>CM067507.1:23130529-23498029 GCA_034509495.1 Acestrorhynchus altus
CAGCTCCTCTTACCATACAGGAGCCCTTTGTAATTACAGACCGTCCATCTGTTTCTATGCTTACTTTGCTAGCCTCCATTCTCGCTGATCTTTAATTGTTAGGACCCCACAGGACCACCACAGAGCAGGTGGTTGTGTGTTAGTGTGTGTTGCACTAGTATGAGTGAATCAGGCACAGCAGTGCTCCTGGAGTGTTAAAACACCCAAGTGTCACTGTTGGACTGAGAACAGTCCACCAGAAATATTTAGCTAATAGTGCAGCATCCTGTGACTCCTGAGCAAAGACTAGAGGATGACCATCACAAACTGTGCAGCAACAGATGAGCCCCTGTCTCTGAGGGGAACTACTAGGTAGCAGTGCCTAATAGAGTGAACAGTGAGTAGATGCAGTATTTAAAAACCCCAGCAGCACTGTTGTGTGTGATCCAATCATACCAGCATAATTAAAAAGTGCTCTTGTACAGTGAGAGGAGCTGATAAAATGGACAGTGATAGTAGAAATATGGAGGTGGTCATAATGTTATGTTTGATCAGTGTATATATATATATATATATATATATATATATATATGTATATATACACATTGACCAGTCAAACATCACTAGCGCCATATAGTGAGATGCATACGCAAGCCGCGTTTTTTGGTCAATTACTTGGTTGCTGGTGACCGCTCCCATACACACCTGCAATATAACTGAAGCTGAACTTCATAACATGTTGTTGTTAAAAGGTTGACTAATGTTGGAATCAGGAGGTGTAGAATATGAGCTGGTCTTTCAAATAAGTGTTTATGGTAGGCTAACTGCAGTTCAGCATGTCTTTTGACGAATGAATTACTCACACCAGAGATGTCTATAGCCAATTTATTTTTTAATCTCCATATATCAACAAAATATATTTAACAAGGTCAGATCTGCAGTGTGGCAAAGGCTCAGTAGTAGAACTCCTGTCTGTTTTTACATAGACCTATTGAACCGAGGCAGAGTGTGCTTTGTGATATATTGAGAGCACTATGCAGAATGTGTGCGTTGATATGTAAATGTGTATCTATCTAAAAGAGAATCAGCGAATGTGACAACAGATATTGCTACTTATTTTCTATGTACATATTGTAGTGATTGATTGATCAATTTATTTTTCTCCCTGAATATATACAAATGTCTGGAAAGCACAGGGGTGTCTCAGTGTTTTGGGAATGCTGAAACCACTGCGTTCACTCAGTCTCTCACGTTCAGAAATATGTATGAACAGTGGTGTGCTATGACTTAAGACTGGAGGATTTGAAATGGAGTGCACTTCATTGTATGGAGTTTAATCACTTTTTTTCATTAAATGGAAGTTTGATCTGATATGTGTATTTCTCTGATTTATACACATCATCAGGAACAGATTGAATATGGTGATCAGTCATGCTATAGGAACTTGAATCCCAAGCAATATTGTTGACTGTGACATTTCACAGTTCTAAAGAACCGTATGGGTAAAGAGGGTTCTTCAGAGCATCGTCATTGGAGAACCACTTCTGGTTTCCTTAAGACGTCCATTTCAGTGGATGCTTCTTTGATTGACTTTCTTTAGCAAAGTTAGATGTTCTAGTGTGAAAACCCTTAGTTTAAAGGTATAAGAAAGCTTCTCCACCATTTTTGTAAGAGTGTTGTTTGACGCTGAAAACTCCTTTAATCCACTTTAATCCTCTAGAGTCCAAGGACATTTTCTCAATCTTTTCTTGCCTATTAACCTGTTCATATGACATACAGATGTTTTATATGAAAATGTTCATATCTGTTTCAGCTCACATAGATGGACACAAGTGCAACAATTACATTTGAGCAGTAGATGATTGACACACAATTCCATTAGACTCTTGAGCTCCTAACTTTGTAGCTGATCACGCTATAAGATGCTTTGGAACGGCAGACTCTACAGATTCAAGAAATCTTTGAAGCACATTTCTGTGCTTTTCTCAAAGATATTTACAGAAAAGAAAGAACCATGTACCAGCAAGTTTGTAGACCCCAAAGGATAAAAAATGTCAATATTAAACATGGTTCTTTAGGGAACCAAAGGTGTTTTTTCTATGGCATCACTCAAAGAACAATTGTTGTTATCTTTATTTTTGCTATAGTGTGTCCAATCCCTCTGATGTTTACATGTGACATTATGTACATGGATATAAGCATTTGGTATTTTAAATGAATGGGGGCTTCAGTGTTGGACCAAGTGAGGTGTCAGTTCTAAACAATAGCTCCCACCCACACACTGATCTTCAGCATTTGGGTTACGAGAGAAGTCTGGCTCTGCTGGCCTCAGTCTGAGGGTCACAGTGGGGGATGTCTGAAGTCACACACACACACACACACACACACACACACACACACACACACACACACACACACACACACACACACACACACACACACACACATCCACTGACGTTTGTTTTGTTTCACAGACTCTAATAAGCTGGTCAGTTGTTTGGGCTTTAGAAGGGTCCTCATCTCCCAATGTCATCTGTGTTCAACTTCAGATAAATCCCGCGAAGAGATGGAGAAACAAGAGCCTGATGATGAAGGGCAGATTGAAGAGTAGAGACAAGACAGGCAGAGCAAAACAATGGACTTGCACCTCAGACTCTCATACAACAGTCCAGATGGAGGATTCTTTTGAACATGCAAGGGTAAACATTCCTTTCTGCTCCCACTCATTTTTGGGTCACTTAATTCCTAGATGGTTCTTGCCTTGGATTTGCAGATCTTCAGTTTGTGTAGGACCTTTATAGTGTGTGGAGGTTCTTTACATTTATAGTTACATATTATTTACCGAAATAGTTAAAGAACCATCCATAGGAAAGTAAAAAGTGGTTATTTCATGGTATCCCATTTGGTTATCCCTTTAGAATAATGCAGAACAGTCTTTCTGTTTGAGGTGATTTTGTATTATGTTGACTTTATTTGATGTACAAAGATTGAAGCTTGGATTTTTTTCTTTGACACCTTTGAGAGGAGTCTTACTGAACCAATCAGTGAGGGATCAAGCAGGGGTCAGCTTGGTTTCTGTAGAACACTCAGCAACCCTACAGGTCCCTCACATAAACCCAGACCTCTCTAATGAGCAGAACATTCCCTCTGCTCACTGCCCACCGCCAACCACTCTCTTACATTCGCATTCCCCCATTATTTCTCTATTTAACCCCGTCACTTGCTTCTTTTCACACATCAACAGTACATTCATGGTACTGTACTTTATTCACTCACTCTTTCCTCTTCCATTTATTCTAATCATGGCTTTAGCAGTGACCTTTTCCTATGAGTGAATCAATATCATGCCTCTTGTCATTAGATCTCAGCAGAGCTCTTGCTGAGCTGATTTTATTAATTACCTGTAATGACCACCTCACATCTTCAAAGACTGTGAGACATTAAAGAGCTTGTTTCACTGTAACAGGAAAGTTCCAGGAAAATAAGGCACATGGATATACAGATGAATGAATCTTATGGAAAATACACAAGGAATATGATACGACCACTTCTGGCATAAACTTTACTACTGTTTCTATAATCATAACTGCACAACATTGGTGCGTAACAGTATCAGTGTCTCTTTGCTGATTACTGCAGCATGGGGTGTCATTCATCAGCTAGAATCCTCTCTGAGAGGCCACCTGTTCAGACGCCAGTCCCTGTCCTTCATCAAACCCAGCCTGCCCCTGAGTGGGCATTAGTGACACATCACTCAACAGAAAGGGCCACACATAACACCTTCAACACAGGAGGTGAGCTGTATGCTCTCCAACTCATCTTCACTCAAAACTTGTACTGAAATGACTTGAGGCCAAAGTTCATTAAGATATCAAAGATAAACTGTCATTATTTTATATTCATTACATGTAAAGTGAAAAATGTTTTTGTGTTTTACTTTTGCTCAGTATGTCTTATAGCTCATGAAAATCAGAAATTTAGTTTCTCAAATTATTAGAATATTTCATAAGATACATAAAACATTTTGGCACTGTAGACAGGAAGTCAGCTTCTTCGAAATGCCTGTGAGCAGATGGAAGCATGAAGTGTTGTAAAATCTCTTTAAAAAGGCTGTGTTGATTTTTAATACTGGACTCAGGTAAGACACTTCTGACATTGTCTCCGGTTCAGGAGGGGCTTGATATTAGGGTTGCTGCAGTTGAAGCCCCTTTCCTAGAGGTGTGATGGTTCTTGATGTGCTGTCTCGGTGTCTCAGTGTCTCCTTATAAAGCTCTCACAATTTCTTCAATGATTTATTTTTGAGAATTCTTTCAACACTGTGTATTTTCCCCTTCCAGTTGCTTTATGCTTTGATACAGCAACTTTTTTGACCTCAACCTCTTTGTTGAGGATGTCATTGGTTGTCTTCCGGGTAACTGTCAGGTCAGTTATCTTCCCAATGACTGTGTTTGCAGGTGAATAAGACACAATATTCTTTTACTGTTTGAATAATAATTTACTCAAAAAGGAAATGAAATAATTCTAGAAACTTGATTTTCATGATCTATATTCTTGAGCTATCTATACATTATTTTCATGAGGTATAATTTATACAACAAAAGTAAAAAAAAATGTTTTTTGGATTTTAAAAATTTGAAAGCAACAAGTAAAAACTATAATTCCACATAATCAGACATTAGAATTCCAAAATGTAACATTCACTTCCCAGTTCATTTAATGTAAAAAAAATATATATTATTTTTATATGCAGATATACTCATTTACTGTTATCAACAAAACATTGTATCCATTTTAACCGTTTTTGACATAATTTAATACTGAAGTTGTACTTTATATTGTGTCCAATATTCATAATGAATGGACTAATAGACGTGCTCCAAAATCACTTCAAATATGATATTTTTGCATTTATTTCCATTGATGGTCAAGAGGGTTTTTCTTTCTACTGTAAAGCTGCTATTTTGAAGGTAGAAAGTTTAGTTCCAAAAGCAATAATATATCCATCTTTTCAACCTACTGCAGTTTAGCTTCTCTCATTCATGTCGGCATGATATGGCATGTTTCAGCCCAGACGGCTAATTGAATGCAGGGGAACTGCGGTCATTCAAACAGAGGTCATTCAAATACATCAGTCATATAGACACAGTAATAAAATAACCTGTTTAATCTGAAGGCTTAGAAAGATCATAAAACTTAATTACAGCCATTTCTGCTACATAGACCCACATATAAAAATAATGAAATCTTAACAAAATGTAAGATTTGGGCATTTAAAGTAATGACTGGAAAAGTGTAGGGTGGGGAGGGGGCACGTTCGAAACTGTATATACTAAAACAGGGGCTGAACAAATATTAGCTCATGATTGCCATTTATGGGGCACCCCTCTTAACATTGATATGCACACTCAAAAGTGCTTTATGAGCTAATTATGCAAAAAAGCTAAATGAAAGTGCTGGATTGCAAAAGGTCATTCTCAAGCTCAGAGTGAGAATCATGCCCAGACAGCACACCTGATCTGCTTCCTTAATGTGGAACATCGCCTGCAATCATCATCTATTACCACAGCACCTTTCGCATAGTGCATCACAGTACGTGAGGAGAAGTAAACTAAAGGGAAAAGAAAATAAGGAATTTCTAATGGAACACCAAAGATCAACCCTCAAAAAAGGTCACATTTTACACAGAGTCAGAGGAAGGCTGAAAAGCTGCTGTGGTTTGTGAATTTTGAGGATCCATTAAACTAGGATTACAATGTCTTCTCTGAGAGAGAGAGAGAGAGAGAGAGAGAGAGAGAGAGTGAGAGAGTGAGTGCTTGTGTGTCTGTCTGTGTGTGTGCGAAGATGTGGTGCTGAAATCTGAAACCCTACTATGAGCTCAGACTCTTGCTCCCATTTTTTTCCCATTCTGTCTGTTGTGATGGCCCAGAAAAGCTTCACCCTACTTCTTTACTCTGCCTATTCCCCCTTTCTTCGGGTGTGTGTGAACAAAGGAGGTCTGGTGTTAGAGGTGAAAAATAGGCCTGTCTAAAGTGTTTGGTGGAGAGAAATACATACAGTATAAATGTTTTTCTCCTTTTCATCCTGTGAGATTCCAAATATTGAATGAATGAATGAATGAATCCATCTGTTTTGGTTCAGTTTATTCTGCCTGACTTAAATGTATTCGAAGATTAATTCTTAGAACTCGAGATATGCACATTGCAGGCCATTTTATAGGCTTCGTATCACAGTTTCACCTACACACATAGGTTAATATCCAGTAATTTCATGGAAAACTGGGAAACTCCAGTCCCAGGAATAAGGAATGCAAGTGTGGAATCACCAATGGTTTAATGGGTGAGTTTTAATTAATCACAGATGAGCAGCGGTGGTTTCCATATCTGTTCATTCTCTTTCTTTCTTTGCAAACACTCACAGGCAACACCCTCTCACACTAATGCACATACTCACACAAATATAGGTCTACACACATGCAAGCATGTGCACTCCCGTGCACATAAGGGACCCCTAGGTGCCATTACCCAGAGAAAGAGGTCTCTGGGATAAAAACCAATACAAATTGATAAAAATGCCAAGGGAATACATTGTGTCTCATTTATCTAGGCGAGGGGGTAAAAGCCGGCAGAGGATTGCAGGCCTGGAGCAGAGAGGAGAGGGGTAAAATCAATCTGTATGCTTTATTTCTGAGTGCTATTATATCTGAGGGGCATTTATAACACTGACATGTTGTGCTATTTATTTAGGACTACAAACAAGGATGACTACAGCTGAAGCCTACAATACAGTACCTCAAATCCGGCTTCAACCCAGTTATCCACAGAAATATATAGTAGATTCCCAGGCTGATCACACAACTGAGAAAAACTGGGAAAAAATAAAGAACTAGGCCAAACTTTGTGTGTTTAATCAGTGTGTGTCTGTAGAAAGATAACTTCCAGTCATACATGGAGATGTGTCTTAAGGTGTGTTGAGGTATTTTTTCTGATTACACAAATGAACTCTTATCTCTGTCCTATAAAGGAAAACTGAAACAACGATAGAGAGGGTGACGGAGAGAGTTGGACATGTAGATTAAAAGTACAAGCTCCTTGAGAAATGTTTTGGGGTTCTTCAATTTGAAATGGTGGAGGAACCTCTTATGGTGCTTCAAGGAATCTTCAATAAAAGGACAAGGTTCTTGGATATTCTTGAAGGTTCCTTGAAGCACCTTAAGGGGTTCCTCCACAGTTTCAAACTGAACAACCTCCAAAAGTTCCTCAGGGATCTCGTCTCTTATTATAGTGTGTAAACTCATTTCCATATTATTATAAATGAACAACTGACATTTGTTCTCACATCTGTAAGAACTTCTTCACAAGTCATATATACTGTGTGTCTGATGAGTATTAGATGAATATAATCTATAAATGAGAAGTCATTTAGTCATACCTCTTCAGAAATATATATACATTGCTGAAAGCAATGGCTGAAAGTTTCACTGTATCAGACTTCTTTACACGTTTCTTTGAAAATGCTGAATATGCTGGTAAGCATACAGAAAGATTTTCTTCTGATGACTCTTCCATGAAGGTCATATTTTTGCAGGTGTTGCTGCACCACCACTGCTGAATCTGCTAAACGTTGCTAAATGTCTTTTACGGTAAGATGGGGGTTCTGACTTTCTAGCAATTCTACCAGCAGTTCTCATGTAACGTTTATTGATCATCCCAACTTCAAACAACCCCCACCTTTCCTGTTAGCTGGTATTTATTCATGACAGTTCAAATTAAGGAAACTATAACCTTAAAATGCTTTGTAGTTTTCTTACAGCTTGCATCTGTTGGAATGAATGGCCAACGTTTCAGTCTAGAAGTATGGAGGGTTAGAATGGTCATAGTTTCAAATGATTATCTGCACGTTATCCAATAGGGAAAATGAACCACAGAGCTTTAAACACACACACACACACACACACACACACACACACACACACACACACACACACACACACACACACACACACACACACCTTCTTAATTACATAAAGTCTGAGGAAGAATTTTCAGGATGTTAAAATAAGAGGTAACATTTAATGATGAGGGGGCGAGAGGTGAGATACACAAAAATCATATCCACACAAATCATATTGCAGACAGCAGAGAAAATGTCACTGGTCTGGTTACATCACAGTGCCTGCATAGCCAAAGGCTGCCACCAGCTCACACAGCACTGGAACAATCTATGTGTTGTATCTGCTGAACTTCAAAAACAGCAATAGTGTTCTGCATATTTAACCTATTGAACATTTTTGAATGATGTGCAAACCAGTAAATGGCAAGCCTACACTGTAGCGCAACATTATAGGTACTGTTTCTTTTTAAGCAGTTGCCCCAGAGGACTGACATCTCCATAAAAGGTGAGAACCATTTAGACCTTTTATTCATTCAGCTCTTCATCTCCACGTTTTGATTTGCAGGCTGCAGGACTGTAGCTTGCGCTCGTCTCTGGTGGTCTGTATGAATACAAAGCGAGGCGCTCAGTGTGACGGGAGACGACCCTGTCTGAGCCTGATGGACTCAGAGATCTTAAAGCTCTGTTTGGAAAACAGTTTGGGCCGCCGACACTGTTGTCCCTGACAGAGCTCCAAGGAGGATAATTAAAACCCAACACGGAGCCAGCCCTGACAGCCCAAAATCCTCCCGGACTTTGACTGATCCACACTGTGGAAAAAAGAACGTCCAATTACCTTCAGCCTCATCCCATCTCCCTCAGTCATGGGTAGGGAAGTGAAATTGAGAGTTTTGGGGGATTGTCATTACTTGTCCTTATAACTAGGGAATGAATAGAGTTGGTTCTGTTAAATAATCTGAAGAAAACATTAAAACTTCTAACTTTGATTTTTGTTTCTCTTTAGAACTTAGGGAGACTAGAATAAAGACAAAGGTACTGGGACATCTGCTCATTCATTGTTTTTTTTTCTTTTCATTTTCACAAAATCAAGGGTATTATAGAGAGTTTATCCTGCTTTTGTTGGAGTAACTGTCTCTGCTGTCCAGAGAAGCTTTCTATTAGATTCTGATGCATTACAGAGAGGATTTGAATGCATGCATGAACAGGAGCATTAGAGGGGTCAGGAGGTTGGATCACCACCCCATGTCACCCCAATTCATCCCAGAAGTATTGGATGAAACCTCACTCTACAGTAATCAGTGCAACTTAAAGCAGCTGAATGCATTCATTCAAACACTGTCATCTCCTCTTTCAACAGAACAGATCCAGAACAGATCTGTAAAACGTGGCTCCAAAACTGTCTTGTTACATTTATGGCCCCACAATTTACATACAGTTGTGTTTGTAAAGCCTTTAGTATTTTCTATATTTCTGCATAAATTTGACCAAAGAAGAACCAATTCAAACAAAACCTTCTACTTTCAATCATCTCTTTAATAATCCTCCAATATTTCATATCTGAGGGGCAAAAGTGTGTGAACCTTTCATTTCAGTATATAGCTTGATCCCTTGTGTAGCAATAACTGCAAACAAACATTTATGTTTAGTCCTGCACATTGATTTGGAAGAATTTTAGCCCAACCCTCCCTACAAAACAGCTTCAACTCTGCTATGTTGGATGTTTTCCTCTCGTGAATCACATCCAGTTTTTGACATCGCAAAACATTAACTTCTTCTTTAACCATTTTCTGGTAGAGCATATTGTGTGTATATAATATTCTCTTGAGATTCTGCTCAAAGACACTTTCCTTTAGAATTTGCTGGTATAATTCAGAATTCATTGTTCCATCAATGATGGCAAGCAGTCTTGAAAAGCTGAAATCATGATCTTTTGTCTCATATTCATCTTTAAATGTCAAATCCAAGTGTTTTGGGTTTGACATTAAAACCTAAAATAAAGGGATTGGCCTCCCTGTTCCAATACTTTTGGAATGGAGTGTATCTATCAAAGGTCAACTTAAAATACTGAACAAACACATTCCATGGCACCTTTAAAGCCATAGAACAGAAGCTACCTAGAATTCCAGCCCAAGGCCTGAGTTTACTCCCTCCTTTTCTTACAGTTATATAGTCTTTCATACTACAAGGGTATGTTCACAGGCATTCATAAGCCTTTTCTAGTTCGACTGAGAACACACTAATGTTGTGATGCATACAAGACATTTGGAAAGATTCAGCCATCTGATACTGAAACACACACACACACACACACACACACACACACACACACACACACACACACACACACACACACACAGACACACACACACCACCTCGGCTCCCTATCCCCTGCTTTGATTTTATCACTTGTGACAAGTGCTGTGGAACTATTTGGATGGGGATGTGATTCACTTCACTCCATGCTTATCAAATCTCCCGGAGAGGAGACTATTAACTCAAAGCAAATTGTGCCAAGTAGCTTAAAGGGCCTCTTGTCTGTTCTAATATCATTGATATCTCCATTTGTTGTCAGGGTGTAAAAGAGAGCGCTGAGTTCGGTTAGTGGGGATTTGATGGCAAAAACACATTTGTCATGGTTCTTCTTTTTATTCCTTTCCTTCTTAGCCTTTAGTCATGCAACACTATTTCGCAATTTTACTTGACATTCCAATATTAAACATGATTCTTTATTTATTTAGAATTTCTGAATACATTGTGATTTCCAAAAAGTCCAGGATATTAAAAGGTTCTGGAAAATGCTTCTAAACATATAAGCACCATAATGCAAGTACAGTATGCTACTGCTGTCACATCAAAACCTCATACCTTAATTTAGGCTTTCAATTTGAAACTCAATATAAAATTTGATGCCAGCTGCTCCTTTCACATTTCATGATAAAAATGGTCAAATATTACTTTAGTATTAAATAACTGTTCCATTATCATTGCATAATTCATTTACTGAGATGTAAAATTTATCAAATATTTTTTTTTTTTACCCAAATCCACCCCAATTTAGAAATGGCAATTACCCAACCACATTAGGACTCTCCCCATCACACATAACGCTCTTCTGATACATGTGAAATCAGCCATTGCCTCTTTTTGAATTGTTGCCATTGCATCATTGCTGGGAAGCCAATGTGTTTGGGGGAAAATGCCAAGTCCCCAGCTCTGATATAATGGCTAACAGACAAATATGCCAGCCAGCATAGCACTGGATGAGATCAATGGGTGGGTAGAGAGCGCCATCTATGAACCCATTGAGAGCACTGCCAATTGCTCTCAAACATGCCCTCTCAGATTCTGGCAGCCGATGGCAAGCAGAACCTATAATCCAAGGGTCATAATGCAAGTGCATTAGAAAACCCTACATCTATCAAATTAAATCAAATCAAATTTAGTTGTATATCACCTTTTTCAACTGATGTTGCAAAGCATATTTATAGAAACCCATGAAATAAGACATGAAATATAAATAATAAGACAGGAAACATAAAACCCCTGGTGAGCAAGTGACAGAGGAAAAGAAAATCAACTCACAAGTAGGGACCCATGCTCCTCTGGTCAAACTTTTTATAGATTATTGATATAATGTCACTATACCACCACATAAGTCTGCCATTATGCTCAGGTATGATCTGTTTGGCCTATATAATCTGTTTAACTAAAGTGACAGAGCCAAAAGGAAACATAGAGATGGAAGCACCTGGAAACCACGGTATCCATCTGCTCCACCATCCACAAATCTGAGTGATCATGTGTAAGCAGCAGGATGATTACTCTGTCCCTATGTACATGAACCCCTGGATCTGCAACCTTTATCTAAAGGGAAACATTCATTACCAAAAGCTAAACTTTAGAAGTGAGTTTTCAGCTCAGTGGCCCAACTCCAGTTTTCTCTCCAAATAATTTTTTTCTTCTTCTTCTTCAACTTTCATCTGAATAGTTTGTGCTCCTCAACTGACAAACATATGCAAAAGAGCAATACTTCATATGACCCTCTGCTCATTTATTATTACTGTGTATACTGGATTTGTTCTCTGTCTCTCTGCTTTCTCTAAGAGTAGACAATTCAACTTTTAAGAGATGACCAAACACTGTGATGTCACTCCGCCCAGAAGCAGCTGATGAAGGAGTCAGGCATAAGGTCCAATCTCTGTGTGAACATGTGGGCAGCCACCCAGCAGGGTAGCGCAGCTGACCCAGTATACCAAGCAAAATCCAAGACTTACTGAACCAGAGGAGGTTTGGCCATACACAGACAAGCCTGCGTAAATTCACAGTGGCTGTAATGTGCTGAACAGGGGTCTTGTTTAATGGCCTTTTCTTTTGCCTGAAAAGGCATGAGGGACAGGGGCACACTGTAATGTGATAAACGAAGCTCTAAGGATAATCCTTCATCTATGTGAGCTCACACTGTAGCACGTCTCCTTCCATGCTGCTCCTTCAACCACGAAAAGGAGCCAATGAACATAACCCCTACCAAGAATATTAGATTCAGTGTGTCTTAATGCAACAAACTCTGCATATGGTTAATGCCTCTGGTAACTTCTGGGTTCAGTTAGCATTCAGCTCTGCACACCATGCTGGCCCAGCTGCACTGTAAACTCAGTTTAATGTAACCTGGGGGAGGGAAAAATAAATAAATACACAGTTCAAAAAATGTCTTACTTAAAACAGAGAACTGCATTATGAAAAAAACAAAAAACAACAAAAAACATGTATATCCATTTTTAATGCATTTTTAATGCATTTTTACTGGAGGCTTTGAAATCTGGTCCAAAAGACAGATAAAATAGATTTACAAAAAGCATTTTCTTATAACATATTAAATGTATACAATAAAACTACTGTGTTAGCTAGAACCACACTAAGAGACTCAAACTGGGCAGACCTAAACAAAAGAACAATTTACAGGACCCAAACCAACCCAGATTCAAACCGAAACACACTCAACCGAGACTGCTCTTATTGCCGTCACTGAAAAACTCGACCTCTCTGCAGCCTTTGAGACAGTACACCACAAGATCCTCCTGTCAGTCCTTGGTAGCCTTGGAATCACTGGTTCTGCATCGCAATGGTTTGCATCATAGCTGGAAGAGCGTTCTTACCATGTCACATGGCAGGGAGCCACATCAGCTCCATGCAGACTCTCCTCTGGTGTTACACAAGGCTCAGTGCTTGGTCCTCTTCTCTTTTCCCTCTACGCTACTTCTCTTGGTAAAGTAATATCTTCTCATGGTTTTACTTACCACTGCTATGCTGATGACACTCATCTCATCCTCTCTTTCCCACCTTCTGACACCCAGGTCTCATCTCGTATCTCAGCTTGCCTCTCTGATGTCTCATTATGGATGGCAGCCCATCACCTCAAACTCAACCCCAGCAAGACTGAACTACTATTCATTCCTGGAACCACTGGTCCTCATCCTGATCTCACCATTCTCCTTGAGAACTCAATGGTCACTCCATCTGCAGAAGCACAGAGCCTTGCTGTAGTAGTGGATGACCAGTTATCGTTTTCAGCTCATGTTGCAAACCTGACTCGGTCTTGCAGATTTCTCATTTACAACATCAGGAGAATTCAACCCTTTCTGTCTAGAGAGGCCACTCAGGTGCTTATTCAGTCTCTTGTCATTTCAAGACTAGACTACTGCAACTCCCTACTGGCTGGCCTTCTTATGTGGACCATCAGACCATTGCAACTAATTCAGAATGCAGCAGCGCGGCTCGTCTTCAATGTTCCTAAATTCAATCATGTAACTCCTCTGCTGCATTCCCTTCCTGTAGCTGCCCACACCAGATTCAAAACCTTGATGTTGGCGTACAAAACCAAAAATGGACCAGCACTTCCATACATGATGGCAATGGTCAAAACTCGAGCTGTACCAAGAGCCCTTCGAGCTTCAAGTACAGCACGGCTTGACCCACCATCCCTCAAGACGCAAGGAAAACATGCATCCAGACTTTTTCTGTTCTGGCACCAAAATGGTGGAATGAACTTCCCCTGGGAGTCCGAAGAGCTGAGTCCCTCACTGTCTTCAAACGCAGACTGAAGACCCATTTGTTTCAGGAGGATTTAACTCCATAAAGACATTTGTTTCAACAGGATCTAAGCGTGAAGAATCTCTAGAGTCTAGCCTTGTCTTCTAGCTAAGGATATTTTCTGAGCACTTTTGTAAGTCACTCTGAAAAAGGGTGTCTTCCCGACTCAGTAAGTATTTCACAAGGTCAATAAATTGAAGAAAAACTACTCTAAACCTCCCTAATCTAAATCAAAATATATGTCAAAACATCCTCCAGGCTAGGTAACTGAAAAGAAACGTCCCATATTGTATGAAATACTGTATACAGGTTCAGCTCTCTTACCTGTCTGAAATCACAGGTAGCAGTCAAACTATTAGTGTATAACTGAGTTGGTGACATAAGCACACATCCAACCCAAGAGATACTTGTAAATATAAGTTGGGAGTGTACTGATAAAATACCCAAAAGCACACTCCAGCACAAGAGAGGTAGCTTAAGGGCACTCATTATTAGCTGGTCCAAAAATATCCTCTTATTTGGCCACTTGGGAGTAACACCTTTAGTTTCCCTAATTTCCTTTGCCAATTGATTGAGGAATTTACTCCAATCAACCAGCCAATAATAGGGGACACTAATCTTGAGACAAAATTACAAACCACAGGTAAAACCAAACTCTTGAGTTACCTCAACAAAGTTAGGGAATTTGCAGATAAAATTCCAAGAATAATATTTACCCAATATAAGAGATTAAAACAAACATCCAAAAACTGTGAGCTGTGTGTGTGTGTGTGTGTGTGTGTGTGTGTGTGTGTGTGTGTGTGCATGTCTCTCTCTCTGTTGTAAGTGTTGTTGCATGGATGGGGAAAATGTGGGTTTATAAAAATGCTAACATCGTGACACGCATGTTTCTGGCTGAATCACAAATAGCTCCTTACTCCCTATATACTAAACTACATAAGGCATAAAACAGATTTCCACATATAAATAAATGTAAATAATGTTCTATAAATGCTCTATTTGGATTTACATACTGCATTCATAGTGCACTACAAAGGGAGTAGTTTGTATTTGAAATTAAACATCTGCATGTTCTTTCTCTTTGTGTTCTTTTAATGACTCTCTTCATGACGTTCTATTGTACCCTACAGTTCTAGCATGCTCATGCAAGCATTTTTTTGTCTTTTTGAAAATGGAAGGATATCTCTGTATATAACCCTTCCTGTGTACGTATGGATAAGGCTTTACACTTGAACACTTGTCAAACAGTGTGCCATGTATATACACATCAGCAACTCCGTATAATCACTTAGTCTGTCATTTTCAGTGTCACACTTAGTGACAGAGAGGAAACCCAGTCAGGGCCTTTGCTATCCTGGTTTCAATCTGAGTATGTTGTCTGTCCCTCTGGGAGAGGACATTTTACACCATGTCCCCACTGTCACAGAAGCACATCTCTTCTGTCCATCACCACAGGGACAAGGCCTGTCCAACAGGAGAGCAGCTGGTAAGTTGGTTCAGAAGCAGAGCTCAGAGTGGTCCTGACATGAGCGGTGCTGCAGATGCAGAGGGAGGAGGACACTGGGGTGGGCTTTAGACAAGCCAGACAGGCCACTCATGGACTTATTCCCCACAGGACCCATGTTCTGATAGTCACCATGACAACAAAGCAGAGACTGAAGCACTAACAAAGATTTGATGCACCAGCTGATCAGTCATCTTAAAGAAAGCATTTGTGTGCGTGTGTGTGTGTGTGTGTGTGTGAGAGAGAGAGAGAGAGAGAGAGAGAGAGAGAGAGAGATTCATATTCATAAACCTCAGGGATTTTTTCTTGATGAAGATGTATCCCATGCACTCTGCACTCAATGACCCTAAAGTCCTGGAGATGATCATGCACTATAAATAAATAAATAAATAAATAAATAAATAAATAAATAATAATAATAATAATAATAATAATAATAATAATAATAATAATAATAATAATAATAATACAAAAGTGTTGCAACTGACCCCAACTTTCTAAGCTGGGATATGCATGAGTTTCATTAATTCATTATTTTATTCCTACAGTGTTCAAAGACAGTATTAGTGATAAAAATCTAAAAGCAACAGTACCATCCATACTGTTTTCAGGGCCAGGGCTTCCATATAAGTGCACTAGGCAATTGTGTAGAATTGTCCCTTATCCTGGTCCTGGAGGCTCAATGCCCTGCACATTTTCTCTCTGCAAGGACACAAAAATTTATCAACTCAGTTAGGATGAGTTAGTAGTTAGGTCAGGTGTGGTGGGAGCAAGAAAACCTTTAAACCGTGCCGGACAGTGGCTGTCCACACCCAAGATTCTGGACTACTGGCCAAGAACACTTGAACAGGACAGCCATTCTACCACTTCTACCACTTGACCACTGATGAGGAACTTTATTGCAGTTATTTCATTTCACAAAACTCTGTGAGTGGCTGAGAACTGAGAACATGTGCAAAGCCCAGCATCAGAGACTAACTGACATTTGGTCAGAGCTTGACAACTGGTCAGGCAATGCTCCAAGAGCTTGTAGACTCCTTAAAGACATCTAACAAGCTACATATCTGGACCCGTCTGAGAGTCCAAACTCAGTAATGTGAAGTCACAAGGTGTTATGAGGGTATTTTATAAAACCTAGTTTACAGACCAGACAGACTCACTGAAGAGATGTCCTGGTGAAATCTGTTTTAACTTATGACCATCAAGTAATGTGTGCAGTGTGAACAGTACAGCTTTGAGAGTCACATAATGTGGTATAGTGTGAAATAATTATCTACCAAGTCTAGCTGGCTAATGGAAGTCTTTCTTCTGGATGCAGAGTCACATTAAAAAGGGTTCTTTTAACAATGTCATAAAAGAACCACATTTACACAAAAATAGGTTATGTGTTACAAACCCATCTGGTTTAGGGTAGTGTTTCTCAAACCTAGTCTTGATTTTAATGGATTCCCTGCAACTCTGAAAGGACTTGTTAATGAGCATGTAATTTGAATCAGGTGTGTTGAAACAGGGAAAACACTAAAGTGTACACTTTTAGGCAGTGCTTCTCAACCCTGGCCCTGGCACCACCCTGCATATTTCAGAGTTGCATGGGGTGTGTTAAAGCAACAAAGTGATGCAGGAGTGCCTCCAGGTCCCTGTCATGGACAATAAAAGAACGCTTCAGCTTCATGGGACCTTTAGAAACTCAAGCAAACAAATGATAGTACTCTGGTAGAAAAGATGTTTTTTTTTCTACTTTTGGTAGTAAAGATGCTTTATTGGGTTGATTAAAGCCTAGCTCAATCAGACAGAGTGCTGAAAAACAGCATACATGCCATACATCAACCAACCTAATCACAACAGGGCTGGGTCTTTTATACCTTTTTTAACATCACTCTGAGAATTACATTGTTTCATTGATCACCTTTTTTCTCATTGCCTTTCCAGCCATTAATTATTTTATTCAGCATTGCCTCATGGTCCCACCATGGTCTACAAATCACACTGTAAAATCATCACCTACAATCATCACCTATAATCATCTACAAATCATCACTGTATCGTGTCAGTTTCATAAGGAATTTAGTTCTCATAATCCACCATTGTTTACAATCCCATCAGAATTGTTTTTTTTTTTTCTTTCTTTCTTAAAAAGGAATCATCTCTCACCAGGCTGTTTCTCCGGCTATCACTGAAACCATTGTTCCTTCTCTCTCTTCTCCCTACAGACTTTGTTTTGAACCTTACCTGAAACATTGTAACTAACTTCTTAGTGTTTCTCACTCTGGCACACAGAGTGAGAGAAGGCTCAAAAGGCCCTGACTTACTACCAACGACTCGTGTACTTTATTCGATAAAGTGTGATGCAAACAATACAGAAGCAATATGTGATCAAAAATCAACATATGACCATCAAAATCTCCTCCACAACCCCTATAGAAAATAATAGTTCAAAAACACATCAGTTTTTAACACGATTTTCAAGATGTCTTCACAAGTAAAAAGCAAAAGCAAGTACATTTTTGATCAAACATTCAAATATCTAAATTCTATATTTAGATCTCAAATAAAGCCATAATGGAATAGCTAGGAAATAGATCATGATCTGAAGATAACAATATCTAGCATGTATGACTGTCTATATAATCATATGTCATTTCTTGGTGAAAAAAGACACATGAAACTATCCAAACATCTCAAACAGACAATACACAATCCATATCTACATGGCTTCATAACTAACTCAATGTAACTAACTCAAGTAACTCAAGTAAAAGGAAGTCACATACATATGACGTAATAGTGACCCTGTACTTTCTGCCTTTTTGGCTCCTGCTTTTAAAAGAGTAAGTTTCTCCTCTAATAATTCTAACCAGGACTCTCATTGATTCATATGGCTAACCTGGTCCACATGTGGATGGAGACACACTGGCACGTCTTTGCAAAATTGGCTTCTTTACTGGTCCTTCAGTGGATGCACTTAAATACCTATTTGTAGCACTTTTACTTTAAATGTTTTTGACACAGTTTTTGATACATTCAGTGAATTACAGTAGAACAAGAATGGAAAATGCCATTTCAAGCTATAGTGATGCCAGTTAATGTGCATTTATCATTTGTCCCAATTTTGAGGATTATATATCTCAGAAAATAATAATAATAATAATAATAATAATAATAATAATAATAATAATAATAATTATTATTATTATTATTATTATTATTATTATTATTATTATATATTTAATAATAATACATTGTCAAATGAAATTGTATTAGCAATTTCTATTATCAAGGTTTCTTTCTGTCTTTCTGGCTTTTCATCAATATATTTGATTGGACAATATTTAACCAATTTGATGCCAATATTGGCACCAGAGATAAAGATGAAGGCACAATTTAACAACCTCTTGCTGTTCTTTTCTCCTTGTGTAAACATTGAAATAAAGTCCCTTCTCTACATAGATGATAGATCAATTGTGACATTTCTGAATGAGGTGCAATGCATTTAATTAGCACAAGACACTCTAGCAAAAGTTGAATTACTCGAAACCTCTCTGGGTGACGCTGCCCTACATGGACCACTGAAATCAGGTTGTCTGTTAAGATCCACTGTGTGCAGTTAACTGGGTCCACTGTCCATTTATTTGGCACTTTGGCCAATTTCTCACAACAGTCTGCTGTAGGGCTTGACAACTGATATCTGCTAATTATTCTGCTGTCTACTGGAGCTTCTCGATCAGGGAAAGACTTGTTTTAGAATATATTACCAAAACCTGTTTCCACTGACACCCTGAAACTTAAGACTGCTTCTAGTGCTTATCACTTTGACGTAGCTGTGATCATGTACAACCTGCTGTATGTGTAATATGTTAATGCATTCATTTGTGATTAAGGGTGGCTTAGGACTTTTTATGGGATCTTTCCACCAATCCACACTTCCATTCTACTCCCTTTTAAGTTGCAAATAACCAGTTTGTTACTTGCATAGCTTTCCATGGTTAATTATATTATTCACATTGTTTGTGTGATATATTACAGAACAGCTACAGCAGAGTAGCTGTAGTTAGAAATTGGAAAATATAGTTCTCAAAATATTGAGAAAGAAGAGCAATATTTGCCAAAGGAGCTTGATCATTACATGACCCTACAGGCCACTGAGCAGAGGACTATTGACTTAGACTCTCCCTGGAGTGCCGTTGCCATTCCCTTCTCTCTTTGGCTGATCATCTGTGGTGTGTAACTGTGGTAGAATGAGATAATTGGAGGTCTGCTGTTTCCTTTAAAGGAGAATTCATCGATTGTGATTGTGGTCAGTCCCCTATTTGTACTGGTATTTGTCCTGTCTTTTTTAAAAGCTCCACGATTCTATTTAAAGGCTAATAAAAAATACATTGGTTCTAGCAGTAATACGCTATCAAACAGAACAAAGAACATCAGTCCCTGCTGTTGCCTCTAATGTGTACACAACATTACCTTACTTCAAAGGCTCTCACCCTGCAAGTATGATGAGACTGAACAAAGACAGAGAAGGCTTTTAGGATATCTGTAATGGTGTTCCATTAACCCAGTTATTGAGCTAAAATCCACATGCTTTATTGGACTGCTTGGACTTGTGTAACAGCTTTAATTGGATATTGTGTCAAACTGTTTACATGACTGCTTGAATAAATCAGGTAACTGACAGCATTTTAGGATATATATATATATATATATATAATGCAGTGTTTACTAAACTTTTTTCCTGCCATGGTGAATTTTCCAAAAAGAAAGAACCTTGCAACCACCACTAACACTAATCACCAAAAAGCTAATGTCAAACATGTTCCACTGTCATGGTTTACTAATAATACCATACATATATTCAACGTGAAACCTGGGCTTGTTTAGATGAACACAGGTATCCTGGCATGAAGCAATGATACCCATTAACAAGGTAGCTAACTAGTGCAACACACACACACACACACACACACACACACACACGACAATGCCATGGCACACCAGTTGAAAATCACTGCTATAATGGAAGAATAGCAATCATGTGATTCTATCCTTCTCCATACTCAGAACAGTGGGATTCTACAGTTTGAAACCTTTTCTACCAATGAGTTCAATAAAGGATGTATTCAGCATTGCAGAGGAAAGTAAACTGACCAAAACCACAATTAAATGGTGTGTGTATGTGGTGTAGGGGTCATGCTCCGGTAAATGAAAGCATGACCACTACCCTGCAAGCACACACCCCCCCCCACCCCCCCACGCACACATTGGCATGGACCCTGTCATGTCCCTAACTGCTTCCTTGTCTCCCAGTCCGCCTCATTCTTTCTGTTCTCAGGGGAAAGGCCCGGAGCAGAGAAATCGATCGCTCCACAGCCAATTTGTTAGCTGTGCATGCCTGACTGAGCTGCTCCGTGCTAATACATCACAGCCATTTAGAGCAGGACAGAGCAGCACACATACATACACACTGCCCTGAGTGGACTTCACACACCTTCAATCCTCAGTGACATAACACATATAATCATAAAATCACTTCCTACATGTGGATAATCTTCAGCTGAACATTCACTCTTAGATCACTCTGGACAACAGGTGTTGTTAAAGAACAAAGAACACATGCTGTAAAGCGCATGTCACTATGTGAAATTAAAACACTGGAAAATCATCTAAAACTGTAGGTGTAACTGGTTGTGCTGCAGGTAGTGTGTGCTCTGGTTACTGGCTATGAGGAGCTTGGGTTTCCTTTGGATACTTCAGTTTCCTCCTACTTCCTATAAACACATGGTAGGTGAATTGGCTATGTTAAACTGCTCTATGATGTGAGTGAATATGTGTGAACAGTACCTTGCAATCGATTGGTGCCCTGTTCAGGGGCCTGCATTGCTCCCAATGATTCCAGGTACGATTCATTGCAACCCTGACTAGGGAAAAAGCAGATGAGCATGCAAGCAAGTAATCAGATTTATTTTTTGGTATATATGACATATGCATTTATACGGCTGCTTTGCACCCTGCCGATACACCAACCAAATTACAAAAATGTGCTGTAAAATGTCAATGTTTACTGACAGATATTTCTTTGTGAGTTCTCAAGGTTGTAAATCACACATAACTATATTCTGTTCTTTTTTCTGGAGCAGCTTTCCCTTATCCAGTTCAGACTGTGCTCATGCACAGTTGTATGAGAACAGAAATGAACAATGCCAGGTTCATATTATACATGCACCAGTTATTGGGCAAATATTAATTTGACTTCTTGGAAATGTAATGTATACGATGACTAGAATCATCTGTTTTAGGACATCTTTACTTATGAAACTGAGATGCCCTAGGAAATTAGATGCTCCAGGACCACCAGTTGGCCATGAAACACTCTCTAGTGGTCTGCAGGCCCACCTTTTAAAGGAGGCAGTAGTCCATAGTAGGCTGAACTTAATGCATAAAGGTCTACTTGGAAAACCTTTGTCATAAGTACAAATTGAGAGATCAGTCATGATGAAATGATAAATTTCATAATCAAAAGTAGAAATGATCATAACATTTACTTCATAACAATAGTAAAACAAGGTGAACATTTACCAATGCAGAAGATTATTGAACCACAGATGTAGAAGTTTTTTAAATTAAGAAAGTATGGTGACACTCTTCCTCAGAAAAAAGTTTTTGAGTTTTGCTTTTTAGTGGGCCATTGAGGTTGAGAACCCCTGTTCTATGAGTGCCAATATTGCCTGATAATTGCACTCTGACTGAAGATCTTCAAGTATTACTCAAGTATTATGAAAAAAAATCTTTTTTAATGTCCTCTTTAATTTAAAATCTAACCATGATGTGTGTTAACGTAATTGCTATAATGTGAGATATTCATGCAATTATACTGAAATGACATTATCACTGTTGATTGTAAATAACAGCTTCAAAATCATTTTGAAGCTCCACTGACCTGTAAAATGGAGAAGCACATCTCTAGTATTGCTATTCACTATGTAACTCTGGTGAAGCTGACAAGACCAAGTTTGCAATAATTGCATAACAATTATGTGTACCTTTGTCCCGCATGTCAGTCCACATGATTATTTCACTTTTAATGCTGTTTTTGTATCTCTCAACTACAGAATACATGCGTTTAACGGTGGTTCATAGAACAAATTATATTTCCAGACTGTTGGAGGAGCCCAGAAGCAAGAAATACCAGAAATCCATCATTCTGGTAAAGTCATTTTGACCTTTGATGTTTGTGTTTATATGGCCCATTTAATTCATTAAACATTTAAATTAAATAAAATTATTGAAGCATACCCTTGGCACATCATTTCATCATTGTAATATTAGTGTGTACTCAGTGTAGGGAATGTTAATGTTTGAAAAAAAAGTAATTGTAAACTAATGTAATGATGCTCACAAAATTATAAAATTATATTTACAATGCACACTGAAAAAGACAGCAAAGGAAAACAACATGATCTTTATCACCCTGCGATTTCCTTCAGCCTAAACCACAAAAGACTTCCTTCTCCCAAACTATCGGATGCATACAGATAGGGAAGAGTGATCCGATTCAAAGGTAGAGCCTGGGGAGATGTACTAATTAGTTAGACCAGAATAAGTGCTATTTTTTCCCTCAACCAAACTGAAGATTTAAATCCATTACCTCCCATTTAGGGAAAATGATTTTACTCTGCTTTAACCTTGCAAGCAACCGTAAGTAGAGACAACCTGTGAAATGGAAATTTTGTGCACATGTTGTGCATTTAAGGCAAAATAGAACAGCTATATTTGCATATCACTGCTGTGGTGTCATTTATTTATTTTTTAACAAACAAGTACAAAAGGTACAGAATAATATGCTGTGATTATGGAATAAAATACTTCAAAATTTAATTATCAATTAAAAACTAATTTTCTGTAAAGTTACCAGCTTGGAAACAACTATTTTAGTTCTGATATGGCTCTGCTGACATATTTCTCTTTATTATTTATTATTCTCAGTATTATATTAAATACAAATGCCAAAGCTTTCACACATTTCTTTTGTTTGCTTTGGAGCGACACAAAAGTAAAGAATTAAGTCAAATCTGATATCATTTCACACAGAACTCTAGACATGGACTGGACAAAATTATCGGCACCTTTTAAAAAATATTTAGAAGTGGATAAAGATAAAGCCCTGGAGATCTAAAGCCCTGGTCCAGATCTAAATCCAATAGAACATGTGAAGAAATCTTGTTGGAACACTAGTTGGAAGCAGATGGAAGAAGGACAGGGGTGCCATTAAGGGGTGGCAAGTGGGACCATGAACACCATGATAAAATCATTGACCTGCCTTGTGTGCTCTTTGTGACTTTTAAAGTCAAAACAGATCAAATATGGTATTTAACACCTACCTACAAGGGATGTACTTTACATGCTGGCTTTTCATTGGCTATTGACAGGACCTAATCAGATGGAGTCGCTGAGCAGTATACACTACTCGATAATGAATCGGATCGAAAAATCCAACATTTGATATTGATATGTGTTTAAGTTGTGATTGCAAGGTCAAAACAATACCCCTCACACATTACTGGCTCCAACTGTCAAAAATTCTGGAAACTAATATTTGGACGTCTCTGGTGTGCAATGTTCTTAAACTTGTTCCAAGTAAATTAGTTGTTCTGTACAGTTAATGTACTCATTCAAATTAAAGCTGTGTATTGTATTTTTAAGCAATAGGGTAATTAGCCTGTTTGAACAACAAAGAATCGCCCACACAACACCCACACAAACATAACACAATAAAACAAGATAGGGAAAAATGCAAAATGCAAGGCAAAAATGTTCTTAATTTTGAATGGAGGTTAATGCAAAATAGGTGACATTTTAGAGCATTTCTATTGAACTGTTCACCCAGAATTATTTATGTATGTAAATATATGTATGTATCTTTATGTACGGAGCAACTACAGGGTTCAAATGACAAAAATGACTAAAAGCAGACAAAACTTGAGATAAATGTTTTTCAGTGAACAGCAGCAATATGTAGCGAAACTGAAAGAAATGAACACCTTAATACCATAGTGTTTAATCTGGTGCATTTTCTGAAAGAACTGTGAGAGTACCAACATTTTTGGCCATGACTGCAGGCACATGTGTGCATGTTCTTGAGAGTGTGTATGTGTGTATGTATGTGTGCAGAGCACTCTCACACAAGCACTCTCTAATAACAGGGTGTAGACAGCTCCCTGCATTGTGTCAGTCACAGTGGCCCCTGCAGTGGCCTGTGCACCGCTTGCTTTCACACAACGCCGGTGAGGAGAGGAAGTTAACAAGTGGCAGGCAACACGAGTGACGGAGGTAAAGACGAGGCCGTGTCGGAACAAATTGGCGTTCCTGCAGCACTCTTCCAGGTGGCTATTAATAGAGCATTGTGAAGCCTGGGCTTGAGAGAAGAGCAACACACAGAGATTAGGGCCTGTCAGCCTGAGTGCCACTGGGCATGGCTGCTCTGTGAAATCTGAATCTGGCACACACACACACACACACACAGACACACACACACACACACACACACACACACACACACACACACACACACACACACACAACAAAGACACTGAGGAGAGTGGCGGGGAGGGCTGCTTAAATGCAGAGTTCCAGAGGTTAATTGTTTGTTTGTGTGAACAATTCACTCTGCACTGTGTATCCGGGTGGTTGCTCAGGGCTACGAGAGCTGGAGTAATAATGAGATGAAGAGGAAAATTAACACTGATACACACTCACAAACCAACAGATACTGTAGACAAAAGTATTGGCACACCTGCTCATTGATTGTTTCTTCTGAAACAATTCTATATTTTTTAAATATCCAGCTTTTGTTAGAGTACCTGTCTCTACCATTCAGGGAATGCTTTCGACTAGATTTTGGAGCATCGTTAGTGATTGCATTCAGTCAGTGATGTTGGATTTTGGAGCCCCATTATTGCAGAGAAAGCAGTTCCCCTCCTCCACAGCTTAATGCCTGGCATGCCTGGCATTAGGCATGGTGCCAATAGATTCATGTTGGTCTTTTTCACAGAGCCCTTTCTACTGTAAATTTGTCTCTACAGGGACTAGATGCCAAAAAAAAACCATGGTCAAATTCATAAAAATATTTGAATGGATGTATAAATATGTCATCATCAAGACAAATTTGAGTAGCCTCAAAATAATAACATATGGCACATCTTATCTCCTATAAATACACTATTTAATTTAGTGAATAAACAATGAACAACATCATACAAAATTGGCTCTAAAGGTTACACAATAAGATTGTTTGTGCAATCTCTCTGTACATTTCACAATTTTAAGCAAATACAGTACTGAGAGTGCGTTATTATTTGTTAAGATTATATTTTGGTTTGAAGAATATAGCTGGAACTAGCATTATATGGATTAGATCAGTTCCAGTAACAACTCACCTGATTTATTTCAATAAAGGACTGATTAGATAAACTAGGATGGTGACCGTGTACACTGCCCTTCTGAAAAGCTTTGGAAATGGATAAGCTATGACATACACTTACACATCCGTCACATTGCATTGTAGTTTTTTCACTGTATTTATTCCATTGTTACCATTTTCTATTTCCTTTACCAAAATGTTTAGCCACTGTAAAATAGTAAGGAAAAACAAACAAACAAACAAACAAACAACCAACCAACCAACCAACCAACCAACCAACCAAACAAACAAACAAACAAACAAACAAATAAACAAACAAACAAACAAACAAACAAACAAACAGTAGCATTGACTGCATCTAATCATGAGAAGAAGATTCCATATTTCAATCATATTGTGATATTGACTGGTTTAGGCTTTAAAATATTACAACCCCATTACCCAAATTATATAATGAAAATGTATGTTTTTTCATAAGGCACCTTTTCTGTGGGTTTTGTCAAGAAACACATCAATGGGGACTCAGTAGCAGCCTGTAATGTCAAGCATATTTTTATTAAAATAAATAACAACAATACAACTTACACACAGGGTGCAACACACACTCAAGAAAAATCCAAAACACACACATTTAGACTATTCACTCTAGAGGTTTCTCACAGTTTTATGACCATTGTTTATGTCAAAGTGTGGGAAACTGGTGCTGAGCCATTTTTTACTTTGGCTAATTCTATACAATAATTCTATAAAAGTTAATACTGTTCATTTAAAATTATGTAACTGTGTACTCTGGGCTGTTTTTAGCCTCACATTATTTTGTGGCTCAACATTGTATCTATTCTTTCTGGTTCTCATAAATATATCTTGAGTCAGACACCCACACCCACACACACACACACACACACACAGATATGTAATAGTAATTGCCACAGCTGACATGCCTGTGTGAATTGTGGAGCCTTTGCACTCTGGGTGAAGAGAAATGTGAAGCAGTGCACACGTCACTAATCCTGGCCTAAAGCAGTGAGAGAACACCAACCCAATAAACTGGAGTATGAGACTGAGGATCTCCTGGGGCCTCCTGTGCTCACCCTTTCTTTCCTACTCCCTTTATACCACACTCTCCACCTTCTCCTCTGTCCTCCTCTTTCTCTCCACCTCTCCGTCTTTATTAATGGGCCATCGTGCTGTCACTCTCATTTGTCACCGCTGCTGCTCTATCCCCTAACCACACGCCCGTTTGATGAATAAAGATGGCTCACATAACTTTTGGTCACCATGGAAACGCCATGCTCGCAGGGATTTAAGAGGAAGGGGCCAGTGCCAGGATCCATGAGGAATGTTCCGGCACGCTCCAGAGCCTTTCAGAAAAGGCCGCAAGAGCACAGAGCAGCAATCTTTTTGTTTCACCACAAAACACAGACACTCTGAGCCTCCCTGCTGCCTGACATTGCCTTGGAGGCAAATATTCCCTATCTCAGTCTGTCCCACACAGAAATTCAGCACAGCCCCAAGATTCCACTTAAATTGCTCTTCATGAATTGCTCACCTGTAGTGCTTAATCATTAGTGGGTCATAGACACTCTACTGTTAAATGCAGTTGGATTTTACAAGCAGATTTTGCAAAAATGAAAACTCACATGTTATGTAATGTCAGGACCTGAGGTCATACATGTCTTCCATATATATTTTCATTAATATTAGGACAAAACCCTGTATCTCCAGTTATGTATCTCCAAGAAGTGTATAAGAAGATGGATGAATTGATTGTTTTCCTACTTCTGAAAAGTTTTGGATATACAAGTTTTAATTCTGTTCTAAAAGAAAATGGAATTAAGATCAGGAAGATATCTAAGTTTGATTCCCTGAACTGGCAAGACATGACTGAAATGACCTTGAGAAAGCCACTTAACTCCCCAACTGCTTCCCTGGTGCTGTGCATTTGACTGCCCACCACTCCACATGTGTGTGTTTAAATGCAGAGGACAAATTCCCCTGTGTGCCAGCACAGAAGGTCTATATGTATGTTATTTCTATATAATAAAAATGCTTTAAAAATCCCCAATTTTCTCCCCAGTTTAACCATTGACAATTCCCACCCACTAACTACATATCTTCTAATCTCAAAATGCTACCCATGCTGGCAGCATATGCTTCCTTTAGACAGTATTCTTAACCTCAGTGACCAGGACATATTCATTACCCACAAAATTTAAAAAGTGAACCATGTAGCTGTTTGTCCTACATTTCTCTGGCTGTATGTTTTCCTACAATTACAGAATATTGCATTCTTTATAATATATAAAAACAAGTATATGAAATACAAACAACGCTGATGTCCAGTTAAATATATCACTATTTTTGCCTTTTCAGTTTTCTCCATCAATTGAACACTAGAGCTGCTCTGTATACTGTGTAAATAATTCTGAAAGAACAAACCAATAGAAACCCTCTAAAACGAGTAAAATAAACACGGATTGTAAATGAATTATCATTCAAATTTAAGAACATTTGTATTCTCCTGTCATCATTTTGGAGCTACATGCTTTTCATTGGACAGTGATGATATGCAGAAACACACATGAGAATCGACATACATTGTGGCTGGGTTTAATGTGAATGAGGGCCTGATTGAAATAAGTGAAGGACAGTGATATCCCTCAAGGTTAATGAGATCTTTCAGACAGGAGGTGTGGAGATGGAACATCAGCATGAGGTTGTGGAATGGCAGGGGATCGACCACTTTCGTGGGATTAAAACAGGCTTTCCCAGCACTGAGATTGGATAAGCAATGGGAGTCATGGGTAGATGACACTTGAGCAATTTTGGTAGTCATAATAATAAGGTGAATGTAAACAGATCCAGTTATTATTGTGGCTTTTACAACTCCTACAAACAGTTCATCAATGTGTGACAAAACTTGCTTGTGTTTTAATGCATTTTGAATAGAACCAGTAAACACGTTTTGTTAGCTGTATGTATGTACATTAATAAAATATGGTCTTTCTAATACCAAAGGATGTGAGTGTTATATATTTGATAAAAAAATGACACTGAATGGAGCTCATAGTTCTTTAAACAATGCCACAGAAGAACTATTCATATTTACATAAAGGAAAGAGTTTATAACCTTTCAAAGTGTTCACACACATCTCTTTAAAAAAGGTTCTTTATGAAATCATTATTTTGTAATAAGTGCAGTTTAATGCAGTCTGAGCATCTTCTATGTAACCCACAGATTTAGAAAACTACCTCAGCTGTTGTTTTTTTCCCAACATTTGTGGAACAGATGAGGAGAAGTTCCTTCAGTGATAAACTGAATATTGTAAGTTCAAATATGCAAAGAATTGCACAGTAATGCATGATTCATCATGTAATGAATACACTTTAATAATAAACACATGTCAAACCAGGTAAGAAAAGGGACACAGACAGGACAAACAGTTACAACAACTGCCTATAACACCATGTCAGTGTCACCAAAGCCTCCGGTGGTGTTGTGCCACTGTTGAGTCACTCAGAATCACCTTTGTCTTGGTGTGGGAAGCTATTAGACATGCTATCAATACCCATATTGCAGAACCCACCTGTAACTGTGTGAGAATATTTAATCTGCTCGGGATTTCTTATTGCAGAACATCATTAGGAACCTCTACAACTCCATGCCAAGTCGTCTGGCATGTTGCACTAGCAAACATGGTGGTCCAGTGGAGATACACTGCTTTTGTATGTGTAGATCATTAGATATTAACCACATTGCTCTAAATTTTAATAAGTTATTGCTCCTGGTAGCCTTTATCTTCTTTCCAAATAGCACTGCAATATGACATTCCTTCTGGGTGAAACTATTTATTTACTATATAGTATAGATACTATATTTATATTATATATATATATATATATATATATATATATATATATATATATATATATATATATTATATATATATATATATATATATATATATATATATCCAACTCCTGCCAAAAATTATGATCATACCTGAAGGAAAGGAACCTTATTTAGGTGTTTCTAATGTTTCATCAAGGGATGCCAAAAACAGGGGTTCTCAACCTTTTGAAGACAATAATTAAAAACATAACCTTTATGTAAAATTGCTTTTACATTTTATTTCTCACATACTGACACTCAAATTGAGGGAATTAGGGCCTAAAAAACAGTATAAGAAAGAGCATGTCTTCATGAAAACATCTACCATAAATGTATCTCATAAAAATAAGCAGTAAAGATTTATTGCTAACATTTAATGACATGTCTATCTACAAAATGTGCATTTCCTTATTTCTGTCCAAAAGCTGTCTCTATACGTCAGACTCCATGTCAACAGTCTGTCTGCATATACTGTCACATGTTATCTGATGTAGTCGTGTTTGTACTCGATGACAGTTTTTCCTTTTTCTTAAAGTCAGTGTCACTATTTGTACCTTGTTTAAGAAATTTCTACATTGCACTAATTGCATCAGGTGCAGCAGCATTGTCTGCAATATGTCCTTATTTGTGTGTTTCAGTTAATAATGTTTATACTTTTCTTTATTTTACTAAATCAAATTTGCCTTGTAGGCATTATGGACTAAAATGATACACTTTTGGCTCCATAAAGAAATGTCTGTGTGAGTATGAAAAACGTGTAAATTGGTAAAGTTACAATCGAGTGAAGGTCCTTCAGACTTTTAAAAAAGGTTTTATTACAAACTGGGTTCTTTATGAAAGCAAAAGTGGATCTTTCTATTGTTCAAAGAACTCCAGTATGGTGTAGAATTGTTTCTGTCATTCTCCGTGTCATTCTCCATGTAACACCACACCCACCAGGTGAACTAGAATAAGGAAGCATTCACACACACAAGTCTTGTCACACCTCTAGATCAAACCCGAGGTGTGTGGAGTCATCTTCTGCTGTCTCACTCTGTTGAAACAGAGTGATTTTTAACCAGCCCTCACAACCTACATTTGTTTGACCATGTTCAGTTTAGAAGGGATCTGAAAGCTGCCATTGGTACAAGTGGAATAGCACTATATATGTTGACAAGTTAACAGCAGTATGGTAAGTGATTCTTACAGTATATCAATGTAATTTGGCATACATTTACTTTTTTACTAGAATACAGATACAAGACAGTCATCTAAGTGTCAGACAGAAAAACACATTATGGGTTCTTCAGAAAGCAAAGACAAAATGTACTGCACAAGGTACTTGAATGGGGATGGACCTCCTTCACTGGCTGAGCAAGGTAATCTGCTGTCATTCTATTACAGCGTCTCTGTTTGTGATAAAGTGTGACATAAGGTGGAAACCAGTTCCTCTTTTTTCAGTTGAAGAAGGCATCAATGGAACAAGCACACTTAAAAAGATGTCTGAAGTGGTGGAAGGAAGTCAGCCGGATGGAGGACAGATGAAAATCACAATCCTGGGAAGAAGTGTTGAAGGGTACCCAGACTGTGACACCATACAGATCATCTTTCTGTTTGAGGATGGAATTCAGATGGTTAGCTTTAAACTATTATTTACCCATCTCAGAGTCCTGCTTTATCTGATGATCAAAATTTAACACCCGTAGCCCACTGCATGCATGGCATAGTTTCACTCTGCTGCACTGCTATCAGAAGTAGCTTGAGGGACATTCCTTCTTTCTTTGTTATAACTGTGTGGAATGTGGCTTAGCCTGTTCTACATGCACTGCTCCAGGGCAGCAGTGCAGGATGGCTGATGCCACAATGGCGACTGCGCACGTCTGTAATCAGATATGCTGTATCACTTACAAACAGATGGGTTTCACTTTGAGAGTTGTTTATGGTGTATTGAAGAAGAAATGTGCTGCGAGTGTACACTGTACACAGGAAAGCACTACCAATATCCATACAGTAAATCCAGCATGGCCTGTTCTGCATTTTGTTGGAAATGTGGAGAGAGTGACATACTCTCCTGGTAACTCCTGATTTTCCTCTGTAGGAAAAGCATCCTCGGCCAGGACAGATGTACCATGGGCTGAGAACAGTGGCCTACCTGCCTCAGAACAGCAAGGGGAGGAAGGTTTACAAGCTCCTGGAGGTGGCATTTCAATACAAGCTGCTGTTCACTGTGGTGACCAATCAAAATGGAGAAGAACAAGTTGCCTGTACAGATGTTCCCTTAAAAACTAGTGAGAGTGGAGGACCTGAGAGGTGAGAACTTGAGGTGAAGAGAGTTTGAGGGGTTAAATAACTGATTAAAAGCTAAGCACTATAGTGTATTATATTTGCATTTCTTTAGGTATTCATTTATATAAAAAAGTCAGTATAACTATTTCTAGAAAAAAAGACGAGTTCAGGGACTTTATAACTATATTATATAATGTATAACTTCTAAGCAGAAAATCCAATAATAAACGGGCTAAAACTAGCAACTAGTTGTCTCGTTTTTAAATTTCACTGCACCGTTCTCACTATTGTTCTCTTTAATGTACACTTTAAAACTAACATCCTCCACGAATACTCATTAGTAGAAAGAAGCTATAATTTTCTATATGAAATAAAATAAATTATATTATATTATATTATATTGCTGGTCCCAAGTCGGGATAAATGGTGAGGGTTGTGTCAGGAAGGGCATCCGGTGTAAAACTTGTGCCAAAACTATAATGCAGATCAGGCAGATGATCCGCTGTGGCGACCCCTAAAGGGAGCAGCCGAAAGAAGCAGAAGAAGATATTATATTATATTATATTATATTATATTATATTATATTATATTATATATTTAACCGCAAATTACTGTTTATAGTACGAATGTTTCTGTCCTGCTATGAGTAAGATGAGTGGCTTTATCACCATCTTTTGTTTGCCATGCTTAGTTCTGACTGGCCAGCCTGATTTAATGCATCTGTACATTGCAGAAAATACAGCAGATTTTAACTGGACATTTTATGTAGAGAACATCAATATACACATGTTCATTTGTAAAACTTGGCATGTATTTCCAAAGCACATTTGGTACGAAAAGGCCTAACCAGTTCATAACTAAAACCTATTAGACATATCAGTGTTACGCCAGTACCTATTCACACTTCATAGAATTTAGATATTTGAATTTGGACATTATGTTTTCTTTATCAATAATTTACTAAATTGTGTGTTAATAGTACAAGAGTTTTGATGATGAGTAATTAATGGATCTGTGCTGGATGTGAAAACTTTAATAGCTAGCAAGGATTTGCAATACTTTTGTATGGTCTTTGCTAAACAATAGAAGGATGACATTCTGACAAAGCACTCTCTTTGCTAGCAGTGGCTATCCGGACCCAAACTACATGAAAGCAGTACTGATGGCTCTGAAATCTAAAGGCATCAAATGAGAAGAACTGACTAACAATGTCTTCAGCTTCAATCTGGACAGTGTGTGGTGCTCAGTAACTTCAGACTCTGGAATGTCAAGGTTTACAGTAAGAAATGGCACATTGCTGCATGTGTGGAAAAGTGCACCCATACAGTAACTGCTTGAAAATGCTAAGAGTCCATTGTTTGTTTGTCCTGAATGACAAAATTCTTAGAAATATTTACTATATATTTACCATAATGCTGACATTTAACTGTGTATGTCTGATAGAAGGCATTAGGACGCATCCTGCTGTACATTGCTGTACATATTTTGCATCTTTACTTTGTTGCACTAGTTTAATTATGACATTATATTATGTTGTACATAACTGTCCATAATCATTTAAACTTATTTTAGTGTTTGTATGACACATTATTTCTTCCTCCTGCATTTGGACATAGCAGTTATACTGTTCTCATGACAGGTCAGCTTGGTTTGAGATCATTACGTGCCAAGGCAAAATCCCTGCCTGCTGGAACAGGAGATAATTCTCCTTCAACCTTCTGCAGGGACAAGAGAGTTAGTAAGATAAGACTTAAGCACAAGTGCCTTGTTGTCACGTTTTCTTTAATATTGGGATAGTTCTAATAAAGCATTCTTCATGCACATTTGTTGTGGTTTTGTCAAACTGGTTACATGTTTATAAGAATCTGTCTGCATGTTATTAATTAACACATTTTATATTGCATAACAAAAGCTGTTGTACTAATTCTACAACAATGTTGCCTGTAACAGTGATTATTCAACACATAGTAGTATTTCTGTCACTTTAATTATTTACAGTAATTTTGAAAACTGTTATTTTATTTTTCAATAAAATATATTTATAGGCACCTTCATGTGATGCAAACTGTTATCTATTAGGTTGCTTTTATGCTTCTTGCAACGACAAGGAATAGAAGATAGAGATTGTAAAGTACAACACTAATAATGGGCATTATTGGCACTTCAGTGTGTCAACAAACGCAGACCTCCTTTCTCCATGCTCCCCCCAGGTTCTGCATGATCAGCCACTGGTAATCCCAACATAATCATGGGTAGGTCATTACAGAAAGATGCTACACATGCATTACTTTAGCTAAGTTTGCCATTATTGATTGCATTCAAGCACAATGTTACTGTTACGACAGTAACAGCAGCTTAAGTGACATTACTTTACACCACAGATTCCTAGCTATGGGCTACTGCAGCACTGGCATACTAGTTACAGGCCTTGTCCAAAATTGCTAATGGGATGTTATCAAGCCGACTATGGGCTTTGTCCAAATCCACTACCATGGTGTGAGCATGCTGGCTGTGGGCCTCATCCAACATCTCTATCATGGCATAGAGCCAGTTCCCCCTGTCCACAATGATGTCACTTCATTTGATGTAAACCTAACATTATTTTGAGACTAGTTTCTGAGATTCCCTTAGACCTTATTTTTATGTAAAATCATAGACTAAAACAACACACAACCAGCAACCATGTTGTGTATTTTACTACATGATGCAATAATTTCACTGGTATTGCTCTTTAAATATTTTCAGTTCATATTTTAATGTATGAATATGGATTTAACACAAATCCTTCATACACATATATACCAGTGGTGTTTACTTCAGGCTACTGATGCTGCTTTCCAATATATATATATTGTCTGTCTGCTACCCGTCCGGCAGATTGCAGAGTGTGAACTTTCCCAGGATGACAGAGGCCCTTCTGTTCTCCTCAAACTGAATTATGGCCTGGGCTTCATACAGACAATAAAGTCTAATCGGATTGGCGGGCCCCATTAAAGAGGCCTCTGTCATCTCCACGGGCGTTCTTAAACCACTTTCTCCTGGACGCTCCACCAGGAGTCATCTGTCCCAACTGTCACCCACCACTGCCATCGTGACAGCTATCAAATCTAGCTTTGCTACATCACCTCTTCCTCCTCATCCTCTTCCACACCTTCCTCACCTCAGCTCAGCCCTTCTTCTACTGAAGACCCAGATGAAAATTACTAGCCAACCTCCCATCTGAATGTCACCACTACCCACACATAAAGAAAATCCATACTTTGTTGGAATCCCGAACAAGACTGTTGTACTTGCTTGCATATTGTAACTCATGCTAACCTCTGTGTTTGACAGTGCTTTTTTAGGTGCTTATTTTTGATAATGACAGATGATCCACACATCTCTTGGAACCTTTTTGCAACAATGTAAACATTGGTCGTGAGCTGAAATGACTGCCTCATAAGAATCAGTCAACAGTTCCTTTATTGAGGCAAAACAAAGCTTGCATTTCCAGCAGAACTCGTTCTCATTCTTCCGTTTTACACAGGGTCTCTTCTCCTATAGGCAAGCTAAACGGTCCTCAGGTCCCTAGTTAGCTGTGATGAATGGGCTTTAGGCTTGTTTTCATTAGGCTCTTTAATTTGGAGCACAATTAGACTTTATCCTCTTTAGAAGACAAAGCAGATTCTAAAGCTGTTAATTAAAAGCACGGAGTCGGAGACGCAGAAGATGGATGTGGCTGCTGGGGCTCCACTGGCAGTGCACAGTTGAACCCTAGGAGTCACCTTCTCTCTTTTTTCTCTCTCATAAGTGCTTGATGTGTAACTTGACTTGGCTTGATTTGATTATAGTGTTACAGGGCAGATTTACAAGAGTTTAGCTGATCAAATAAGTAATAAGGTGATGACATGAGTTCACTGTACCTGTTCAATTGTGCTGTCTTTGTTTTTGTCATTTTGTAATTTGTTGGAATGTTGTTTTTGTTGTTGTTGAACAAGTAATAGTTGCTAAGGCATATTATCTAAATGCTTCTTGAGCAGATTTGATCTAAACAGACATTTGGAAATTTGCCAGAATCGGCATGAGTAAGGACTCAAACATGCTTCTCAATCCAGAGGGAAATTGATCATCTAGATTTTGAGCTGAACGTTGATAAATTATATGTAAATAATAGACTGGCAAAATTTATAATAATAAGTTCTTTAGGATACTTGACACAAAAACAAAAACAAAACAAAAAATGGACAGACCAGTAAACATGTGCTGGAAGGCTCCTTAGGTATTTAAACTGGAATTTAAATGAGAAACAAGAGAATTTTAGCTGTTTTCCAAGTTGGATTACTTACTGATAATTCATCACATATCATTAGATTAGAAAAATCTTATGATGTGTGTATCATGTCTGTAGGTTACTCTGATCCTGAGTCCAAAAAGTTAAAGGAAATAAACAAGTGTGCACAGTTGTATTGTGTAAGTGCGCTACAGTGTATTATTCCATAGACCAAGTGTGTCAAACTGGGTTCCTTCCAGGCTACAACTCAGCAGAAATGAGTGTTTTCTCTCCTCTAACCCTGTATTCCAATCCTTGAAGGCCTTGTTAATTAGCCATTGAGTTCAATATAACGTATTTTAACAAGGAGGAACTCTAAACTCCATAATCTGTGGCCCAGAGGGAGCCCAGTTTGACACTCTTATACCCTAGAGCTGAACATCACTGCTAAAGAATCTATGGAAGTGCATGCTTTTTAAAACCAACAGGTAGATAAGCAAATGACATCCATGGTGACATTGAGCTGAAGTGTCTTTAGATTCTGTGAGCCATCAAAAGCTAGAGGGTTTGTTGTGAAAGAGGGAGCACATCCCATTTATGTCATGGTGTGTCCTTTTTACAGGCTCTATAAACTTTGCTGACAGGGTGGAAGAGTGACAATCCGCATTTCTTTAGCCTGAATTGTGTCCGTAAAAAAGGACAACAGTTGCCACAAAGGTGTGGAGAGTCAATCTTACAAAGGAAATGGTTTATGAAGCGATAAATCTTCAGCCATTGAAAGATTGAGTGTTTTAGCCACTGCTCCATTTTGTACTGATGGGATGGGGTTTTACCTTTAGGTTAGGTTAGACAAGAACTCACCCTGTCCTCCTTTAAAAGGCGGTAGAAGATTTTCTCGAAGAAGAATTGAAAGGTTGTTTTGATGTACAAATCAGGTTTAGATGTTTTGCATAATATGAAAATTCTTCATAAGTTAGTTTCAAACATTCAGAGAAGTGGTTAGAAACAACCTGAGAGAAACTCTATATATCTGTGATTTATAGCTCAGTATCTTTGTTGGTTCTCTCTAAGGTATCCAATCTAGTACTTTCATAAAGCCACCAACACAAACCCTTCCACGTATTGCCATTCATCTGTGGAGCAAGTCCCCTCTGCTTCCCTTCTTGGCTGTACTCTTTTTGTCAGCCACAAAGACCTGTCAGACACCCGGGGCATCTGGGCCCACACAGTGCTTCCCTCACAGAGCCAAATCAAAGCAGCCACAGATCAGACTCCATGATAACCCACAGGCTCTTTGTGGCCTAAGGTTATTCCCTTTCTGCCTCAGCCTGCATTGCACACACACTCACAAAGTGCTGATATTTCTCTTGAAGCTGAATGACACCAGGGTGTCTAAAGAAGCACAGATATGACCTCATGATACTGTTGTACCCTCTCTTTATGTGGCCTTTAACTGGAGCAGAGCCTCAGCACAGAGGATTCAGAGATAGGTGGATTTTTATCCCCCATTATTCTTATTTTTACACCCTTTCAGGTTCAAGCCTTCCACAAAAAGTGCTGTACAGAACAGCGTGGAGTATGCCTACAGACTTTGTATGTCCTGAACAACAGAGAAACTGTTAAGCAGTCCCACTGTGAGCATGCATTGTGGTCCATGTAGTCCTATGTCTTTGAATTCAGAGTGCATAAAAAGATAAAACATACAGACACAGAATATAAATTCAGATGATTTTAAGGATAAAACATTTTAAGAAAATAACAATAAAAATCTGTAGACCAGTGTTTCTCAAGTCTGATCCTAGAGGCACCCCTGCCCTGCATATTTTAGAGCTTTTCCTGCTTCCGACACACCTGATTCAACTAATTGGCTCATTTACAAGCCATTCAGAGCGGCAGGGGAGGTGTTAAAGCAGGGAATCTTCTAAAACATGTAGGGAAGGGGTGCCTCCAGGACCAGGGTTAAGAAACTCTGCTCTAGAGATCATTTGTGCTGTGGTTCTCATAACATGAAACAAAAAACAATACAAATAGTACAAGGAATTATGGGGTAATTTACCACTTGGAGCAAATCCTAAAAAGAAAATCATAGCCATGAGTCAAAGTTAAAAAACATCAAAAGTTACAGCCTGGTCACAAAAGGAATTCATAAATATGTGGCCCTTTCTCTAACCATAACTTAATCTTAACCTAACCCAAAGCTTAACCCTAACATAAACATAACCTAACCCTTATTCTCACCTAAACTTAACCTAACAGTTACCCTAAACTTAACCGTGACCATAACCAGAGTAAAATGTGAATTTTTGTTGTATTAATAAATTACTTTTTAAAAGCTCTATAACAGAAAAGGGGCATCTTGTGCTGATGCTGTATTCTCGGTTCTTCTTTGAGTACCTAGCGGAGAAGAGGCTGGATTGTGTATATTAGACAAAACAGAGAACCACCAATGGATGGAAGCTCCTTGTGAATCATAATTATATGTACAAAGTATGTTTGTGCAAATGCTACATATTTTTAGGGACATACTTTAGTAAAACAAAAGCAAACCTTGAGAGGGGTCTTTCATCTTTGGGGTGACAAGAAAAAATAAGAATAGACTGAGAAATTACAGCTTTGGAGCATTATTGTAAGGATTTGATTGCATTCAATATCAAGAATGTTAATGAAGTCAGGCTGTTGGATGATCACACCCCACATTTTCCCCAACTCTCCAACTCATCTAGCCCACACATGCCATTAGGCACAGTTCCAATAGGTTCCAGTTAGAGTCCTATTCTATTGGCAGTATTTCTCTACAGGCGTGAGAGGAGCTGTGTGTTGTCATCTGTATGAATAATGAATGTTCTAATGACTGCATTCATTATAAGGGGTGTCCACACAGATTTGGACTTAGTGTATTTTGAAATCTGCTGTTGGAAATCTTCCATCTTTGGTTGGATATTTTCACTTTGTTTCATATTGTTAGAGATACTAATTTAGATACTAATCAGTGTGACACATTAATGGCTTGTTGCTGTATCCAAGGTGGGCTGGGAAAAGCTGATTCGTTAGCAGGTCCACCATCCATATTCTTTCTGAGACATTCAATATTGGGCCCAATAAAGCCAGGCTGAAGTGCTCTATCTTTCAGAGCAGAGCAGTGGGACCAGTAAACTATGCTGCCCTTGTTTTTCAACTCTTATAAAGAATGATAGAGGTATTGGACAACACCTGGTAGTGTAGACGCAGAGAGAAATTTAACATGCCACTAAAAATTTCAGTTCAGCTGGCAAAATCAATATAATGTCAATTCTATACTTGTATAATAGAGAAGCTGTGTGTTCCCATCGTAAAAGTGTGAGGTCCAGTATTATAATGTTGTTATAGTGTTATAAGCTGATATGAATTAAGCTGTGTGACATACTTGCTTTAGACTTTAGTACTTTATATCTTGGAACAATAGACTAGTAACTTTGAATGCCCTCTGGATTTGGGACCCCAGTCATAAAGCTGGACTTTGGCCTGTTGTAGAGGTCCAACAAACACACACTGGTGGACCACTCACTACCTCCCTGTACATTGTGTGTTCCTTTGGGTACCAGAGCCCAACTTAACTGCCCAAAGTCCCAGCACTTTGTGATTAATGACCTTTAAGGTGACAAATCGCCACGGTAACACAGAGTTGGAATAGAAGAGCACTGGGCTGGCCTCCCCTAAATCGATGCTCCATTGTTCTCTCTCTCTCTCTCTCTCTCTCTCTCTCTCTCTCTCTCTCTCAAAAGCAGTTTAATAGGGACAGCACCACCTAGATCTGTAAGTGGGATGCAAGTTTTGCATGCACAATTATTACTTTCAAATCCTCATGTTATTAATTCCTTTTTCAACAATTTCAAGGAAAACAAAGCAAATTTACTGGATGGTTATAGAGCTTATGAGCATGAGGAAAAGAAGCCTGGACCTGTCTGTTTTAACATTTAAAAAATAATGACAACATTTCTTTGGATACCCTAAATCCTCAGTGTTTCTCAACCCTGGTCTTAGAGGCACCCCTGACCTGAATGTTTTAGCTTTAACACACCCCTTGCAGCAACACCCCATGAAGGGATAATGAGCTGATTAGTTGACTCAGGTGTGCAGGGAGCAGGGACAGCTCTAAAATACACAGCATAGGGGGGACTACAGAACCAGGGTTGAAAAACACTGTCCTAGATTAAACCCAGACATCTGAAGCTCGCAGAAGTTAATTTAAAGTTTTTTTTAACAGACGTTTACAGATCATCTCTGTCATTAAAAAAAAACAAAAAAAAAATGTTCAATGGAAATGGTCAGTGTAAATAATTTTTATATATATTGGAGCGTTTCTATTTGTCCATTCATAATGATTTTTAACACAATATTAAGTGAAGAACACCTTTTTTGCTCACAAAAAATGGCACATTTTTCTATTTATAATAAGCATTCATTAATTGATTCTTACATTCATTTTCTTATCCACACCTTACTGGTAAAGTTGTACTGGGTCCAGAGCCTACCCAGATGGGTTTAGTGCAAGAATACACCCTGGACACGGTGCCAATCCAAGGTATGAAAACAGCATGATTATATAAATAAATATGAACAGAGGAACTAATAGGACTTTTTTAAAGGCCTAGAAGATGTTGATATGGAAACTATTTAAAACTATTTTCCATATATGTATATATACCAGCCAGTCACAAACTGATCATACACCAGTATGTATACAGTATACAGTGGTTAGTGTGGCACAACAGATAACACTTCCAGTGACCACACCAAGTGGAAGATTGGGGTTTGATTCCCAGTCTGGGCAACTATGCTGTGCTACACCAATAAGAGTTTTTGGGCAAGATGCTACTCTGGTCATAAGTAATCTGTAAGTCACTGTTAACGTCAGCTAAATGCTGTAAATGAAAGACAGCATAGATATGCTCATATTCAGATAAAGCTTGGTTTAATTACCAAAAGTTACAGTAGACGTTTGTTTTCAAAGTGGGTTACAACTGTTAGAGCTAAGGCCGTTTCTAAGTCACTGAGCCCCTTGTTCTTGTAGTTATGGAGACTATTCTAGAAGGCTTTTTCCCTGTGCACACGTAGAGAATGGAGGCCTAAAACGCATGATTCACACTTTAAAGACTATGTTTTAGTCAATAAATATTCACACTAAATGAATTTTCAAATAAATAATACAAAGGCTCATATCATTGCTGTCCAGTGAAAATGTTCCGGAGGAACATAATTTCGTTACACTGTGTACCTGTACACAGATGCAATGACAGTAAAAAGCCTTGACTTGACTTGACTTGAAAACCATGTATCTCTATTTTTGTCCATTTTTAATTTTCTCTATAATGTAAATTTGGCAGTTGTTCTGTTTATTGTATCATCATGTTGAATTTCATGTCAAATGGACCAATAAGAAGGTTCTAAAAGGACTTTAATAACTCTTATTTTATGATCATTCCATTCAAAGTTAAGAGCTTTTTTGCCTTCTCCTGTAAAGTCTCCATTTGGGAGATACATGTTTTTCATAGTAGAGCAATGATATATTAACTTTGAGGAATGTACCAAATGAACCATTAACCAGTCAAAACGTATGAGCATCTGAGTTCTATATTCAAAAAGAATTATAAGCCTTTAATGAGTTAAATGCTCTTGAAAGAGATGGTCTTGAAGTCAGCAAGGGACTTGTGTCAGCTGTTCAGACACCCAGGGGAAGATTGTTCCCTCATTTTGGTGCCAGGAGTCTGGATGCTTGTCTTCAATGCATCTTGATGGATGGTGGGTCAGACTGAGCTTGATGCTCAAAGGGCTCTAGATATTTTACATGAAATAAAATAAATGGTAACACTTTACAATAAGAGTACAAAGATGAACAGTACTTAGTAATAAACATTACTAAATATTTAAGTAATGTCTCAACAATTATTGACTGACACGAAAAACATAGCTAAGCATTACTAAATGTTCAAGTAATAAAATATTTGAGAAGCAGCAGCCAATTGAGCACAGCATACTCTCTACCTTTAACTAACAATATGAATACTAACTATTGTCCACTATATGGGCAAAAGTATTGGGACACATGCTTATTCGTTGTTTTAAAATTGAGAGTACTGTCTCTTGGTTACTACTGACGTACGTACTGTCCACTTATTACCAAATAAATAAAATCACAAGATTTTAGTACAGTATCTCAGACGTACCTCAACAATGTGCTCTTCTGGTGTGCAAAAATATGTAATCAAATATTAGTTCACTCCAAAATAAAATTACATAATATGGAATTATGCAATATGTCTGTTCTGCTCTTTAGGTGTTGTCAGCAGGGCAGATTATTTTAAAGTTTTCATGCATTTAATTTAAACATGATAAAATCTCTTTCAGCCCCCCCACAACATTATTTTCTTGCAGACTTACTGAAGGTCACAGATTTCTAAATCACTCTCCAACTGGATGCACTGAGAGCTATTCTGTGTTATTTTTCCATCATGTGCCCTTCATGTCACATGACATCTCCCCTCCCTTCTTTTCCTTTCTCTCTCTTCCAACTTACTCTTCTCTTTAAAATCAATAGAAAAATGCTATACTGTCAGAGCCTATTCTGAATGGTAAAAAGATATGTTATATCCGCCAGTGCATTGTGTCAAGCTCTGAACTTTTTCAGCACATAGACTGGTTTGGAAATCATTCTTGTCTCCGCACTCTTTCCATATATTGCTTGACCTTTCAAACAAGGTAAACTGCTTTGCCACTGACCTGTACATTTTTTTAGTGATGTCATGATATTTAATCTGATGGGCATGTCCAGGCGGTATTTTATCATTTACAGATTGTCTTTTTATAAACACAGCAAGTGGGTGTGTGAGAGCAAGCAATGAGGAACATTATGAAAAGGGTACACACACACAAGCTGTGACAGTCCACCATCAAAAGGTCACGTCTGCCAGGTTATTGGCTTATTGAGATTGAATAATTAATGTGCTAATGTCCCTGATGTGCTGTAAATTCACAGGGACCCGCCACAGTGAGACAGAAAGGTGAGGTTTGAGTACACTGTGACTGCATCAGCATTAGTCTTTTTATTTTTGGAAGGCTGGCTCATGTTTCAGTTATATCCTAAGGCCACGCTGTTACAGTGTAAGCAATGGTGTGAATCTTTGATGACAGTATTTAATCTTGCAATTTTGCCCATTACTGAGTAAACAACGTGGCAGATGGTTGCTGGGCATTGATATAATCATTAAAGTGCCGAAGCAATGTCATTGCATTACACGAACATGTTTTGTAGGATCAAATGTCTTCACTGTGTGTCACAAGATTTAGCTGGCTAGACCAGAACATTGAATAGCTGAGGGCAAGATGGAGAACTTCTCTCCTTTATTTCTTAATAAACGGCTTTCTCGCCACAGAAGCCTGATAGATATAGCCTTTTTCCTTTCAGAGAGGAGGGGAAACCCAAGGAGGATATGTTTCCTGACAGTGGGTCTGTCTTCTTAATGACTGGGACTTCACATAACCTTCAAACCAGGCTGTGGCACCACCCAATTGCTGACAGCTAGACCATCTCCCCAAGCTCCAATAAATGTCAAGCACTCATCTCTCTCTCTCTCCCGCTCCCATCTCCATTCCTGACTTAACAGGGGTCCCATAAATCTAAGCAGCTCTACTTCTTCCAGGTCTGAGTGGGGTCCAACAATTGGTACTGGCACTGTATTCATTTTTATTTTTTATTTGATATGGCTCTTTTCTCCTCCCCTTTCCCCTCCCTTCATCCTGTCTTTCTTTATGACCTGCATTTAAAGCTGTGATGCCCAGTCTAAACTGCTTTTTGTCTATTGGGCTTAAAGGGAGAGGAGAGGATATAATATTTGCAGTACGAGGAACTTCATAACTCATTTCAGGTAGACAGACAGACGGACGGATGGACGGACAGACAGACAGACAGACAGACAGACAGACAGACAGACAGACAGATAGAGAGTGAGAGATTGAGAGAGAGAGAGAGATTGAGAGAGAGAGAGATATTGAGAGAGAGAGAGAGAGAGAGAGAGAGAGAGAGAGAGAGAGAGCTTTTAGATGGCTACAGGTTCATATAGGGGGCATGGCAAGGAGGTCTCTCCATAATATAGGCTTCATCCACTTAATAAAGTCTATATCACTTCAACCAAATGAGACCACTTCCAAAGTTCCCTTTATGTGGAAGTGAGTGTCTCCTAATCAAAGTATTAAAGCCTATGATTGCTGGACACTACAGGTGACAACAGATGGACAAGCTTTCTGCTATTTTAACCTTTGACCCCACTTATTTATACACTTAATCATCTGGATGAAACTGATACTTGTCAGATGCATGTTGAATGGCTCCTGTCTCAGATGTTGTCTGCCGCTAAGCGACGATTTATGGACCGGGCAGCACACCTGTGAGGGACTAGATCAATATTTCACACTGTCCCAAATTACAGCAATTAGCCACTGACTGATAGAAGTCACAATAGCACAATAGTGTGGCAAGGTCAGGTCTTAGTTTCAAAGTCTGCCTACTTGACCTACATTTGTAACCCTAAATAATAAGTTAAGTCTTATTGTTGCATGCACACTATATTGACAAATCAGTACCTGCTCATTCATTATTAAGAAAATGTAAGTTTATTCTTCTTTTGTTGGAGTTTCTGTTTCTACTGCCTTTTACTAGATTTTGAAGCATTACTGTAAGGATCTGATTGCATTCAAGGACAAGAACATTCATGAGGTCAGAATGCTGGATGATCACCACCCCAACTCATCCCATAAGTAGTGGGTACAGCATTTTAATAGATTCACTGATCCACAGCTCAATGCTGAAGGCTTTATACCCCTCTATCCCAAGTATGGCATTAAACATAACACATTGTTTTGCATTACATACTTCCAATAATAGAATATATATAACTTCCAGTAATAGAATATATATATATAACAGTGTTAATGTTTTATTATTGTTTAGGATCATACACTGACATGCCAAAAGCGCTTTCATGGTATGGTGGCATGATTTATGATAGAAGGTTTTAAAACCCACAATGGACAGTGCAGTGGTTCCCCATGGGTGCTTAATGATTGTGTGAAGTGAATCTGGCAGAAAATATTTATCTTCTATGGGGCATTGCAAAAGTCATGGTACACAATAATCAGTTCCTGTCACATAGGTTTTAGTGTATTTCATTACAAACAAAAACAGATTGCAGATACATTGTAAAACTAGTGTAATTACCAGAGGAAATACATTACATTCCTGCTTATATTACATTCTTCTTTATGCACATTTTAGTTCTATAATTACAGATTGTAGTCCATCTGTTTCTCTGCATAATTTGTCAGCCTCTTTTCACACTGATTTTCGATGATCAGGGCCACACAGGACCACCACAGAGGAGGTATTATTTGGGGGGGACTCATTCTCAGCACTGCAGTGACACTGACATGTTGGTGGTGTGTTAGTGTGTGTTGTGCTGGTACAAGTGGATCAGACACAGCAGTGGTCCAGTGGGCAATGATTAAGGACTACAGAATGAGCAACACAAACTGTGCAGAAACAGATGAGCTTTTGTCACTGACTTTACATCTACAAGGTGGACCAACTAGGTGGGAGTGTCTAATAGAATGGACAGTGTTTAAATATTCCAGCAGCAACACTGTGTCTGATCCACTCATATCAGTGCAGCACACACTAACACTGTCAATGTCACTGCAGTCCTGAAAACAAGAGGGAAAGGAGGCTAACAAAGTATGCAGATCTCACACTTCTGTCTGGTTATTTTTGGTCTTGTTTTGGTTTGCAATGTGCTTTTTCAGCTCATAGCTCTGTTGTGTTTTCTGTCTTGTCTCCGCTCTAGCTCGGCCATGTCATCAGTGCTCTCACCATGTGCCTTTTTTGTAGCCCTATTCTGCTGTTATCAGCTCCAGGTGTGTCTAGTCTCTATCTGTACATAAGTAGCCCTTTGTTTCAGTGTGTCTTTGTCTGTTCATGTGTGTGTATATATTCACTGCAGTCATGTGTGCAGTGTTCTTTGGCTTATGTATTCCAAGCCTGTGTGGTTGGTTAGTTTTGTTTGGTTTTTCAGTTTGTATTCTTGTTTTATTGCTTGTTTTATTTACTTTGTATTTTGTTTAGTTTTGTAAATAAACCCTATGACCCTGCGTTTACATCTGCCACACTGACAGCAGAGAAACAGATGGACCACAGTCTGTATTTATAGAACTACAATGTGCTCTTGTATGGTCAGTGGCATTTACTAAAATGTTTATAAAGTGTAGAAACAAGGACGTGGTCATAATTAAAAGACTTGCTTTGCAATCATCTATTGTGTAACATTTAATTTAAATTATACATAATATATTACATTGTATGTTACATTAAAATAACTATATTCTATACTTACAAATTGAAATTATTGACGTTTGATACATTCTTTGCACTCTTTTCAGTGAGCTCTGAATGAGACATAAACAGAATGAGAAATTTGACTTGTAGGTGTCAATAAGAACCATTTTCTTACTCTCTTACCAGAGAGTACACATGTGCACAACTTTGCTGGACTGGCATCATATAGCAAATGTACAGCAGTATTTTGTTGTTTGAGTATCCAAATCACTAGAGCTGGCCCAAGAATGCCTGGACCGACACTGCAAACCACAATAGAGAATGTCAATCCGGAAGGCCACAGTCTTAGTGAGAACAGTTATCATTCCTGTGTTGTGTCCAAAACAAGGATGGCACTGGGAATATTCTCCCCAAACCTGCAAACTGTAATTGAGGCCCAAATGATGGCCTCCCTTTATCTGAAGCACTGAGTGATGAACAACATGGACACATCCGTATGACACCAGCCATACATCCATTCTTTTGTCTGTCTCTCCAAAGCTTTCCCTCTATGGGCTTGCAGCACTAGCCTTCACCTGTGACCACCTTGGCCTCAACACCACCACCCCCACCACAGAGACAGCACGGAAATGCAATCACCCTCCAGCTCCCTACCACTAATCCCATCGTCCAGGCTGCGATGGACCGTTTGGCTTCAAGAGAGCTGGTGACTGATAGCAGTAGACCAAGGAAGAGAGGCTGAGGAATGGCCTGCAGACTCAGGAGAAACAGCGAAGGGTGAGTGCACATCTAAACACAAGCAAGGGCTATCGCTCTTCACAAAACTCTGAGTAGCAATAGAGCTTAACCCTTTCAGGCACACACACCTGATTTGAATATTTAAGATTTCTTTAACCCCAGTGAGAGTAGTTCAGTTTACAGCTTAGGTCTATGTGCTCAACTCGAGCCTCATGGAAGTACACACTAAAAAGCCCATTAGTTTGGTCAATTCATGAGTGTTAGCGGGGCTGAATAAAATGTTATCCTGTAGGCACACTGTCTGTCACCTTTTCCCCATGTAATTGAAGGACAATCAGGGAGGAGAATGGAATTCTAGCTGCAACAGCACAGAACACGACGGGAGTCTGCAGGGGGTTTAAAACATCTTAGGCAATCTATAGGAAACCTGCAATGGGCACATGACTTTAACCCCTTCTTCAATAGGCTGGTTTCTGACCTCCCGCATCCTTGCTTTCATCTCCTAGCATTCAGCCCTGTGTTCCTCTGTCTCTAACCAGAGAACAAGTGAGGAGGGAACTGGAGAAGATGAAGGTGAAGAAAGTAGTGCGTCCAGACAACATTAGTCCACAGATCCTGAGGCACTGTGCAGGCCAACTATGTGGGACATTTTCAACCTAGGCCTGAAACAGGAGTGAGTGCCAGGGCTTTGGAAGACATTGTGTGTAGTACCTATCCCAAAAACTGCACACCCCAGTGATCTGAATGTTTACAGGCCAGTGGCACTGACCTCACATCTGATGAAGGCTCTGGAAAAACTTGTTCTTGCCCATCTTTGTCCACTGATGGGACCAGCAAGACTAAGCTCTCCTCACCCACCCCAGTGAACTTCCAGGGAAGACACACTGAGATGGTAAAAACCTACAAGTGCCTGGGTGTTCATCTAAACAACACACTGGATCTGACAACACACAAGATCTGAGTAAGAAAGGCCAGAGCATACTCTACCTGCTGAGGAGGCTCCGATCCTTTGGAATATATGGTGGATTTCTCCACTTTTTTATGAACCTTTGGAGACATCAGCCATTTTCTATGGTATTGTCTGCCAGGGAGGTGGTGTTACAGCAGCAGACGGGAAAAAATTGGAGAAGCAAATCAGGAAGGCAAGTTCTGTCCTGGGCTGTGCACTGGACCTAGTTGGGGAGGTGGTGGAGAGGAGTATGTTGGCTAAGCTTTGACAATACCTCTCACCCTGTACAGGAAGCAGCTCCTTCAGTGACAGGGTCCTCCACCTGCGATGTGGAAAGGAGAGATACCTCAACTACATTCTGCTCACTGCTGTTCAGCTATACAATCAAAACATTCCACAAGCAGAGCCTCAGACACTCTCTGTCATTGACACACTATGGACCCACATCCCACTCTATCAAAGTGCACTCTTTCACAAACACACCATATGGACCTATATCGTATCCTACCTCAAATTAATGTGCAATATTTGATGCTGACAGAACTGTATAAGTGCAATACATACATAAGTTCTGTCAAATATCCCTAATTATTACTGGGCAATATTTACAATTCTGTGCAATATCTAGTAGCACCTGAGTACCTGCTCAGAAACATGCAATACCCATACAATTACACTTGTAAAAATGTAATTGATATGGGCAATAATTACTGAGCTACACATACAGAAGTAATGTTTCAGTATGGCATTGGGTATAACACCACATACCTAACATCTCAGAATGGAGTTGTAGAGGTTCATAAAAGTGTCCTGTAATAATCCATCCCATGCAACTTGAATATTCTCACTCAATTCCTGCAAAGTTTTTATGGTAGTAGTGGAGTGCTGATAACATGTTCAATAGCATTAATTGGAGATAGGTCAGATGATGCCAATGGCCATGGCATACTATCTGTTTATAAGGCAAACTCTTGAGACAGCAGCAGTATGCAGACAAACTCTGCCCTATCATGGGCTTTATTGCTAATATAATTAATAAGTAAAGAAATACAATCAATAAAATGAGTTATGAAATCATTCAATAGAAAAAATTATTACACACACACACAATATAAGATTCTATTAGGAGATTTGAATCACATGTCTATAGCAGTGGATTACATTTTGATAATCTTTATGCCTATAACACCCCCCCAAAACACCCACAGAGAGAGAGAGAGAGAGAGAGAGAGAGAGAGAGAAAGAGAGAGAGAGTCAGAGTATTGCCCTTGATCTCTTGCTCTTTGTCATTAAGATCTGTGTGTCCAGACCACAGTATAACAAATGGACCTCATCACTCTCCCTCTTCCCTCAACCACTCCCAATGGCATTTTTTTTTTCTAAATACAATACAGGTTCAGTTCTCTGAGGGTGGATTGCAATTATTTGTCTTTTTAAATTGTCTAGTCAGACAGAGGTGAAAAAAAAGACGAGAGCTTATGTTCGACATGGTCACGCTAGTGATTCATGGCTCTGTCTCAAGGGCTGAATTAATATTTCAGTGTAATTATTACTTCCCCTGCCATTAATGCATAGACCAAATGAAATCATGTGAGTGGGGAGTTTCATTAAAACACAGAGAGTCTAAAAGAGAAAAAATCATTGGCAACCACCTTGCTAAATGAGCAACTGGACACCTTAAATGGGAATTCTGTTCTGCATTCTAATTGAGGGTGATGTGTTCATCACAGCAAGCCATAAAGCAGCAGATAGAAAAGATGAGAACATTTTCTTATTTCTCAGCTCTAATTTAATGCTAAATTAATCAGTGACAAAGAGCAGATCCTTACAGATGTTTTCAAAAGCTCTTAATAGAGACTTCCCCAAGGATTTCATTTAAAACAGTAGAAACTGACATTAATGAGAGGGAATGGCCTAACACTTAAAAAAAAAAGGACTACAGCCTTGAGGGGAGATCACATGCAGAAAGAAAGACTTTTCCCTTTTGAATCTCCAACCCCTTCCAACATTAAATTGAATTCAAACATTTCTATTGGTTCATTCATCATAAAATTGTGACATAAAAAACAACCGTCAGATTCAACTTATGTCAAAAAGTGCAAAACAACAAGAATGGAGAAGTAAGGTTTATGTTTGTCAACGGGCCACAAAAGAGGTCAACATGATATCACAAAAAATTATACATTTATCCCCGAAAAATACTTCTTATTTTGCACAAGCATATTTTTTATATTTCACATGGAGTTCACATAAATAAGACTGACATGTACATGAAGAAGAATTGAGAATACAGCATGCTGTATTTCTATGTTGTGGAGCTCTGATAAAGGAATTCATAGATTAAACCTCAAGAAAGAGTAGGAATGTCAGTCTACAATGGTAATGTTTAGGGTTCAGGTCAGAGTAAGGGTTTGGATATGTTTAGGTTATGGTTAGGTTAGAATAAGGTGAAGGTTCAGGTCATAAAATTACACTGGTTGCTTTGTAATATTCACTGTTGAAATCAGAAATCATGTGATCATGTGTCATGAGATTTAGGGCTCAATAAAATATTTGGGACCCAGGCTAAACAATGCCCCTGGTGACTGGGTTGCACCTGAAAAAAAATGTACACATTATACAAATTCTGGAATGATCTTTTAGTCACATATGTGCAAATTCCTCTTGAGACAAGGCTGATAGAGGTTCACACACTTTGCAGAGAGACGGAGATGGGGTGTTCTCTCTGATTTCCCTGTGTGAGGACAGGACATGAGTGATAGTGACAGACCCAGTGAGGAGGAAGAAAAGCTGGGCGTATGTTGGTGACAAGCGTAATGCTGTCAGGTAGTGCACACTCTTCCTCTGCCCTGGGGAAACACAGGGTATGGCCAGACGCTGGTGAGATTTAATCTGCACTGAAAGTGTAACAGCATCTGGAAATTTATTCTCCATTAAGAGCCGCTGGATAATGACGTTACATAGTGTGCGATTGGGTGCGTGTGTGTGACGCAGTCAAGGGTCAAGCTGTGCTCTCAGTCTCGCAGGTGCTTGGCTAGGTGGGGGTCTGATTGGTAGGGGGGTGATGTTCAGTGTTACTGACTGGGGCACATGGAAAAAGCCCTCCAGTTACATTTCTCTCATCCCTTGATCTGATGCCATGTCATGCCAAATGAGAGCAGTGCCAGAAGACTGACTGATAGGGTCTGACTAAAGGCAAATCGCAACTTCCCAAATGCATCACAAAACAAAAATCTCAATTGTGTAATTCAGATGCACAAATGTTCTACTTTGTTTTGACACACAAACTGTATCTATGCACTCATTGCCTTCAATGTATAATGCCTAAATGTAACAGAATCTCATAAGCACTCCTAGTGTGCTTCAAACTATGCTTCAGATGGTTTCTATTGGTTGGTTTCTAAGTGGTTAAAAATAAAAGAGCTTATGAGCTTTTGATACAGCAAATGAAATGGAAAAAGCTTCAGATTTAGAAAGTAGCCTTTAATTATCTAATACATACAAATCCACATCCTTGCCACCTGTAGTGTGTAGACTCTGGAACTCAAAAAGCCTTTCGAGAGTTGAATAACAGCATGAGAGCAGAAAGGTGGAAAGCATGTTGCAAGGTGAGTTTTGTGCCTAGGAGGACAACCCGTTTGTCCTTGAGAGCACATATCCACTGTAGCTCGCACAGTGATTTATTGTACGTTATTGTTGTGCTTTTCAATATTGTTCAATAGCCAAGCACTGATTACCTCTCTGCAGTCCCTTGGTGGACCCTTGTCAGACTGCCGGTTGCTGCCCCTGAGGGCCAGGGCCTCTTTAATTGGTTTTGAGAGGATTTTGCACCCTTTCATCAATGACAAATTTCATCACTTTGAGAGCTGGGTTGGCCAGCAGGAAAAAGAGCTGTCACACATTCTACATGCCCCCTCCCCAGCACAGAGCCACCCATTAAGACCCACCAGTATTAAGAGAAAGTGAAGGAGTGTGGGGACATTGAGAGAAGGGTGGGAGAGTTTTGTATGCTAGTTATTGCTCAGAAAAATCATTTTAGTAAGCGATGTGACTGTTCCTCATTATAGATTAATTAAAGACTCTTAAATACAGGGGTTTCCAAATGGTTTTTGGTTTGGATGTATGGTTTTAAGAAAAAGGAAATTGGGAAAATATTTCCTAAACATCCTTAACTGATATTCACACTCACACATCTCTTATTAAAAACATTCCTAGAACCAAAGGTGGTTGTTCTGTGGCATCACTCAAAGAACCTCTTTGTTTTTAAGAGTAGTATAGAAAGTTTACATACATGAATGTAATAATATATAAAATTATATAAAAATATATAAATATATAAAACAGTGATTAGAACCATAGTATTTCCAATCTATTTTCTGTTCTCTCTATTTACAATATTGTTTTGCTATACTGTAAAGTTCACTTAATAAGGAACTGCACAATAGTTATTGTGGACATTTTTTATCATTTTTATCCCCCATCATGTGCAATGCTCCTGACACTAGGAGGGTGAAGAAGGTGAAGCACATGCTTCCTCCAATAAATGCAAAGCCAACCTCTTTTCAAACTCCTGCTGCTGCATCATTGCTGGGCTGCCAACATGCTCTGGTTCACAGGTCCAGTTCAGTGGCTAACAGACACCTGTGCCGACCAGCACTGAATAGCATTGAATGTGTAGAGAGAGCATGGCCAATTTTGCTCTCTCTGACTCCAGCTGCCGATGGCAAGCAGCATGACCTGGGATTCGAGCCTGTGATCCTCAGTTCATAGTGCTAGAGCATTAAACGGTATCATAATGGAAAACATGCATGCAAGCACATTTTGTTGCATTATATAAGCAATGCTACCTTGCTGATGTTTTTTCTGGTTATGCCATTGAGGTAGAACAGGAACCACTGGTGGTTCCCCAAATTGAAGAGGTTAATAGGTTATTTTAGAGGTTATGTTGGAGGCAGAGTATATTGGACAGTGCTACCTTTGGACCAGGCTCGTCACCAGCTCAGTCTTGTGCACAAAGGATACACTGTAGAATATGAAATAAAATTATATGCTGGACACTGCAACATTACTTTTTGTGTTTAATAAACACAACCTTCACTAAAGTAATATCAAGTAATACCTTAATATTCCTTACATTGAAAGAAGTAATGATGAAACATAGATGGAAAAAAAATGCAACATGCAAATATATGCAAAACGCAGAAATTCAAAACAGTTTCACTGAAGAAAAGATACTGCAAGCTGATAACATAAAAAACCCAAACAAACAAAAAACATATTTTACCAAAATCCAATTAGACAGAGAAGTAGGTGCTTGCAGACATTGCCCTCTACAGTGTAATGTGAGGCATTGCAGGGCAGAATGCCCAGGACAGACAGTGACGTGATGAGCACTGGATTCTCTGTGATGGATTGCCAAGCCAGGCTGAGCATATTGCTGTCCTAATAAAAGCTGCCCTCCAATCCACACAGCTGGGAGTGGATCTGCACAACACCACTGTCTTTAAGAGAAAAACTGCTCCATGTGTCAAAAAAGAACAATATCTCTCTGAAGACAGTAGCCGGCCGCACCAGCACAGAGCTATTTTTGCCCCTTTAAAGTTTACTTTGTGCAACGGACAGCAGATAATGTATAATGTTCATCCTCTATTCAATTTTAGAACCACAGAAAAAAAACCTAAGAATAAAAAAAACCCAACATGGAAAAATACATACGATATACAGAGTCAAATGTGATCATGTTTAAAAAGGTGGGTGACAAAGTAAACAAATATTGAATGTAAAAGATGAACATGCTCAAATATAACTAGTGTAAAACTTTCCTGGCATCCATATTTTTTTTACTAACTTTGCATTTGGGAACAACAGGTCAAACAAGACAAAGTGAGAAGACCGTTCGAATAGTAATCAGTGTAAATAATCCTAGAATCCAAAATCTGCACTTTGTGGGCAGTATCATGGTAAGTTCTAGTCTTCCTAAGTCAGGATTGAGTAATTTATAAACATCATACACATTACAAACTACAAGACTTGCCCAAGACTTGGCACTCAACTGACATCCCAATCCCAACGCTCCATTTCTGCTGTGAATGTGTATACTGTATAGTAAATGCAGCACTGTGACAATGATGAACAATTGTGGCCTACTGAATATCCAAATCTCAGATGCATATATTTATCATCTCTGCAGTACAGAAAACAGATTTTTTAAGCATTACACATTTTAACCATAGGCAAAGTAGTTGGATGTTTTTGTAGAGTGACTTACTTTTATTCACCAAACAATGAGAAAATAATTCTCAAGTCACACACACCAGATATTGTTATTTTCAGGACTTCCTAAGATATTCAAGTTTGTCTTAATTTGAGATGTAAAAATTAAACAAACTCAGAGATTTTATAACTTTGGCCACATTTTGATAAAACATTTGCACCTACAATTAAGTTATTTCTTTTGCTTAAAAGTACTAAAAACATCTCAGAAATCCTGTTGGAAATATCCAGAGTGTTCTTGAATGATATTAATGATAAAAAAATACAAATAAAAATGACAGAGTAATAAAAAGAATACATAGAATTAACACTGAATCATCAAATAAACTCTTTGGAAATATACATGCTATAATACTTATGAAAAAGTTGCAGTTATCATAAATAAATATGAACTTCCAGAGTTATTGCAAAAATAAGTAAAATTAACAAATTGCACAAACAAACCATAGTGATTTGTAGTGGTCACTCATTAAGGGAGGAGCTGTAAAGTTTTCGGCAGTGTGTAGTGCACTTTGGTGGGATGAGTCTTGCACTGAACGTGTGCATGTGTTTCATCACTGTTTGGTAGAGCGGGTGGGAGTCATCGTCAAAAACGGCTTGCCGTTTAGACAGCCTCCTCTCTGACACTGCCATTAGAAAGTCCAGCTCAAATCTGACAATTTCACCAGCCTTACGGCTCAGATTGTTATAGATTATCCTGAGCATCGTCTGGCAGAAGTACTTTTAAGCAAAATAAATACATTGTAGGTGTCATTTCATAAAATATCTAAGTTCTGTTAATTTTTACTTTTTCTGAAAAGTAACAATACATAGTCAGGAAAATCTGTTTCATGAGCTCAAAGGTGGGAGTATATGAATAAGAACAGTTTTATGGTAACAGTATGTCCTATGTGAAGGTCCAACTTTACATCTAATTTGTATCTAATTAGATATAAACAATACTGAGCAAATGAACAACATTAGATCATTCAAAACCATTTGAACACATGTTAATGCTGTGTTTATGCCTTAAACACGTGAGTAGGACGCCCTGTAGAGCACTTGAAATGAATTGAAAGCGTTTCACTTCCTCACCCCATGACCTTTTCCATCCTTTGGACATAACACACTCTTAAAATTCAATGAGAATTTGACAATTAAAATTCACTGTAGACTGGGATTTTTTTCCATTGCTGGTACACCTGTATAACACTACACTTTAATACACTTACAAATACCTTCACACCATGGCCTTTGCCACTTCCAATGCAGTCACTCCTTTCTGCCACTCATTAACATCTGCTTTACAACCCATTACCCCCATGTCTAATGAGACATTCACTGCACTGTACCACCTCTTATCAATCTATAAATCCCTTCACACCCACCGCAGGTATTTATAACCTGATCATCATCAAACTATATAAAATTCATAGAGTGATTTCAATTGTAATGGCCAGAATTTGATAGTAATACCTATAATATTGCTTTGTGTTATAATGATGACGGTCTCAGTCTCAGTATACAGTGCAGTTGGCAGAGGATCGCTGGGTGCACATGAAGTCACTGGTGATTTCCTTAAATCCTGGAGCTTCTGTCAGTCCACTGCCTATGAAGAGGAAGAGAACAGAGTCAAAAACCACAAGCCTAGTGGGTTTAATCTTGGCCTATAACCATGTGAGCTCATTTTAGCACATCTTTGAAGCTTATTAAAAGATCCTATGGTTGCATCTGTGTGGTGCACTTGGAATATCTGAAGCATGTAATGCATTACCTTCCATTAAGTTGTAGAGGTTGCAGTAATTGGTGCCATGGTCTATCACAGCATACCAAGTTTCTGAGACTGACATTGCCTGAGAAGAGAGTTGGAGCTGTTGACACTATTAAACACGCTATCATGAAGTAAAATGCAAGTTTCACCCATTGCTAAAACAGATGAGCAAATGCATACACAGCTTTTCTTGTATGTATACATAATAAAAGTAGGACACTCTGGAGCAGATAAACATGAACCGATTGCCACCATGCCATTGGGGGCAACAGTGGTCTTGTGGCTAGGAAACCAACTTTGTGACTAGAAGGTTGCCGGTTTGATATCCTGAACTGGGAGGACACAACTGAAGTGGATTGGGCTGTCCACTGGGCATGAGAGCTAAATAATCCCAAGTGTGTGTGTATTAACTAGTGTGTATGTATTTCACTACATAGATGGGTAAAATGTAAAGGACAAATTCCTCTATGTGCACAGTGGGTCTATATGTTTACATCTCATGTGGGTGAGAGGAGTATTGCAGTATGGAACTGTTTTGTGGAATAATGGAGCACCATCACTGTAGGGGAGTTGGTTGTGAGGTGGGTTGTGATCATACAACAACCTGATCCCACTAATCTTATGCAATCATATCAGTAGAAAGCATTCCATGGACAGTAGAGAAGTTTAGTCCTACAAAAGCGGAATAAACTTTAATCCTTGATTTCAGAAGAAACAAATGAACAGGTGTCCCAATACTTTTGTCCAACTATTGTATTTAAGCCATTTTTTGCGTCTTACTGATATCTGGCAATGTGTGAAAAATCCATATGAGACCAGCCTGAAGTTGAGATCATCCACATATTTCTTTACTGGTGTGGTGTGCTTTGCTGCAATGAAGTGGAGCGAGGCTGACTGGAGCTATACATGCAAAAACAAAAGGGGAAAAAAGGAATTTCATTAAAGAATTCATTACTTTCGATTCTTTTTATATTGGTTGGCAATTCGGTGAATACTGTTTTTTTTAAATAAGTTATTTGATTACATTTCAGAGGAATGTCTAAGTGCAAAACACACTGACTCATTAAAAATCATGCCAACAAATCCAACATGTCAGCAATTAAAAAAAACATGGCAGCAAATTAAAAAGCACAACTGTAAATTCAAACACACCTAAATAACAAATGCAACAGCAAATTCATAAAATACAACAGAATTTACAGTCCTTTGTTTTTAAGTGTTTACTGCCATGTTTTTGAATTTGTTGTGCTTCTGAACATACTGTAGTGTTTGTATTTTTTCCTGTTTCTGAATGTGTTGCATGTTTTGAAAGTTGCTGTTGTGTTTTTGATTTACTGTGTTCATGGTTTATTCATTTGTTTTGCGCTTACAGTCGATCATAAAAATGACCCAATTGTGCTGAAGCATGGACCTCCAGGACTGGGAGCCAATGCTCTGATACAGCACATGAAGACTCACCTTATAGAGGCATTTTTCTCCCCCCATGGTGCAGCTTGAAATTGTCCTCCACTTTTTAATCTGAGTGACCAAGGCCTCATAAACATTTCTGCAGGGAACACCCAAGTACCTGAAAGAAAAGTGTGCACATGTTTTTAATGTCATTAGGAAAGTTACTTTCCTTTCAGTGACTCCCAGATACAGTCTTGAGGAGCTACATGTCCATACATTGTGATTTAGCATACACGGGTGAGCTCATCAAGCAACTATACAGCACTCCAGGAGTCAAGAGCAGAAGTTCAGTGAAATGATGCCACCTTGTGGAATAAAAATGTTTTTGCTGAATTAATTTATTAAACATTCATAAGCATATTTCCACATCTGTAAGCGCCATAAAAAGCAGCTTTCTTATGTGACTAATAATAATGACATGGTAGGGTGTGAAATAACATGACATCATTGAAGTCAATATCATGGCTGTTCAGGCCTGCAAAGCACCCTCAATTATTGGCACACCAAGTTAAAATGTTTTAAAAGCCTTAAAATATATATTTTTTCTTTTTGCAGAAAAAAATCTCATTCAGAAAAAAAATAAATCAACTCAAGTGAAAAAAGAAATATTTCCCATAAAATAGCCTGTTCCACAGTTTGGCAACCTTAATTTCTTGGAAATAAATGTATTTGAAGCATTTATGTCATTTCTACTGTAGATTATAAAGTGGATTAAAGTAGGAGCCTTTAATTAGTAATTCATCACTTCCTGTTTCCCTGGGGTATAAATACAGCATTCCACAGAGGCCTATTTCTCTTACTCACTCTTAAAGACAACACTATTCAAGTAAGGCAGATGTGTGTCAACCTTCATAAATCAGGCAATGGCTGCAAGAAAACAGCCACTCACCTGCAGATGCCCTTATATACAGCTATCAAAGTTCAGAACATCTGGAACTGTGTCAGACAAGCCTGGAAGAGGACGCAAGTGTATCTTGCCACCGCGCACAGTGAGAAGGATGGCAAGAGAAGTAAAAAGTTCTCCAAAGCTAACCATAAGAATTGAATCAAATGGTAGCATCTTGGGGTTACAAGGTCTCCCAAATAACCATCAGGTGCTTTCTACATGCCAACAAGCTGTTCGGGAGGAATGCATGGAGAAAGCCTTCTGAGTTTCTCCTCCAAAGGACCTGGGAACCTTGTAAGGATACATGGGATCATGAACTCTCTGAAATATCAGGACATTTTGAATCAGAATCTGGTGGCCTCTGCCTGAAAGCTGAAGATGGGTCATCACTGGGTCTTTCAGCAAGATAATGTGGCCAAATCTAATTTAAAATGGTTCACAAGGCACAAAATCAAACTCCTCTCATGGCCATCTCAGTCCCCAGACCTCACCCCGATAGAAAACCAGCGGGATGAGCTGAAGGAGTGCATAGGAGAAGTCCCAGGACTCTGGACGATTTAGAGAGGTCACGCAAAGAGGAATGGTTGAAGATACCATTTTCTGTATTCTACCATCTTGTGAAGAGTTATAGGAGAAGATTAAGAGCTGTCTTGTTGGCAGAAGGAGATTGAACAAAGTACTAATGCCAGGGGTGCCAATAACTGACATACATGATTAAATTCCAAAAATTTATTTCTTAGTGTGATTTTTTTTCCCCACCAAATAAAGGTACTTGAATTAAAGCTTAGATTTGTTTTGCATTGTAGTCCTACATTATATAAAAAAAACAACACTGGGGTGAACCAGGGGTGCCAATTGTGGAAGGCACTGTATATTGGCTTCCACCAGAGATTAATTTTTGGCCTGAGCTGCGTCTAACCGTAAGAACTCCAGTCCATGTGTGTGAAGATTCTGTAGTTTGACTTACTTTTAATCATCATCAATTTGCATGCTGGGTGCGTCTCCCCCTCCTCACTCACCATCACTGTATTCATTCACCTCAGATTACCTTACTCGTGCACATTTATAATTAATATCACTTGGCTGCTCTTAGTGTTGAAGGTTGTAAGAGCAAGTTATCACTTTCTCTGCTGTTGATTATGGTTGCATGTAAGTTGAATGGTTTATTCACTAATACAACGCTTATGCCATTACCATTTATTAGGATGGCTTCTGGAATATAGAAAAATGTGAACATAACCAAGTTTTTTTTATTTAATCTGCTTTTTAATCATTTGAGTTCACTTTATTTTTACTGAACTCTACACAGGTTTTTTGAGTTCATTAAACTCAAACATTGTGCTAATTTACAACACAATCATTCTGAATAAAATTAAATACACACTTGATGTTAATGTCTGAAAATAAATGCTTCACATACAATTGCCATAGCAGTTTGTGATTTTAACCCATTAATCTTTTATTTTTTGCTTAATAGCAAAAATCATGCAAAAGGGGCAAAAATAGCTCTGGCAAAAATAGTGCTGGTGCGGCCGGCTACCGTCTTCAGAGAGATATTGTTCTTTTTTGACACATGGAGCAGTTTTTCTCAAAGACAGTGGTGTTGATCATGCAAATCATGCTGTTGAAGTTTTAGCCAGGACTGTTAACTTGGAAACACCACTCCCTGTTCTTTACTTCTGCAAACAGTCTCCAAGATGCTTGAGAGCTAAATATCATGTTTGTTTTCTGGAGAAAGAAATAATAAAAGCATATTTACCATTCCACTTTGCACTGTGCATGGAGAGGGCCTGCAGAGCACAGTGTGGATGACCCTAAAATCAGCATGCCAACCAGGAACAAAGCGGTATAGCTCATGTTGATCCACAACCTTACTGTACAAGATGCTAGAGGGAACGATTCTGATGTGGACATGAAAAAACAGGCAGAATCACAAGACAGTCTTGTGAACTCCAAAGGAAATTGGCCAAAATTGAATTAGTAGAAAACTTCAGTTCTAGGCTACAGGGAAAACAAATAACAGAAAAAGGCTGCTTTAACTTTAACTAAAATATTCTCTGGATCTCATTTTGAGTTATTAAATTAACAACAATGAATCATTATCGTGTTATGTACAGAACACTTATGTAAGTAACAGTTTTTATGATACTTCTGTAGTGCTTAACAATTGAAGCTTTGTCTCAAAGTATCTTTACAGAGATCTGGATACGAGCCTCTTTTGAGCAAGCGATAAAGTCTTGCGTGACTGACATGGTGGTGGTGTGTTAGTGTGTGTTGCATTGGTATGAGTGGATCAGATACAGCAGTGCCACACAACACTACCATATCAGTGTCACTGCAGTGCTAAGAATGACCCACCTGCACTGAATAAGAACACCTGCTCTGTGGTGGTCCTGAATATTAAAAAACAGGGTGAAAGGAAGCTAACAAGATATCCAGAGAATCAAATGGACCGCAGTCTAATTATAGAATTACAAAGTGTTCCTGAACCTCCAATACAGCACGTGAGGGAAGAACCTCCAATACAGCACGTAAGGGAAGAACCTCCAATACAGCACGTGAGGGAAGAACCTTTATACTGCATGTTACTGTAAAACCTCTATAGTATTTTACTACAGAACTTTTTGCAGTGTTTTATTGTAGAACTTTAATACAGTATATTACTGTTATGTCCCAGCAGTATGGCTCTTCGTGGGAGTAAGAGCACCAGGAGCAGCATAACACCTGGATCAACTTCAGTGAATTACATTAAGTGGTGTGACGACAAACCTTAGCCATTAGGGGTGTACTTTGTGCATTTCGGGTGCTGGTCCCAAGCCCTGATAAATGGTGAGGGTTGCGTCAGGAAGGACAGCCGGTGTAAAACTTGTGCCAAAACTGTGTACAATGTGGATCATACAGAATATGACTGCCATACCGGATTGGTCGAGTCCTGGGTTAACAAAGACCACTTCTGGTTCTGTCGACCAACAGGATGCTGGTGGAAATTGGACTACTGTAGGTCAAAGACCATCGAGGAGAAAAGGAAGGTGGGTTAGAAGGCAGCGAGAGAGAATGAAAGGTAGGAGTGTGGAGGTTAGAGTAGGGACTCAATGGCAGAGAGCTTGCAGACATGGAGAGAAGGAAGGTAGATATTTTGTGTGTTGAGGAGACCAGATTAAAAGGAAGCAAGGACAGGAACTGTTCTATCATGGTGTAGACAGGAAGAGAAATGGAGTAGGGATAATCCTAAAGGAAGAGCTTGTGAGAAGTGTTCTGGATGTAAAGAGAGTGTCAGAAAGGATTATGAGCTTGAAGTTGGAAGTTAATGGTACAGAGGAGATGAAGAGCTGCTGGGTATGTATCGTGTGTGAAAGACAGAAATGCAGAAGGTCAGATGGTTGTATATTTTGAAAAGTGAATGGAAATGGCTGTGGTGAACACAGGGTGACAAGTGGAAGGTGGTGCACACAGGTGGGTTATATCCTTAGCAGGAGATGCCACCTAAGAGATTGGAGATTGTAAAGTGGTGCCCGAGGAAAGTGTCGAAAAGCAGCCTAGAGTAGTTGTCTGTAAAATGAGATTAGAAACAAAGAAGAGGAATAGAGTGAAGACAGAGCCAAAGATTAGATGGTGGAGGCTGAAGGAGAGGATGGTTGCAGGCAGTTCAGGGAAAAATTACAACAGAACCTTGGGGGCAGTGAGGAGCTACCTGAGGACTGGGAAAGTACAGCTAAGGTGGTGAGAGAAACTGACAAGAAAGTGCTGTGTTTCATCTGGTCAGAGGAAAGAAAGTTGGTAGTGGAAAGAGGATGTCCAGGAGAATATTCAGAAGAAGGCAACTAAGAAAAAGTGGGACAACCAGAAGAAGTAGGAATGAAGTAGAATGGTGGTAAAGGCAAAGGCTCTGTTACTGTAGAACCTTTATACAGTGTGTTAACTGTTACTTTTAGTGATGTAAACTTACACATACTTTGCCAACATCTATGTCCCATACTTACCTGTTCTTACCTGTGTATGGTTCACACTCTGGGTCAAAAGAGTAAGAGCGTGAAAGACTCTGGCTTTTAACTACCTGGGCGAGTCCACCTCTTGCTGAAGGAGAGGGGAGATTGGACTGGTGAAGAGACAATGAAGATAATGGTTAAATACCAATAGTTATCTTCCAATTAAAAATGACATCATGCACCTGTGTGGTGAACAGTAATGGTGTCTGTTAATTACTGGGTAAAACTCTAAGTCAACAACATTTATATGCTGTTTTGTGAACATCACCTTTGTTGATATTGGTAGAGTCTAGGGGAGGAGCTACCAGTATATAGCCTGTTCTGAGAGTAGAGAGAAGGGGAGTAGAGTACAGTGAGAATAAGTGCACTAGAGTGAATGGAGAGAAACACAGAGTGAGTTGTCCTCATTGTGACTTTGCAGTCATTGGTCAGAGCCACTGAAGTTTGTGGGGAGATATTAATTCATGATTATTTTCTTTTCCTTTTTTCCTATTAGTACATTTGTATGTATGTAAATATTTATATTGCTAATAAATTGGTGATTGGGTACAGACAATTTTCCTCTGACTGTTTTGTTGGTTGGAACCTCTGACCCCTCGGCCTACACTACCCATGAAGGCCTTCTACTTCCATAGTTAAGTAACCAATTGCATTGCAATAGAACCTTAATGCAATATGTTACTGTAGAACCATTATACAGTGTTACTGTAGAACCTCTATAGTATGTTACTGTAGAACCTCTGTACAGTGTGTGGGCAGTGGGTTTGAAGCTCCATCTATTGGTTATTTTAATTGTTTTTCTCTTAACCGATTGCATTTGCTCTGTTTCAGAGCTGCCTTCAGAACAGCTTTGAGTAGTGATTTTGCAAATGAGCACCTGGAGTCATTGGGCACATGCAGGAATACCTCTTATATACCACACACCCAAAAGGGCTATCTGTTTGGGGGATTGTCAGTACCATTACAGCTGAAAATGTCCTGTTAACTTCAGTAAAGAAAATGGTTCTATATGAACACTCAATATGTGAACCTTTGCCTGGTTAAAGTGTTCTTTGCATTGTGAAAGGTTCTTTAACCTGGAGAATGTGCTGTACAGGGTTCTATATAGAACCTTTTTTGAAAAGAGTTCTCTAGCACAAAAATGGTTCTGCACACTATTCTGTTCTATATAGGGCCATGAACACTCAAAGAACCTTTTGCATAATTAAAGGGTTTTTGCATAATGAAAGGGTTCTTTACATTGATTGAGAATGTGCTGTAGATGGTTCTATATTAAACCTTTTGGACATGGATGGCAGCAAAAAAGGTTCTACTTTTGTTATGATGTAACACGTTTGGTGCTATATAGAACCCTTTTCAAAAACGTAGTTTAGAACCCTGTACAGCACATTCTCCAATGGCTGAAAGAAGCATTCAAGATGCAAACAATCCTTTAATCATGCAAAGAGTTCGTTGAGTGTTTATGGTTCTATATAGAACCATTTTTTGACTTTTTTTTTTTTAAGGGTTCTTCCTGAGAATTTTAAGTGTGCACTATTGTTACAAGCTACATCGTAAAAAAAGATCCCCTTTCAGGACTTTGCATACACTTTAAAACCCTCTAAAGCCTGAAGAGCCCCTTTCATGACTGAGTGTTCGTGGTTCTATATTGAACGATTTTCTTTACAAAATAGCCCTTGAAGATCCTGAAGAACCCTCATTTTAAGTGTGTAGAACAGGGGTTCTTAACCTGGGGGTCGCGAATGTGACACTAATTAAGACGTTTTATTAGCAAAATGTGGGATGAATCGGATTTAAGCGCTAAAGTTTTTCACACTGTATCGTTCTCAGTCTTGATGGAGTGTCTCGCATGAAGGACATGGTTTGTCAAACCACTGTTGCTTAAAACAGAGCATTTTTAGAAGTTTTTTTTCACTGAATCAAACGGACTCTCCCCGTTCTGCTCGACTCTTCCATCTGAATCTTGATTCAGGTTCATGCACATTGTGGGCCGGCACGTCATACAGCGTTTTTAGAAGGTCGAAGTGGAAGTGGGGACGCAAAATGCGTCTTTCATCCTTATACCGCGGCTCCACGTGGCTCAGGAAAATACATTATAAGTGTTTCATTGAAATGTATTTTGTCCCGTTAATTCTTTTTTTCAATTTTCAATTTTTCTTTTTTCAACCGTCACACTCGTGGAAGCCGGTTTACCGCCAAAACCCGGCAGGTGTAAATCAACCTGATCTGGATCCGGATCCGAATCTGAAGCCGGAGCTGGCTCTGGATCTGACTGACATAGCTGACAAAGGCTTGACAGAGGATCTTGAAGATGTTGCCCGTCAGAAGGCCACTCTGTTCAGAATCACAAATGGAGTGATATTGAGAACCTTCCAGGACAAACTTGTGTTTGAAACATGGAATTTCGTCCCCGACACAACATCATTAAACATGAAGAAATATGCATTTGAAGTCCTGTCGATCTTCAGATCCACATACAGTATATATGTGAGCAGCTGTTCTCCACCATGAACTACACTAAAAACAAACACTGCTCACAGAGAGAGAGACAGCTTACAGTCCTGCAAAGGTGAAAGTGACTTCATACAGCCCTGATCTGCAGACGCTCTGCTCAGAGCTTCAGGAGCTGAAGTCCATTAACCAGCTCAAAGAAATATTTATTCAGATATTTTGCTGATTTTTATTTTTCATTGTTTAGTGATACAGTGCTTTTTTCCCCAGTGTATTCTTTAAATACGTGTCCACTCTCCGTTATACTCTCTGAAAGCCCAAAGATCAGGAAATAAGGACGACGGCTCACAGCATGTTTTTGCTTTTGTTTGCTACATGAATAATTTAAGTTCAGCTTTTTAATTCATTTGAATGAGACCTTCAACTCGACCGGCTGCTTTTTTAAAGAATTGTGTTCAAAAACCCTTCATTAAATAAATAATATCTAATTTTATTGGATTTCAATCACACTATAGTTGTTTGTACAAAGTGTAAAGGTAAGAAAAATCAGTATACACTGTGTTCTCTTCATTTTAAATGTTAAAAATTATTTGCGTCTCCCAGTGTTTTATTTTCCGTGGAAACCGGGTCCAGACGGCTGTTTGGGTGTTAAAGGTTTCCAACCCATGCACTAGAGGAACATCAGAACAGGAAAAAAAGTGAGAAAATACGATAAAGTACTTGGAATATTTTACGAGTTATTGGTACCGTTTTTGCCGGGTTAGGGGGGTCGCGAAATTTACTGGAGCCTAAAAGGGGGTCGCACAGTGATAAAGGTTAAGAACCTCTGGTGTAGAACAACACAATTGCAGTCTCAGTTCACCTACAGCTTCAGGAACTAAGAGACTTGGCCCGTCTGAAGTGGGCGTGGTCTGTGAGTGTGACCAGCTGTAATAGGTGGAGATCTGAAGGGGCGGGGATATTATGTTTCAGGCTCAGCCTCTTCCACAAACCGTCTACGTGCCCATGCGTGTGTGGTGACACGCTGCTGCGAGGTCATCGTGTCCCAGACTGTCGGAGCTTCAGTTTGGGTGTCTTGATGTCTGTGCAGACGCGGGGTTCTGTGTGTGCTGCTTAAGGAGGGGGTAAGTCTGTACATTTCCTTTGGCATGATTTTACCAGCAGCCTCTGATCTGTTGAGTAGACTTCACACAGTTCTCTTCTTCTCAAATCTTTGCATTATTGATTGTTGATCATCCTGAGAGGACTTCATTGCAGTGATCAATGAGTATCTGATCTTTTAATAATGGAAAAATCAAATGTCATATGCAAACGAGCCTGAAGATCAAGTATCAGAAGCCTATGCATTTGTAGAAGTACCCCAGGGTTGAGCTCATAGTAGAAAGCCTAATTAAGACGATGAGTGTGAAACTTCTTAACTGCATAGCAGTGAAAGTCTCTCACTCATAGGATTACTGCCTCGGCCCTTCAGGCCGGTCACGTGAGTTCCATGCTTTGTTCTTGTTACCCCATGCCTGAAATGTTCATCAGTGGAATGGGAATGGGCTATATAGTTCTCTCTTCCTTCACTCCTGAGGTCATTCCATATAGGCCAAGCTTAAATGTGTGCTGTGTTTTTGTTTTTGTTTTTTTGTAGGACGGTATGACCCAGAATGGAGAGAGATACTCAGGATTCGGAAGATGGAAATGAGCACCATGAAGTGGAACTGGCCCATCTACGTCTGACCCAAAAGGCACTGTAGTTAATGGGCTAGAAATTGGAGTTTGGAGCGTTATATGTTCTTTCACATGTTTTTTTTTTTAGACAAAATCTAAAATTAAGACAGTATGTAGATTAATAAAATAGGATTTTCTTTGTAGGATTTATACATCTGTTTCTAATGATATTAACTTCATATTTAGTTCATATTTGGAATTATTTTTATTTTCATTTTGTTTAGTTCCCTGCATTTGCAGCATCTAAATTTTTTAACAGTCGTGCAACAGTGTGCAAATTGAGGAGCTGTGTGTGCTTGCTGAAGTACAAATTTTTCTATGTTAGCTATGATATAGGACTGTGCCATAGTGGTTTGGTGGGAAGCACATTCACCTCCAAGTGCTGGGGCCTGTTCAAAGCCACATTTGTGTGGGTTTTCATCAGGGACTCTGGTTTCCTTCCACATTCCAAAAACACTGAGATCAGATGATTTAGCTATTATAAATTGTCTTGCTTAATGTATCTCTGTATGCCCAGACATTAATTTAAACTCTGTTCTGGGAAAGCCCTTTTGTGGGCAGCCATGGAGTGGTTAGGGAACTAGTCTTATGACTGTAAGGTTACCGGTTCTAATCCCTGAACTGGCAGGGCATGACTGAAGTGCTCTTGAGCAAGGCACTTAACTCCCCAGCTGCTTCCGGGTGCCGTGGATATGCCCACTAGTGTATGAATTCATTAGTATGTGTGTGTATCACTTTGTGTGAATGGGTTAAATGTGGAGGACATTTTCCCTGTGTGCAGCACAGTGGGCCTATGAGCCTTATCTTTACCTTTATTTTTATTGCTCAATGCAGTCCTCCAGGTGGACAGTTGTTTCCAGTACAGAGTACGCTGTGTGCTGGAGGCTGCTGCTTCTCACTGGGGTGTGTGTTAGTTGAGTGCTGATTGTAAAGTGCCCTTAGGTATGTAGAAAGTTGCTATATGTGTAAATTCATTCATAAATTAATTTAATAAAATTATCATTAACATTTTCAAATGAGCAGATCAGAGGGACAGTGAAGGTGGAACAGTTTGGAGATAAAACTAGAGAGGCCAGGTTGAGATGGTTTGGACATGTGTTGAGAAGGAATAATGGATCTATTGGACAAAGGATGTTGGAGATGGAGCTGCCAGGCAGAAGGAGAAGAGGAAGACCTCAGAGAAGGTTTATGGATTTAGTGAAGGTGGACATGGAGGTGGTTGGTGTAACAGTAGAGGGGGCATAGGATAGGGCATGATGGAGGCAGATGATCCGCTGTGGCGACCCCTAAAGGGAGCAGCCGAAAGAAGAAGAAGAAAAAAAATATCATTAAAATATGAAGACATTATAACAATACATGTTAGTTATGATATTTTGACATGCAAATTAAGTGCACCAGTAGTGACAGATTCTTAAAATCTGATGTTCATATACATTGACATAGTTCAGTGATTTATATACTGTTCATACATGTATGTGTATGTATATATATATATATATATATATATATATATATATATATATATATATATATATATATATATATATATATATATATATTTAATTACCCTCAAATATTTTTTTTGTATATACTTATTGCTGCAATTCATCTCATTTTTTGAGATCAGGCTCTTCCATAATTATAATTAGTTATAAGCCAATGATAATAGTCCTTTGTCTGTTTCTCAGAAATCTGAGGAGGAAGAGGTGCTGTCAGGGTTCAGGCCAAAGGCCTGCTGTCTTCATTCCCCATGAAGAATGAATTCTCTGTGAGTGTCCATCTTCAAGACATGCCCCTCTTTCCCAAGTGGCAGCTGCCTCTAAAGCTTATGGCTGTTCTTATGGCCGTGGCTTTTGTCTATACATTCTCCGTGACGTGCTGCAGCCATATATATATCACAATAAAAGCGACTTCTACAAGATACCCATCCTTGTAGTAAATAAAGTGCTGCCCTGGACCTCTATCACTCTGCTGGCCCTTGTCTATTTGCCTGGAATATTGGCTTCCCTGCTTCAGCTGCACAGAGGTGAGCAAAGCAAGCAGCATTAAGTAATCTCAGCTACTTTTAAAGGTGATCATCTTAACATTACACAAAAACATTTGAAAAAACATAAAAGGATCCATATCATGGAAATCCTCATTCGTCTTTTATTTTTAGGTAAAAGGTTGTGCCACTGTGTTCAGCATTTACAACACTGGAGGTTATCCTTTACAACAGTATATATAACAATTATTATATCACTATATTACTATAATCATTGTATAAATAATTATATATAATTATACAAAAATAATTAGGTTAAGTAAAATAATATATACATATAATACAATTATTATATGTATATTATATTATGTATAATTATTAATACAACTAATCATTTATTACATAAATAAGAAAATTTAATCAGATAAATGCTTTTCTGCTTCCTGGTGGATAATTTTCTGTTTGAAAAGAACTTTAAGAGGCATATTAGAGCTGGGTGACAAAAACATCCAATTTCGATATAGTTTAGCTGAATGACAATATGCAATATATTATGTGATATATGATGTGAAAATAAATGTTTGATATTTATACATTTTGAAGTAAATTTTAGAAATTTGATCCTCATTTCTTCTTTATACACATGTCTTTTGTCCTTTCCATAGTGTGTACGTCTGCAAATGGGGCAGAGGGTAGCAGACTAGGGGAGGAGCTACAGGGGGTGGAGCAGAGCGAGTGAGTAGAAAAGAAGGGTTTCAAGATTTAAACTGAATTTTATTTTAAAATTCTAAAACTCAATATAAACTATATTGCCTCAGCCCATATTTTGCTTGTTTACATCCCAATATTGAAAATAAACATGGATATATTCACCAGCCCTAGCATATACTGTGTATGCAAAGTGTTGAATTACTTTTTAAAATAATTGATCAGTAGGTCAGATTAACTTTAATTTCTTGGCAATTATTTGATGGTTTATGGCCCAGAGGTCTTCAAATGTGGACTTTGGATCCAGTTTCCAGTCTTAATCCCTAGATGTGTTTCCAGTCTTAATCCTTAGTAGATGTGAGACTAGGTGGCCACTTAATGACATTATGTGTTCTCTTAACTTCCAGGGTGTTCAGCTTTAAAGGGTTAACTTCAGGGTGAATTATTTTAATTTCAGAAAAAAAGTACAGGGTTTAATTACTAATCTTTAATCTGTCCTTTCTCAGGAAACACTGAAGCTCACAGAGAAAACTTAAGACACTTAGTCATGAGTTCTGACACACAGAAAAACACTGTGTGGTTAGTTTCCCCACAGGCCCTTCCTTTCCCTCTCTCCAGTCAGATGTACACTCTTGCTTTGTGTTCCTTTATGTTTATGTTTTATGTCTGAAACAGCTCATAACATAAACTCTTGATGCACAAGCGTAAGCTATAGTATAAAATTTATCTCAGTGTTTGTACTGTATGGTAATTATAGTGGAATGACTACATCCCTCCCACCCTTAGCAACAAGTTGAATCATGCCGAATATGACAGTGTGATGCACTCACCCAAACTTCCTGTGCTGAACCACCTTCAGAAATATTTTCCTATAAAACCTCTCAAAAGCCATATTCAAGAGTTGGAATTTCATAATTCTATTTCTTATTGCCAATAAAAATGCAGTGTTCATTTCTGCATAATTTCTATTCATTAAAAGTGAAATGAAAATAAGCCATTTTGTTGCCCTTCTCTGCCAGGCACCAAGTACAGTCATTTCCCTGTTTGGCTGGAAAACTGGATGAGTGTAAGAAAACAGTTGGGTCTGCTGGCATTCCTGTTGGCCTGTCTGCACGCCATTTATAGCCTGAGCTACCCAATGACGCCCATAGGTACAAGCTTTCAACTGGGCCTATCAGCAGGTGAGTAGAGGGTCAGCCAGAGTTGGCTGAGCTGAGGTCAGTGGAAATGTCACACTGTGGTATTTTTGTGTTTAGGTAGAAGGTATTTTCTAACAGACTGTTAAAATCCTTTCTCTAACAAAATGCCTTGATATTTAGTTGAATAGGTCTTTGATACGACAAAATACAAAAACTCTTTCTCCAAATGCAACTAGCTCCTGACTGTTTAGTCTGATTGTAAGATTTGGGACTATTATAAATTTTATTCCCCATCCGGAATTTGTGCACCTTTGTTTGTGAGCAGATGATTCAAACACACTAGTAACTCTTAACTAAGCACATGTTATACCACTGCAAACTGGTTATGGAGTGCCAAATTCCTACACAGCCTTGTGCTTCTCCTGCTCAAGTAAACCTGATTCAACATACCTGTTAATTGGCAGGTTTAGTAGGTTACAGGAGGGAAAACTGTCAACTGTGCAGGAAGGTGGCACTTAAGGACCTGGGATGTCTAAGCAACCACTGGACACACCTTAGCAAGTACTGGAGACCACAGCAACTACCAAGCAAATTCTATGCAACTTCATAGGAACCTTATCTTATTGTATCGCTTTAGCTGCACAGTCAATCTTTTCCTTCAGGAAACTAATTTTCTTAGTTGTTACTGTTGTTCTTTAATATGCTTAAATTTGTCATATGTAATACATTTTCAAGTGTAATTTTGATTTTATTTGACCAATTTTATTATTATTTTTATTTTTTTTACCAAGTTTTGACCTGCAACATTGAGTTATTTTGTTCCACTGTAAAAATATGAAATGGTTTCAAATCAAATATATTTGACACATTTTGACACAAAGTATTCATAAACAGTGCATGTTTCTTCTGTGTATTTTTTTTTAGTTAAAATAATCAAAAACAGCTCAGGTCTATGTGGCCTACACACCATATAAATAGTCAGAACGTGCAATGTTTACATAAACTTTAGCACAACATATGTGTGATATGTGTATTATTATAGCTTTATAATTAGCTATAAGGGGGTGAAATTAAAAATAGTAAAAATGAAATTAACATAACAGGAGGGTTTTTAACCGCTTTTAGAATATTTCTTTTAGTATTTTACTATTCTAATTTAAATATATGGTGCTATTTGAAACATAATAAATACTTTGTCTCTATAAACAAATTAGGTTAATGGCTGAACTTTATAATTATTTTATATTCAGCAATCAACTGCTTACACTCATGTAATTTATATTGTAGGTACAAGAGAAGAAGGAGAATGCCTGCGTAGAGGATGATGTCTGGAGGATGGAGATTTACATCTCTCTAGGAATTCTAGGATTGGGCATTCTAGCTTTGTGGCCATCTCATCCATCCCCTCAATTAGTGACAGACTAAACTGGAGAGAGTTCCAGTGTGTCCAGGTAGGAACAGATGGAGAAACAGAACATACAAGTTGAGTTATGAGAAGCTTGTTGATACCTTCTCAAAACACATGCACGTGTGATACTTCAGGCAGGGACTTGCCAAGATGGACAATTAGATGTTATTCTTAACCAGTATTCTTAATCATTACTCTTCTGTTCTTTTACAAAAACTCACAGAATATTTCTGTATTGCAGAGAACTCTGGGATACACAGCCCTGTTCCTGTGCACAGCTCATGCTCTGGTGTATGGCTGGAGAAAGTGGGCAGAGCAGAAGCAGTATGTGTGTTACACTCCTCCATCATTCATACTGGCCTCCTTCCTGCCAATTATGGTGTTACTGATCAAGGCTGTGCTGGCCACGCCCTGTGTGACCAGGAGACTAGACTGCATTCGACATGGCTGGGAGAGGCCCGGCTGCAAGGGATTCGCAGAGAAAGACTCACTGTGACTTTGTATGTGATAGATGGTCAATTATGAGTTTAAATGTTGAATATGGTTTAAAATCTTTTTGATATTTATTATGGTTTTAACTTGTTTGGATTGGCTTTTTAGATGCTGCCATGATTAGGTTTTGTTACAATTGTCAAACTATTGTTCTATGGTGATATAGTGCAGTGTTCATTTTAGCACATTTTAAATATATCTTTATGAAAAAAACAAAAGACATGTCTCTTATATGACTGACCATTAACCACTCTGTCTCGCTCATAATGACTACCTCCAGACGTTTTGGCAGAAATGCCCAGCCTGCTTACCTATAGTTAAGGCCACAAAAGCATAAATCACTTGTGACACAAAACTTGTCTAAGAACTCATCTGTAATAAATCATTATACACATAATAAATAATTAATTTAGCTATATTCTAAACAGTTACTTTAGGCATTAATGACATGAAAGGTCATACATACTCAACCATGGTCAAGACCAAAGAGCTGTCGAAGGACACCAAGAAGAAAATTGTAGACTTGCCCCAGGCTGGGAAGAGTGAATATACACTAGGCCAGCAGGTTGGTGTGAATAAATCAACTGTGGGAGCAATTGTAAGAAAATGGAAGACATACAAGACTTTTGATAGTCTCCCTCAATCTGCAGCCCCACGCAAGATCTCATCAGAGAGCTGGGACCAAAGTAACAAAGGCTACCATCAGTAACACAATGCCGAGAGGGACTCAAATCCTGCAGTGCCAGGCGTGTTCTCCTGCTTAAGCCAGTACATGTCTGAAGTTGGCCAGAGAGCATATGGATGATCCAGAAGAGAATGGGAGAATATCATGTGGTCAGATGAAACCAAAATAGAATTTTTGGTAACAAATCAACTCGTCATGTTTGGAGGATGAAGAATGCTGAGTTGCATCCCAAGAACACCATAACTTCTGTGAAGCATGGGGGTGGAAACGTCATGCTTTGGTGCTGTTTTTCTGCAAAGAATGAACAGGGCCATGTATTCTGAGATTTTTAGCCAAAACCTCTTTTCATCAGTGAGAGCATTGAAGATGGAACATGTCTTCCAGCATGACAATGATCCCAAACACACTGCTCAGACAACAAAGGAGTGGCACCGTTAAAGGAATTCAAGGTCCTGGCGTGACCTAGCCAGTTTCCACACCTCAGCCCCATAGAAAATTTGTGAAGGGAGTTGAGAGTTGCCCAGCGACAGCCCCAAAACATCACTGTTCTAGAGGACATCTGCATGGGATGGATAACACAAAATACCAGCTACAGTACATACCTGGTGAAGACTTACAGGAAACGTTTGACCTCTGACATTGCCAATAAATTTTATGTTACAAAGTATTGAGTTGAACTTCTGTTATTGACCAAATACTTATTTTCCACCATAATTTTAAAATGGATCCTGTACAAATCTTACAATGTGATTTCCTGATTTTTTTTTCTCATTTTGTCTCTCATAGTTGAAGGGTATCTATGATGGAAATTACAGACCTCTCTCATCTTTATACGTAGGAGAATGTACACAGTCAGTTGCTGACTAAATACTTTTTTGCTCCGCTGTATATTAAAAATGCATTCTACAAACTGTATAATACAAAAGTCAAACATGTTATACTAAACTCTTATTAAACGGAAATATAGTGATAATATATACTAGTTTCTATTAAACTTCTTCAAACTGTTTATCACAGGATAATATATGCAATCTATATATGTATAGATGGATATTATTATCATTATTATTATTACATATATAAGTTGTTGAATTTTTTCATGTTTTTAAATACAATACATACATAGTGTTATTATTATTATTATTATTATTAGCATGATCAAGAGTAATCTATTTTATCCTATATTTTTGGGGTAATATATATATATATATATATATATATATATATATATATATATATATATATATATATATTGTGTGTGTGTGTGTGTGTGTACTAATACATATACTGTTCAAACTCCCTATTTCAATTCTAATGTCATCTGGAAGTGGTGGGATTTTAACCTGCATTAGTACATACTGTTATAGTTTGGTTTACATTTTTTTGAGGGAAATCCTTTTTCATTTGGCCTTTTAGGTTTTATAGTGACTGTAGATGCTATGGCAGAGGAGGAAATCCAGGTTGTAACAAAGTCCTGAGCAGGTTTACCTGACCTGACTTTCCACCTGCAACGGCGGCTGCAGTGCTGTTCTCGGCAGTAAGGGGCGCTGTGCTGGCCTCGTGACGCCTGGGCTCGGTGCTCAGCAGCGGTGGCGGCGCAGCTGCTCGCGCAGGGAGGGTGGAGAGCCGCTCCGCTATGAAGACCCGCAGAGCCTATGACAGGTACACAGACACAGCTGATGTTATCCTCACTGACCGCTTTAATAATCATAGCTGCCGCGCGTTTCCTGCGTAAAGCGCTCTTTCCAGACGCCGTTTACGCAGAGTTACTCCGTGTGACATTGGCAGTCTCCCTCCGCTCCCTCAGGACGCTGCTGACTGGAGGAGGTCGGGTCTCTTCGGGAATTCGGCCTGTTTCAGGTCGGTAACCCTTCTGCTGAGAGGAAATTACAGTGTGTGCTTTGAATGAGAGGAGACATGTGTTTTAGAGCAGATTGAGGATATAAACACGGAGGACTGGACCTGTAGAGTCATCAGCACATTTCCAGACAGGTCCGGGGTGAGCAGAGCTGGGGAGTAGGGCTGTCTGAGGCTTCACCTGTTGGAGGCTTGAGAACCTTGATTTAATACTTCTTTTTATATTAATTAATAAAATAATTTATGAAGAATAAAAATCGAGTAAAGTAGCCTAATGTGGGACATTTATTTTGCCAAATGTATAATTTTATTCAGTTTTGGTTTTTGGTCAAAAATGTTCATTGCAGTTAATCACTAATATATTTTCTTTTTGTGATGCACAATATCATTTTCATAAACATATGGAGATCATTATCATGCCTGAATAACTATACCTTTTTTCCTGTATGTCAGAATATTGGGACAAATATTGTGTATCATAAAAAAGATTTTAAATATTGTGATACAATATTTCTACCATATTGACCAGCATTAGTAAAACCCACCCCAAATGACGTTTAAGCATATGAAAATATCAATAGATTGAACTAAACAATGTTATGTTTTGCTATACTGTATTGATTCTCAAATGGATGATCAGTGGATGAATCAAATTGATTTTAATTTAACACAATATGACAAAAAATACTAGTTATTTCCATGCAAAATCTAGATAAACACAATTGATCTTATTTTGTATTTATTTATTTTATTTTTAAAAGCAGCGTGGGTGAATATATCCTTTTTTATCACATTAGATCAGATTGTTTTAGATGGCACTGTATCATTAATTAGATATCCTATTTTAGTTTCTAGGAATCAGGATCAGGATCTCCGGACCTGAAAATGGACTCCATTTCTTTGATGGGTGGAAGCCCTGCTGCTAAACAAAGCCTCCTTTTCTTTGCCCAACGATTGAAGAATGCACCCAGGAGTTGAGCTTGCAAGCCCACCGTGACCATCATTGGCTCTGGAGACTTCTCCAAGTGTTTAGCAATCCGCCTGCTTCGAAGTGGCTTCCATGTTGTGGTGGGCAGTCGCCAGCCCAAGCGAGCAGCTGAATTCTTTCCACACGTGGTGGATGTGACCCACCATGAGGACGCAGTGGGGAAGGCTTCTGTGGTTTTCCTGGCGATTCGCAGAGAGCACTAACTCTTCTCTCTGGGACATTAAGCACCTGCTGGCTGGCAAGGTTTTGGTAGATGTCAGTAACAACAGGAGGTTGAACCAGTACCCAGAATCCAATGCAGAGTACCTCACATCCCTATTCCCAGAGTCCATCGTAGTTAAAGCGTTTAATGTCATCTCAGCTTGGGCTATGCAGTCAGGCCCTAAAGATGCCAGTCGGCAGGTAAGATCTGGGATTGAGTTGGTCAAATAAAAGCAGTATTCTGTATATTGTATTCTTTTATTCTGTATGAAAGAGAAGCAGAGTGCAGTACACTTCAGTGTACTTCAAATGAATGGGACGCCATGTACGTGGTATTCCAATATTCCATCCATGCTACATCACTCTTTTACGATGATTCACACAGTATGGGTCGGCATGGGTTTCAGTTTTTAATATTTACACGCTTTCCACATTTATTTTTCTGGGCAATAATGCCAACACATTGATTCATACACCACTAATGGAACATGGTACGAAAACATTGAAACTTTTCTTCAAAGCATGTTCTTCTGTGGCGTGCTAATGTCAGTGGTATGTGCAGAGTCTTCTGGGGATAACGTTGTCTGCTCGAATCACTGTACTTCCAGAAGAGATTTGAATAAATTGCTTAGTACTAAAGTGGGCAGGCAGCTTAGCAGCCTGTCACATTAAAGGCTCTACTCTGCTTTCCTTGGAGACTTTTTTAATTTTTCAGAAGAAGGAAAAACCAAGGATATATTACAAATACTTGGCCATTTAATACTTGGTTCCTGTGTGCTCTTCTTTCCAATAGCTAAAAAAGATAAAACATTAATTAATTTGATATCATTGTTTGAGGATCCCTCAAGAGCTTTTCCACTCCCAGAGATTCTTCACATTTGTATAGAGCAAGGCTTTCATGGCTTTTATTTGATACTGAAAATAAACCTGCTCCTTTTAACTGTGAATTCCTCTCCCTTGTAATTCTGTGCTGCAGGTGTATATCTGCAGTAACTCGGTGGAGGCAAGGCAGCAAATCATTGAAATAGCAAGGTAGCTCAGTTTCATCCCAGTGGACATGGGAACTCTGTCCTCAGCCAAGGAGATTGAGAACATGCCACTACACCTGTTTTCAGATTGGAAAGGTCCAGTTCTGACTGCTGTTGCCCTGTCCATCTTCTTTTTTGCCTACTCTTTTGTTCGGGACATCATCCACCCTTACATGAAAAACAGACAAAGCTTCTTTTATAAGATCCCTCTGGAGATGGTCAACAGGACACTGCCAGTGGTGGCTATAACTCTGCTGGCACTGGTGTACTTAGCAGGGCAGCTTGCTGCTGCACACCAGCTCTTGTATGGGACTACGTATAGACGCTTCCCACACTGGCTGGAGGGCTGGTTGCATAGCAGAAAGCAGCTGGGCCTGCTGAGCTTCTTCTTTGCCTGTGTTCATGTGCTGTACAGCCTCTGCCTTCCCATGAGGAGATCTGAGAGATATCTGTTACTTAATATGGCCTACCAGCAGGTAAGTGTGAGAGTGTGTTTGTGTGTCTGTGAGAGTTCTCTTTTTTTATGTCATAAAAGAAATTCCTAGGTTTATTCATGTCAGCTTGGACATGATCATCACTAAATAGAGGTGGGTGATATGGACAGAAAATTCTAATATCACAATAGATGATGATGTTCACACTAAACACAAGATTTCACAAGATACACCATGATATTTAGCTTGGGAACAGAGAGGTAAAGGTGTTTTACAAGATAAATATATATATATATATATATATATACAAATACAGATTTAATGATTTTTATTTTTTTACGCATATTGTGGTCTCTTTTGTGATGCATGCAGTTCAGTTTGCTCTATGTAATTGTGATGCCTATGATAGGCCCTGAAAAGCATGTGTAATTTATCATCATCATCATAATCATCATCATAATAGTAATATATCATCATATTGCCCAGGTTTTACAATTGAACATGTGCCTTATTTACTTCATATTTTTTAACAAATGTAATGTAGGTCACTTGGTTCACTTGAACTGTCTACATACAACTACATAAAACTACAGGCTTGTATCTAAAACTTTTAAGTAATGTGATATCATTCACCATGAATTAAATATATAATATCAACAATACCCGTAAGTCATTTTCACATTTAACATTAACTATTATTTGTCGACCAATTAATTGGGCCAATTAATGCTATTTTGAGATAATTGGCGTCGGTCAATTCCTCCACTCACAACACCAGCTATCTAAAATGCCTACAGACAGCTACAGGAGGCCCCGTCAGTCGGGCTGCTGTTGAGTGATGCTAGATGCTAGAGATCCCCCTTGTTCATTTAATTTTACATGCAGACGTCAGTGACAGGAAACATGCCTGGACATAATGATTCCTGAGAGAACATGTTAAGACTGTAATTCCTAGCTTTCAAACTGAAATATATTTATTCCGATCTCAATATATTTATATAATATTTATTTATTTGTTCTCTCAGGAATAAAGATGCTGCTATCTGCTGGTAAATGCTGTTGTTCAGAGTCTTTATTTTATAGTAAGTTTGTAGTTATTTTACGCAGTAAGTGCAATTGCAGAGTGTAACAGAGAGAGTCCAGATAATAATACAATCCTGGCAAAATTATGGAATCAATGTTCTAGGAGAAAGTTTTTCACTGTTTAATTTTGTAGGAAAAATAATTCAACCTTCTGACACAATAAGTAAATAAATAAATATGATTGTTTTCAGTGACAATTGTGCTTTTAGATCAAGTAAAGGAAAAAAAATATGGACTCACTTAAATCTGAGGAAAGTATGGAATAACTGTAATTTTGGTAATGAACAAACACCTGCATCAGATTAAATCTGCTAATTAATCTTCAGTTTAAAAAAAGTGCTCACACTTTGGACAGCTGTTGCACAAAGTGTGTTGACTTGAATATTTTCTCCAGCATGAGAGATGCCAGTTGAAACAAAGGAGACAAATATAAAACGTCTCCAAAAAAGGTGTAAAGCTAAGGAAAAGACCAAAGTGTCAAGATAGAAAACTTAAAACAATATGTCTTGAAAATGCACAACAAAACAAGTGGGCGAAAACCGGAGTCAGTGTCTGTGACCGAACTGCAAGACATCTCCTAAAAGAAATGGGATTTACATACAGAAAAGCCAAATGAAAGCCATCATTAACACCTAAACGGAAAAGAACAAGCTTACAGTGGGCTAAACAAAAGCAATCATAGACCCGTGTGTGACTGGATGAATGTAATCTCCAGTGATGAACTGCAAATCGGCATCATGCAAGGTGATGAAGCTGGAACTTTGATATGGTCAAGGAAGAGGGGAGATGGATCACACACATCTGCTATAAATGCCAGTCTGCATAGATATTTTGACACTTTTCTTATTCCATCAGCTGAAAGGATGGTGATGATGACTTTACTTTTTCAAGATGATAACGCGATCTTGCAATAAGGCAAAGGACATGAAAGAACATTCCTTTAAGAAAGACATATAATGTCAGTCACACGGATTTGACAACAGCAATAAGAGTCAGTTGAAGACTGATTGATGACAATGTTTGTCATCAGTTAAGTCCATGCCTCAGAGAAGTCAAGTCTGTTATAAAAGCCAGAAATGGTGCAACGAAGCACTAATGGTGCATTGTTTTTAGAATTTAATGAGTCCGTATTTCTTTCCTCTACTTGATCTAGTTTTTTTTCAGTGTATTTAAATGGACAAACCTTCCTTGACGTCCCGCAGGTTGCCTGTGCCCAGTCTACCAACTACATGACAGCCTCCTCCGTTTTTATTCTCAGCCATCTTCGGGGCAGATGACCTTATTTAAAATGTTACATTGTTTCTACCAGACACTTGTTTTATTTAACAGCCTAATATCTGAGTCGTTTTATTTATCTCTGACTTTAATAGACTATATAGTTGTATTTTTCTCCCTCCCTTTCTGACTAGGTCCATGCTAACATTGAAAACTCATGGAACGAGGAGGAGGTGTGGAGAGTGGAAATGTATGTGTCGTTTGGAATAATGAGCTCTGGACTTTCTCTCTCTCTCTTGGTTGTTACTTCCATTCCATCAGTACACAGTGCCCTCAACTGGAGAGAGTTCAGCTTTATCCAGGTAAGCTCATATTGGCATTTTAATATGCACAAGCTTTCAGTAATTATTCAGAAGTAACTCTAGAGGAGAGAAAAAGACAGAGAGAATTTTTTAATGGAAACACTGGTTCTCTGCTAGAATGTTTCATGATTACCACTTCTAATCTGAAAACACAGCAGTGTAACGACACAAGAGGGCATGTGTTATCGTAAATGAGAGCGCAGTGATGAAGTACACCATTGAAGGAATAGTTACATTTCATCACAGCTATGATTTTATTTACAATAACACGTGACCTCAGGTGTTCTATTGCTTTTATACAATAGTTTAAAAAAAGGTAAGAAATTAATTAATTGAGCCAATTGTTGAATAAGACATTTAATATTTTTTAATGTGAGTATTTTCTTCCACGGAATTATAGTTCTTAAACTAGCAGCTTCATTCTATGTCAGAGCAACAAATTCCATTCTCACACTGCATAGCCAGCAGTCGCTTCTTCAGTGCCTTACTCAGACCAACACATTAAACTCTATTGTGATCTGAGCCCCAGGGAAAGATCACATGAGTCACATGATCATTAGCCTCACAAGTCTCACATACACACACAGACAATGGCTCGCAACTAAATGTGTATATATCTGCTTTGTCTATATCTGCTTTGTGTGCACAAGCAGATAATCTTCCCTGAGCTACAGTGAGCCCTGACCAGATCCCATTTACTTCACTTTGTTTAGTTCACCTCTTCAGTCTACTGCAGGGTCCACCTGTTTACATTGAAAGTATTGTTTGATGCTGGACTACTTTATGAATGAGGCACAGTGAGGCAGCCAATCAGAACAGAGATTTCCATACATCAGTTTTAAAACAAAGTTAATTATAAAACTAATTGAAAGGCTGGAATATATACTTCTCACTCACAAGTGGTATATGGCACTGACTTTACCAAATATCCTTCAGTGTGTTTTCATTAATTTGATTTTTGTTTTATATTCTTGAAAAATAGTTACCCAGATATACATAATAGAGTATATTGTATTATCTAAGTTCTTAGTGTTTTTCTCACTATTTCAGGTTGTGTGTTTTATGTTATGCCAGAAATGTCAGAGCATCATGCTATAATTCACCCTTCCACGCTATTTCTTTGAAACCAGCCATGTTCATTTTTTATATGAGAGGAGTGATGGTCAGATAGCCCACTAGTTCTAGTGCTTTTTGGACTAAACTGTCCTTTTAATTCCTAGAAAGTTATCAGAATGGTATAATTCTTTGAAAATGGGAACAGTAATTTTCAATACGATGCATACATTATTAACTTTATAGGGTCTAAATGTTCTACTGATTATTGTACTTTGTGTGTTGTGGTGTTGCACATAAAAGCTTCTGTCCATTTTTGCAGCAACAGGAACTGTCCATAAGGATTTTTAATGTTTTTTCAATGTTTTTTGCTGCCTGTTTATTCTTTTAAGCAGCAGTGCAGTGGTATGTTATAGTGGTGTTATGAGCTTTCACCAGTGATTTTTAATATTCTTATCCTACATCTCTTAATGAAATCTGACCAAGTTTTTTTGAAGTAAGCAATAACCAAAGGTGTCTCATATGATAAAACTGAGAATCTTTCTTTGCTTTGTAGTCTACTTCCGGCTATGTCGCCCTGCTTATTGTTACATTCCACGCCAAGTTGTTTGGCTGGAAGCGGGCTTTTGAAGAGGAAGCCTATCGTTTCTACTTGCCGCCCAGCTTTGTGCTGGCCCTTATCCTACCTGTAACAGTTATTGTGGGGAAAGGTGTGCTGCTGCTGCCTTGCGTGGCCTGGAGGCTGAAGAAGATCCGCCGTGGATGTGAGAGCAGCCAGCTGGCGTACATTGACTCAGAGGTCTGTTGCCCATGTGTCTCCAGAAAGGGTCACTAGAATGTAACTGTATCATTGCTCAGCTAAAATATGTTCCTGTATGATCCCTATTCTGCAGTGCTCATCAGTCTCTACAACCCTGCTAGGACCAACCAGTTGAAGCCACGGCTTGCTGCTTTTTAACTGTGTATATATTTTTTTTACATCACGGTTGTCATAAGGCTGCTCACAAGATGTTTGTAGGAGCACATAGAATAAATGATTGGGCCTCCAGTGCTTCAAAACTTTGCTCTTACATGGCTTTCAAGTCTCAAGTTATATCTGTTATACGTAATTCCTTTGGATGTCTCAGGTCTGATGGCTTCTGTCATAACCCTTGTCTCTATGCCTTCTGTGATAGTTATCTAGAGTCAGTGACTTATTGTGACTGAGAATAGTCTGTTGTTGTGTATATTTTAATCCACTGGCTACTGTACATGTCATTATAATTCCAAAGGTTCCTATACATTTAATGTGACTGTGTGTATAATTTGGAATACTCTAGTAATCATTCATACCATGGTACAATTTAGTTTTACAGGATGCATTTAAACATTGAGATGTTGTGGTGAATTATATGTGAATAGGCATTCTATCAATTTCTTATGTAATTGCATTGGTTTAACACCAAATGCAATTGCAGTTTTACACCAAAGGTAATGTCACGCACCTCAATTATCATGACTCTAAACAAGTCTTGGTTTGAGTGAATGACTGTAGAATATATGGATTCTTGCTCTATCTCCATTCTATCCATAGCTGAAACAGATTTGTCTGCCAAATTGTCAAATTTGTGTCTGCGCAATAGAGACCATAGGTGGAGCCAGACACACCTGCTCATTTGTTAGGCTCTTCTCAGAGAGCAGGCCTGTCACAATGCCTTCATTGAGTTACAGGGCAGTCAAAAAGAACCAGAAACAAAGTATTTAGCTTTAACAGTAAAAGTGCAGTTCATGTGTTTTATTATGAAACCATTTACAGTTCCATAAATTTACAATAACCTAGCTCTACATACAAGCGAGAAGAACCAAACTTACTGCAGCCCAGTTTAATCCCCAAGCTGCAAAAAAAACTTTGAATTTGAGTGTATGTTACAACAACCAACACAACAAGATAAATAATAATATGATTAACTAACTAGTTTTCCTGATATCTCACAGCTACTCCATATTGAACAGAGGGTACTACAGACTGCAGACAGTCTGTTCCAGCCAAAGCAGTCAATCACTTCCTTTCTAAGCATATAATATTTTGATGTAATAACTTATTTCTGGGGGAAAATAAAAATGTAACAATATGAGGAAAGGAATCTAGCTGTTGGAATTAGACTTGGAAATAGTTTGAAATATACGCTACTTGTATTGTTGAAATGTAAATGTTGGTAACTTAACACATTGTGCTCTTCATGTTTTCTACAGCCATTGTTTTAAATAAATTGTTGCAGCCTACTATTCCAATTACTATTCAGTATTCATAAGGTTTGTCTTTTTTCTTAAGCTAAAACAATGTAGCCAACTTCAATAAATTAATCTCAACAGATTTACTTTGAAAAGGTGTAGATAATACAGGGAAAAAGTTTAAAATAAATTACCTGGTTTCATTTAATGCCAGGCATCAGTATTAACTCATCTCAAAACACAACACACTGCATTTTTTTCCATTTGGCAGCTTAACCTAAAACAGCTATATATATATATATATATATATATATATATATATACATACATATACATATATATATACATTTTTGTGCATATGTGCAGTGCCCTGTGAAAGTATTCACCCCCTTGGCATTTTTCATGTTTTGCTATCTCACAACCTGGAATTCGAATTGTTTATTTGAGGGATTCCATCATTTCATTTACAGAAAATGCATACAAATCTGAACAATTGAGTATTTTTTGCATCACATACAATTCAGATAAAAAAAATCAAAACAAAAACATTGAACTATTGAGCCAAGGTGGGTGAATACTTTTGCAAGGCTGTGTGAAATGACTACATGCTTTATACACTATATCTGTTAAAATCAGCCAGAAAATACTCCATATATTCACCACTGATTTCAGTTCATATGAGCCATCAGCAGTATACACTAATAATAATTGTTTCTGCCTATTGGATGTATTCTGATCTATTGTAGTAATAAAACATACACAGAATCATCAAATAATAATGTTAATGTAAAAAGGTAATTCTAATATTTTGGTACTTGTAAATTCAACATTCAGGCCAACTCTATTACATGCTCATTTATTGCTTTCACAGTGCTGTTATATGCTTGTGAATTTTGTGGAACAAAACCTGCCTCCATAATGTTTGGTTTAAATATATATGCATATCACCACATTTTTCATTTTAACAATTTACATGTTTTGCAACTTAACAGATTTAAATAAAGAATAATTGAATTCACTATTTGTGAAATATTTATTGGATGTGCTGTAATTTCTACATGATAAACCTGTAATGTTTAAAACCATACATTACAACCATTAAAATCTGAGAAGGTTAACGTGTTCAGAAAGTGAATTGTTTGAGTACATTTAAAACTACAGAGTGCAGTTCCTGCAGGAACTATGTGATTGTAGCTCAGAAATGTTGGTATTATGAGGTGGTTGCTAAGGTGCTATTGTACAGTTGTTGGTGCTAAGGTGCCACTAGGTTACTACGGTATTCAGCAGCAATAATGCCAACCAATCAGCAGTCCGCAGCAGTAGCACCAACCAATCAGCACTTAGCAGTACTAATGTCACCCAATCAGCATTCACCAGATGTAACACCAATCAGTACTTAGCAGGAAGTAATGCCAGACAGTTTTGATGAAAACTATTGCACTTAGGAAAAGGTTGTACACAAGCACACCATTCGGCTTCAGGGTAGATGTTTTACAGTTGAAACTGAGTCAGTATCTCGGAAACTACAGCCAGGGCTGGGGAGAAAAATGGGTGAAAAGAAAACTGAAGGATAACAATAGTGTGATTGTTCAAAACTAACTATTTCAGTACAGTGGCAAATATTAAACAATCATGTCCCTCAACAACACAGAGGGCACATTAGAAGTAAGGCTAAATTGTGGCTATGGTTCTGGTCAGGTAGACTGTATTTGTCAAAAGGCTTACCAGCTGTATCAATGGAGCAATATCAGGTAGCAAAACCTCAAATCGCACAGCCTCAACACTCTTCTACTAAGAGTCATCTATAGACTGCAGAAATAATGTGACATTTAGTTTCTGTTGTGTGACTAAATGTCACACTACACATTGCTGTATGTCCTGTTTACTAATATCTATAACCACTTTTCATTTAATGTGTGCCAGTTGGAGGAATGGATAAAAAATATCCATAATGTCTTGCTGTTCTTCATGAATAATAATGTGCAGTGTACGGTGGTAAAGCTCAAATCAGGAATTGTGAGTTAGCAGTATAATTTTGGGGTCCACTGCTAATCTGATCCTTTCAAATTCAGTTGAACCAGTTAACAGCCCAGGAATCTAACTTCATCATCTTTCAACTGATACAGCATCACTTGTTAACTGTGACTGTGACATTTGTTTAATCAATTGTGCCAAAGCACAGCTTAAAAGAATAAAATGGATTTATCAAATGTATGTGTTTTAACTTATTTTTACATATCTAATGTATTCGATTAGAAATAGTGGTATTTGGGTAGTACATATCGTTATAAAGAACTTCTTTTTGGTTCAAATGTACACATGACTCACATTCCACTGATGATATTTAGCGCGAATTTTGAAAAATCCTGTTCTAACTTTTACCAGCAATAAGTGAGAGATGATTGTGATGCTGCCGACTGCAGTACAGCATTATTGAAAAAATGTCCAGCAGATGGTGCACTTGCTTCCACAGAACAACAGCTTCAGTTTGGGGTTCACAGTGTGACTGCAGATTGAAGTTTTGAGAATGGCACAAATTTTGTTTTTCACAAAGTTTGCTCTCAGTTTTTATTGTGGCAATTTGTAGGAACTCTAGCTTGTGAAGCGTGATTAGATGAATTAAAATTAATGTGTTTAGTCTCCCTTCAAGAAAATGATCTTGTCACAAAAATAACCACTGCTAAGGAATGACATAGTGAGTGCATCTGAACATACAGTGAGACGAAGGCTTTTGGAGGATGGCTTGGTGTCAAGAAGGGCAACAAAGAAGCCACTTCTGTTTTACAAGAAAAACATCAAGGACAGACTGGCATTCTGCATGTAGTATAGGAACTGGACTGGGCTAACAGTCATGTTTGCCGGACCAGTGGACCCATCCGATGTCATGAGAATACACTCAACACCAGTATGGAACCACCACCAGCCTGCACAGCACCACACACAAACCCTACCATCAGCCCAAAACAATTGGTACCATGATGTATCATTCCATGCTACATGTTGCATATTATTTGGTTAGCACTTTACAAATAAAGTCATTTCGCAGCTTTACGGAATTAAAAAATAAGAAAAAGATCAACAACACAATAAATATAAACCGTAGGAGCAAGCCAGCACATGACAGTGGCAAGGAAAAACCCTTTCTCAGCTTGAGAGGAACTGGGCTCACAAGGGAGACCCATCCTCCTGTGGTCAAACTACTTAAAGATTATTGATAAGGAGCAAGGGTGTTGATTTAGCATGGGCAGGAATGAAGTGTCCCCACCATTGTCCATGGGCAGCTGGTGTAAAGGGGTAGCAGGGGAGCCTGAGGTTATGCTCTGAAGGGGTGGCAGCCTTCCATTCCATATCACTCCAGGCCAAAGGAAAAGGAAAGAGATTAGATGAAGGGATTTGGGGATCAGAGAATGTAAGCATTAACAGAGAGTAGCTCTAAATGTAACAACCTAATTTAAAGGAGAGAACCAGATGGTGACACAAACATGGGAACACCCTGAAACACTGGCATCCATCCACTCCACTGTCCACAAACATGAGTGATTGTGTGCAAGTGGTGGAATGACAGCACAGACATCTCAGTGTATCAGTGTTCCCTATGTCCATGAACCTCTGGATATGCAACCTTTATTTAGAGGGAGACAATAATTACCAAAAGCTAAACTGAACAAATACGATTTCAGTTTAATCTTAAAGATATACTGGGAATAAACTTTATAGAAACAAATGAAAAACATGGGGCCCTCCAATGAATGTGGATGTGTGGTTTCTGTGGCTTCTCTCTCAGCACTGTCCATCATGAGTGGTAATATCTTCTATGTTTTCTCCAGTATAATGTTACACTGTGGATCGAGGAACGTTGAATGTCCACACAACTTTGGAAATGAAATTTCCCATCCACCTGCATCTACTATCATGCCTTGTTCAAACACATCATCTTACCACAACCATGTTGGCCAATGTTGGTCTTTAGTTACAAGATAATGCCCCACAATTTCAAAAGGTGTGTGGTTTCCCTCGTCTTCACCTGAGGTAACACCACTTCCTAATTTATCTGGCATGCCAGTGCATTTATAGTTAGTTATGTGCGAATAAATGACACAATTCCTGTATATGAGTAAAAGACGAGATGTATAAAGGGGTGACGCATTGGTTTGGTGGTTAACATGTTCCCCTCCCACTGCTGGGGTCTTGGGTTCAAGGTACTATCTGGGTGGAGTTTCCACATTCTCTCTGTATCTGTGGGCTTCCTCTGGGAACTCTGTTTTCTCCCACATTCCAAAAACATGTATAACATATGAGTGTTAATGAATTATTGTATATCTGTATGTACTCAAATAAAAGCAGATGCCCTCTATTATTTCTATTTGAGTAAAATAAATGTACTTAATCGGAGCGTAGTGTCATAGTAAAGCTGATTTAGTACTAAAGATGTACCTTGTGGACATTCATGCTAAATGTGAGTAGTACTGTGCCATGACAGTACTGTCCAGCAGAGCTAGCAGAAATATTATTTTGGAGTTTTGTCCTGCAAGTCCAGTTGACGTTACATATCTTTTAAATTATGCAGGTTTTCTCAGTAGCTATGCATGTTTAATTAGCCTAAGTGAAGGATGGTTTTTGAGTGTTGCTGACAGGAATTCAGAGAGCTGCTCAAGCTATCATGTTTTCATAAGCTGAAACAAAATGTTCTGACAGTCCAATATAGTGGACACGGTGAGAACACATACAAGTACAAAGGGCATTTCAGATGTTGAGGCCTTCTTGGCTCCTCTCAAATTCACTGTCATAAGTTTTCTTGGCAACCAACAGAGCCTCCGCTAGAGGACAGGTGGAGCCGAGCACACAAAGATTCATATATTGACTTCAGTTCCTCTGCAAGTGCCACTTCTCCAGCTAACATTTGCCATTTAATTAATCTACAAATCACAGAGACTGTGGGCCAAAGGGATGTGCACCGTGCAGAGACAGAACCTGTCGCCATGGCTACAAATATGCTTCCTGCCACAGCTGAGCGACAGAGAGAGATTAGTCTTAATTAATGCTAATGATCAACAAACAAGGAGGAATGGTCAGCCTGTTATCCTCTGCCACAGGTTTCTACACCAGGCAATTATGACCAAGCAATAAAACCCATGCCTACTTAATACTGGATGCATTTATCAAGGGGATGCACCAAAACAAGCCTATAAAATGAAGGCAAGGAAAAGAAACTGAGGGGGTTGGTCAGCCAATACTCATAAACAGCACCTTCAGCTCTCTCCCACTTTCTTTTATAATATATTCTCCCGGATGGGCCCTGTCTGAGATCCATTAGATGACAAATTCCTGTTACATAATTCACTTCTGACAGTTTTTTCACTGGATACAGCATACAAGCCCTGATCTTCCAAGGCCTTTACAATGAACCCTCTTCAATTTTGATGAACTCAGTGCCTGCGGTGTGAAGAGGCCACAGAAATGTTTGAGAACATTTCCCTCTTCTCAAACAGATGTCTGTGGCTCAGGCGCTTAAGTTTCTGGCTTGAATTGTGCAGTGGCTTTTCACTTGAGCAACTGTGGGTGGTCAGATGCTTATTCTGGACAGTCCTCTCTTCATCTCCATCGATTACCGGTTTTTCCACTCTCAACCCACGGCCCACAGAGATGGCGTGTGTGTATATTTAAATATATAAGTGTATGTGTGTGCAACAAAGTGAGAGAATTCTTTTTTGATGGTTTCTATAATCTGTTATGTATGAAAATGCAATTACAACACTATGCTTTCACATTTTAGCAGTGAGAACATCTGCAGTGTTCAGTAACTTGATAAGCTTTCCTATAATGTGGAGGATATGCTATCACCAGGGCATTGGCACCAGAGGGGATGGGGGACACACGTGGAAAAAGTATACCCTATGAAAACCTTTTTATTTTTGACATATTTAACATATGAACATTTGTTTTATATAATTATATAATTATAAAAAATTGGTAGATTGCTATTTATTACTGATTAATGCCTAAAAGTCGAATCAGGTGCAGCACATCAGATGCATATGATTAGCCCATCATTAGAAAGGACTTTGGAGGAGTCTGTCTTCTTACTTATAGTCATCCAGTTGGTTTGTTTGTTTACCTAGTGTTTGTTTGAGATCCTTTAGTTTGAAATCCTTTGGTATTTTGTTTACCGTATTTTCCAGACTATAAGCCACTACTTTTTTCCACGCTTTAAACCATGTGGCTTATAATGAGGTGGATGTTATTTTCCAGGTTTTTATTTTTAAACTTTGTGGGTGCGGCTTATAGTCCGGAAAATATGGTATTTTCATTAATTTTTCAACCCCAGCATTTTCCTCAGCTTCCCTAGTCTTCGTCTATTCAGCACACCACCTTGACAGAAAGACTGACCGTTTGACTGTTTGACCATGGAGTTCAACCCTGCTAACTGAACCCTGAACCCTGCTAACTCCATGGTCGTTTGGTGACGGTTCGCAGAGACAGGAGGATGCGGCTGAAACTAGCAGTTTGGAAAAAGCGCCATAAGTGGTGTGCTTGGGTTGCCCTTCCTGGTGGGAAGTTAATGGGGGTCTGGGCTGAAGGACATGGCAGATGTTTGTCAGTTCCTGAGCTATGTGCAAAGGACTGCTCAGCCCAATCCCCATGTCTCATCAGCCGCTAGTGACCCTGTACAGAGGGTGGAGTCAGCCACCAGTGACCCTGTACAGAGGGTGGAGTCAGCCGTCAGTGACCTTGTATAGAGGGCAGAGTTTGCCACCAGTTACCCTGTTCAGAGGCATTCTTTTTTCTTCTTTTGAAGTGGGTTACAAGGGTTAAATATCTCCACTTCAACACTGTCCACACACGTTTTCTTTTCTAGGCACTGTGTATTAATTCACACTTCTCACCTCCAATATCATTCTGGATATGAATGATGTTAACTGGATTTAATTAGACAAGGAGGGATTAAGCTATTGATTATGAGTCAGAGTCCTGGGAGCCTTATTGGTGAAACATGCTTGTGTTTCCCCTGCTCTGACATGTGTTATTCAACTCATCAGGAAATTACCAATGTGCTTAGATTTAGGGGGTCACCAAATCACATGCTGCCCTATTTGACATGTTCTTCATGACAAATCAGTTTGTAGTGGCATGAGGTTAGCCATCGCTGTAAAATCCCAGTGTACCATTCTTCCAGCAATTTCTGTCCTGTTTGAGCATGTCCTCGTTCCTTTGCCTCAGCTCCAGCCAAAGTGAGCTAGATGATGGATGTCCAAGCGTTGGGCATTCTGACACAGAATGATGCACTTACGCGGACATTCTACTTTGTCCTAGATAAAATTAAAAGAAAATTGCTCTGCTAACATTTATGCACAGATCCATCTTCATCATGAAAGCCATCAGGAAGCCAGCATCCAAGTCCTGAAGCACTGCCAATAAAACCAATCAGAGCATGGCCAGGCCCTGGGGCCGCAGCGGGGAAGAGGAGTAGGAGGGAGGGCGAGAGACGAAGCAAGGTAGAGAGAGAGAGAGAGAGAGAGAGAGAGAGAGAGAGAGAGAGAGAAGAAGGAGAAGAAAGTGGGAGCTCAAGCAGGCCATTCTGCAAAAATGTGGGCTGTTAGTTAAAGAGCCTGAATTTCAGGACATCTAGATGGATGGATAGATGAATGGATTGATGAGTGTACTATTGGGATCAAACAAATGTGTGTGGTTCTTACAGAAGCACCAAATATGTAGGGAGTATAAGCAAATTATTATTACTTATTGGAATATCAGTAATTACTAATATTATATATACATATATGTCCAAAGTTTTGTGAACAATGTATTCAACTACTTTAAGTGTACCTCTTGCTGACCCAGATGTGTAAATGCATACACTCACAGCTTGTGTAGTCTCTGCATAGAAGTGCTCTTAATAGAATAGGACTCTCTGTAGCAGATATGCCTAATCCAAGGTTTTGAGCTGTGGAGCAGTGGAATTGTATTCTCTGGAATGATGGTGCTCCATCCAATACCTTTGGGATGGGTTGGGGACGTGGTAGAGGGTTGATCATCTAACATCCTGACCTTAATAACATTATATAACTTGAGTTGAAGACTTGGTGGTGAGGTGGGGTGGTGATTACACAACATAAAATATTCTTAATAAATATAAATATAAATATAAATATAAATAGATAAAAATCTCATTTACTCATTCATCTCTTTGGGCAGCCCCCCTGACAAATTATCAAATGCAAATTTAGCTCACAATCAACTTTTATATCTTTGTTTGTCACCAAATAATGAGGGACTTAGCCACACCTGGTCAAAAAAGGCTTATCTGTCTGTTTACTTTGACATGCTCTCCCATTTCTTTTCAACACTGGTATTCTAAAAAACATGTTGGACTGCCTTTGCTGGATCGGTTATGGCAGTTGTAAACAACACACGTGGTGACCATTCATGGAAATAAAACAACAGAACTTGCCTACTACTTATTATGAATAGACTTTGTTTTGGCATTATCTGGATGTAAAGTGCATATCATGCATTCAGTCCATCACACAACTCTCATTTCCCATTTCAAACATGAGATTACATTTCATTCAACATTTAACACAATATCTTTCTGATAACTCTTTGCTTACAATACAATACAAATAATCAATATAATGTGTCACAAAATGATATTATTGCTTGAATGAAAATCTAAATAATTAAAGGCTTATTATGATGTAAACAAGCCTCCAGAATTATATAGGATTCCAATTATCCTATATAGATAGATAAATTTAAGGGATAGCTACAGTTCAGTGTGCTGGTATTTTTTTTTTTTACTCGGAATCATTCTCTGCTTATAATGTTAGGCTGATTCTTTGGATTTACATCATTAGACTGACTCTGTAGTAATTTTTGTCTGCCTTATCTAACTGTGTACCTATCCTGTTGAAATGAGGTGTTGTTTCAGGTTAGTTAAGGTGTGAATTGCAGGGACAGAGTTCCAGATTGCAATTGTAGATGAATTTAAGGGATATCCATTGTAGGAAGGCAGGTAGAGTTTTTAGGAAATTGTTATTGAAAAGGTTCTAGTTTCCAAAAGGTGACAGTAACTGGGGGGGCTCTGGAATTGCCAGGCGGCAGTACAGAAAGCTGACTTTCTCAGCTCTGGCATCTGCCCAATCTCCCAACTTCTTGGCTCTGATGGAGACGTGGATCACCCCTGAGAACACTGCAACTCCAGCTGCCCTACCATCCCTGAGAGACAAGCAAGCCTGCGCCTTCACCCCCGCCTACCCTTCAATGGTCTGCCTTCTGGAGATGCCAAAAAAGATGCAGGAGAGCAGAAACCCAGGTCCAAGGCTAGTCCTGCAAAGGTTTCTTCCTGCAGCTCTGAGGGAGTTTTTCCTTGCCACTGTCAACCTTTGGTTTGATCACTGGAGGGTTTATGTCTTTATCCTTTATTCATGTGTTGTTCACTTTTTTATTTTTGATTTCTGTAAAGCTACTCTGTGACATCAATTTTAAAAAGCACTATACAAATAAATTTTGATTTGATTTGATCAAGGACCCTGTAGTGCTCCATAGAGCAGGTTGGAAGGAATTGTTCAATGTCAAAATGCATGCACAAGTAGCTTATGGGACACTCATACAGTACACTGCCTTTCAGAATTCAAGCAATTTCTTCAGCGAGACATTACCAACACTCACAGCAACTTCACAACAAGATTCACAACTATGAATATTGCAGAGTGGAAGTGGAGAAAGAGGGGAAAGGAGAGGATGGCCACGTGTGTGAATGACACAGGGAAGAGTGGGAGGGAGGCAGCTGCACTGAGCCGTCTGCCCCTGACTGAGTGTGCTTGCTTGGTCAGCCAGCTACTCTAATTAAGATTTGATTAAGATTACTGTGCCCTTCACGGAAACTGGCCAGAACACACTTTTGATGCACTTCCTCTACGTCTCTCTTCCTGTCAAGCCTGCACCCACTTTTAATGCGACTGTATTGACATGTGTTGAGGAAGTGCTTTCTGCTAAGGATAAAGTTAAGAGTTTAGGCAGGCTGAAGAGCTGACAATGTTCAATGAAAATGCATGCAGAGTTCTGCACTATGCAATGCACTTCCTTAGATATTTCCTTTGAGAGAACAAATAAATGTAAATTTATTTTTGTCAAATCAAATGAAGTGAAATCAAAAATCAAATCAAGTTTATTGTCACTTACATTACATAGGTGTAAAGGTAAGCAAAAATGACACAGTGATTGTTTATTGTGCTTCTCAGAGATATGGCTACACCAGGATATTCCAGATGACAATGTTTCCATCAATGATTTCAGACTGACAGAGCTACACAGAGAGCAGTAATGCAGAGGAGGAGGGATTGCTGTGCTCATTAATAAACACTGATGTCAACCTGGTCACATTACCATCAAGGAATGTGTTGCCCGGATACTGAGCTGTTGGTTGTTGGACTCAAACCATATTATTTACAGCATAAATGTTCACATGCGGTCCTTTTTGTTCCCCTTTCTGCCATCTCAACTTGTCACATCATTCAACTGTAGCACTGAACATTGAGAAGAGGGCCTTCAGAGCTGGAGAAAGGGAGGAGGTGAGAATGACCCAGAGGGAGCTAAAGGCATCTATCAGGGAGGGTAAAGACCAATACAGGAGGAAGCTGTATTGGAAGCTCCAGAAAAACAGCATGAAGGAAATTTGGAGTGAAATAAGGATCATCACAGGCTTCAGGTCCAACAACCACAGAGGAGTAGAGGGCAGCGTAAACAGGGCCAACAACTTAATCTGTTCTTTAACAGATTTGTCACTGCACACTCTGTCCAGCCCCCTTCTCCCCTCTGGTCCTCAGCAGTTCACTGTATTCATCCTCCCTGCCCACCTCACACCTCCACCTCTTCCCCATCTGTCATCTCTATAGTGAGTTTCACTAGTGACCAGGTGAGAAAGCAACTGAAGAGATTACACAAACAAGGCTGTAGGCCATGATGGGGTCTCTTCCAGGGTACTTAAAGCCTGTGCCACCCAACTTTGTGAAGAACTTCACCACGTCTTCAACATGAGCATGAGTCTCCAGAGGGTACCAGTGAGGTGGATGATGTCCTGCATTGTTCCTATTCCAAAGCTGCCGTGAACCAGTGACATCAAGTAATACAGGCCAGTGGCACTGATGCCCCACATAATGAAGACCATGGAAAGGCTCTGACCCATAGTCCATTTCTGAACCCCCTCCAGATCAGCCTCAATGGGAGTTGAGGATGCCATCATCTGCTCAACCGAATCTATGCTTTCAGTACTGTATGTATGTTTCAATCCCATTTGGCCTGCTGTCCTGTGTGACAAGTTGACAAAGAATCAAGTAACCCCATCCCCCCTTGTGTCCTGGATTTTTGAATACCTGACTGGCAGACTATACTATACTGTATATACGCCAGCAACACTGTGTCAGGGAGAGTGGTTAGCAACACTGGAGCCCCACAGGGAACTGTTCTCTATCCCTTCCAATTCACCCTCTACACCACAGATGGCATACTGAGGAGTGGCTCCAGTGTGGCCACTCTACCATACAGGCCTGATTGATTGAGTACAGCAAAAATGGTTGTCCTTCTGGAAGATTCCCCTCAGAGAGCAACATTGGAGCTTTGTCAGAGTGACCACTGGGTTCTTGGAAACCTCCTTGACCATGGCTTGTCTACGATGATCACTCAATTTGTCTAGGCGGCAAGGTCTATGAAGAGTCCTGATGGTTCCAAATGGCTTCCATTACGGATGAAGGCCACTGTGCTAATAGGGAACTACAGACAATTCATTAGATTCCATGGCTTGGTTTGTGTTCTGCAATGCACCTTATATGAACAGGTGTGTGCACGCTTTTCAAATCATGTCCAATCAAATGAGCTATAGAAACAGATGAAGGATGATCAATGGAAACAAAATACACCTGAGCTTAATTTTGAGTGCCATTGCAAAGGCTGTGGATACTTAGGTATATTATATTTTTGTGTTTTATTTTTAATAATTTTGCAAAAATTTCAAACAAACTTTTCTCACTTATTCATCGTGGGGTATTGTGTGTTGAATTTTGAGGAAAAAAAATAATTGTATCCATTTTGGAACATATCCAAATCTGGAAAAAGTGAATCGCTGTGAATACATTCTGGATGCACTGTACATATTGACAATAAACTGGTCTAAGAACACAGATGCCGTTTACAGGAAGGACCAAAGACACCTATTTTGTGAAGTGTCTGAGGTCCTTTAACATCTGTGGGACGATGCTCAGGATATTCTATGAGTCTGTGATGGTGAGTGCTATCCTCTTTGCTTTCGTATGCTGGGGCAGCAAACTGAGGGCGACAGACACCAGCAGACTCAAAAAACTGATCCATAAGGTTGGTGATGTTGTGGGAGTTAGAGCTGGACTCCAGAAAGGAGGATTTTGTCTAAGCTACAGGCCATTCATGGACCATGACTCCCACCCACTCTACTAAACAGTGATAAGACACAGAGATACATACAGTGCAAGACTCATCCCACCAAAATGCACTACAGAGCACAAAAGGAGGTCATTCCTTCCTATGGCCATCAAACTATGTAACTCCTCCCTTAATGGGTGACCACTACAAACCACTATGGTTCACTGGTGCAATAATGCTTTGAACTACATTAAACAGGATGTTCATATTTATTATTTATCAGCATAGCCACCACCCTTTCATAAGTAATTTAACATGTATTTATTTCCAAAGCGTCATCCAAAGTCTTTATTCTGCTTATTCTTTTATATGACTTTGTTTATTATTTTATATAGATGGGTACAGCTGTAATAATTTGTAATTTCCCTCTGGGATTAATAAAGTATTTTGACTTTGACCAGTATGACCAGAGAGGTCTCTAAACCCTAAAATTCCTAAAACCTATGCACTTTAATATAAAGTTGGACCTAAAATAAAAATAGTGAAAACAGTAATTATTCGATTTTGACATAAAGCAAGTGAAGTGTAAACTTTAGATGTAAAATCATGGCTCAAAATAGTTATATGTATATAAATAAATCTGTTCTGTCCTCAATGTCAGCCACAGAGTGGGGCGACTGGATCAATGGTCATGCGTGCAGTGGCTATTCTATATGTGGATGTGATGGAGCAAGATAATCTCAGGCATAAATCACCACACAATACTATCTGTTTCATCAAGGAACATTAGGGACCTGCCTCTGGACCAATCAATCACTGCCGTCCTGCAAGCCAGTCATGCCTAGCCTCCCCGCCCTCCTATCAGGAGTTGTCTCCCTGTGACGGGCAGGTGGCCTGCCTGGCGTCCAGTCACATTTGTTCTTGTAGTTAGGGGAAACTGACTTAGGTAAATGCACCCAAGGATAAAATGAGGAAAAGAAAATAGCATACTCATACAATACAATTTACAAAAGTTTTCACTTTTTTTTTTTTTTTTTTTCACCAGGTTTTGGGCTGATGTAATGAGAGATTTTACAACATGTAAATGAGCCTGAAATGCTTCGTCCACAAAATGTGGGCCTTGTGAGCATGGTCTAGATGGTCTAGATCTTCTATAATGCAAATAGAACATTGTAATTTGTAGCATGCTGTGGTAGACATTTTGCAGTGGAGATAAGAATGCCATGCAGGGCTTTTTCATTGGGGGAGTGATGGTATCTCAACTTCCATTTGACGTATGGAGCCCATTGAGTGGAGGTAGCATTCAAGGCTGTTGTCGTCTTGAACAAAAATACAACTTGTGTTTTTATTGGAACGTAACAGAGGTTGAGAGTGGAGAAATGCTTGCATGCAATATATTGGAGCCCTGGGCAAAAGGCTCCATCAAATCACACACTGTAGGCCCAGTTCATTTGTCAAAGTGAAAGCTGGCGGGGTAATGCATGGTAGATATATCGAAGACAGTCAAGCTGCCTTTGAATCATGGACCATCTAAGAGCTATATCAAATGAACTGGTAATTTTACACCAAGCTTTTAAAAGTGATGGGCAGATTGAAAACAGATGATCTTGTGGCAATCAACTTGTGATTGTTGCATAACCTCCCCTGACATAATTATATAGTTGTATCACTATCACTGCCTCATTCTTTTTATGGCTTACATTTAAAAAAAAAGTTGCTGTTTGAGTGTGTAGCACAATACTTTTCGCAAACTTTTTATTGATTTGCACATCAGTAGATACACGCATTATACAAATACAGCTGTGGATACGCTGAGCCGTGTCATACCTTGTAAACTGGCAACTTTCCCAAAATAACAAGCTTCATTCCTCCTGTCTGTCTGAACCTCTATTTTGCTCTATCCTTATAGCTGCTGGAGAGAACCATCTTGCAAAGCCAGCAAGGCATATATCTGCCTATCTCAGAGTGTACTGCCTTGTCTTGTCTCAAGAGATAAGGCACAAATCTGTCCTTTTTTAACTGAGGTGCTCTCTGTTCAGCTTCAGTTTGCCAGAGATTAGACTCAGTGTTTATTGGATTGCTAAAACATGTTCCACCGCCAGGTTAAAATCATCCATTCTGTTCTGAAGAATGAACAGCATGCCTGAAGTTCAGTTCTGTCCAAGTAATAGAAATTGTATGGATTTGAGGAAAGCACACCACTTACATTTACCACAACAAAAATGAACAAAGCAAGTGATGGAGGTGTATAAAGGGTATTCACATTGTAGAGTTAAATAAACATCAAACCAGGGCTCATCTCTGTTAGCATTTTACATGGAACAAAGGCGATATCTCTTGATAACTGCGGTTACTGAGTTGCAGTAATCTACAAGTACAATACTACTGTACTATAAACTACTATAATAGTAAACTACTGAAATAATACTATACTATAAACTACCATTATCAAATCAAATCAAATCACCATTTATTTGTATAGCACTCTTCATAACTGATGTTGTCACAGAGCAGCTTTACAGAAATAATAAAAAAAAAGATTAACAACACAGGAACAAAGGATAAGAAACAGGCCCCATAGTGAGCAAGCCAAAGGGCAACAGTGGCAAGGAAAAACTCCCTCAGAGCTGGAGGAAGAAACCTTGGGAGGAACCAGGCTCACAATTGGGGGTGGGGGGGTGGAGGCATCCTCCTCTGGCCAAACTACTTATACATAGTTGTTTAGGGGACACTGAACCCCAACACGTCTGTTGTAATACTCTGGTGTACTTTTGTGATAGCTTGCTGGCAGACAGAGTAACAGTAGCAACTAATTTGGGTCTATGTAAATGTCTATATAGGTAAATTTCTACATACATAATATATATAATACTATTACATAAGTAATACTACTACAATACTACTATAAACTACTATAATATTATTATAATACTAATTTAATATAAACTAATATAATAGTAAACTACAATAATACTACTACAATAAATATATTGCATAAGAACTGCAAGTTATCCACCTATGGACCACCAACCTAGATGTTAACAAACAATCTGCTTTGGTCTATAAAATTGTATCTTCCATAATATAGTGTGTACAGTAAGTCAACTCACTGTATAACTCATGACAACTTAAACAGGGAATAGAGGATTTCTGGAAAAGATAGTTAGTCATATAGACTTTAAATATATTGCCAGCATTCCTGCATCACAAATTAAGCCTAGAGTGTTAAGTAAAAACATACATTGTCTACTGAGCACTTTCCGTTCATGACTGTGATGAGCACTATAAGGGTGTTGGAGCATGGTCTCATTACTTAGACCAGTTTACACCAGTTAGGCTAGTTTGACACTGACACTGGTGCTTGCAATAAGGCTAAAGCAAGAGTTTGGAGCCATAAGAGTCACTTTAAATCTATTAAGAGATTCAAAATGCAATCCTCTACCAATACCCAGTAAAGTCAAAAAAGGTTTGAGACCCGGTTTTGTTTAAAGTACTGTCATTTTAATATAATGGAATCAAATCATAACTGAAGAAACTAAAACTGTTTCAGAAAATAGTATACTTCAGAATATCTTCAGATGTTAATTCATGCTGTTTTTTAATGTAACGATTTTATTTTGAGTCACTTTGGTCCATTTCTATTGGTCCATTCATCACAAAATTTTGGATGAGAGTTTACAAAACCAAATAACACCAGCTGCCTCCAGAGAGGGCAGTGGAGAACAGGGTATGTAGAGAGGCTACATCTAATACAAGTCACCAGCTTTTAGTCAGACACCAAGCACTTCATCACCTACAGACTGCCTAAACAATGACAAAATACCAGAAGAAAATGTTATGTGTGTGTGTGCATGAGAGGGAGAGAGAGAGAGAGAGAGAGAGAGAGAGAGAGAGAGAGAGAGCAGCTACATCTATGGCACAAAACTGCTGATTTCTGCCAAATGATTTTAATATTCCAAATAAAAAATTTTTTTTTTGCTTTGGTCTCGGTCTCTTAGCCAACCCTCACTGTTAGTATCCCATTTTGTCTAATTATCACCCTGCTTTCAGGGTATTATTACCCTGTCCCTTAGTGTACTTACACCTCTGTGTTTAAGCTACATGAATATGACGTTGTGACTGTGGCGTTTCCTGTGCCTGTGTGAGCAGGATGGAAGCTTAAACCTAGGCTACCTAAGATGACATACATCAGGGAGGCAAGAGAAGGTATTGACTGTAACAATGCATCTACACCTGTCATTTCCTATGGGAGCACACAATTTGTAGCCTCAATTAAGCAAAACAGTGACAAATCAAGCAGATTCTCAATTTCTTATGCATATGTGTTATGGCACTGTACAGTGACATTCTCAACCAATTCATTGAACTCATCATAAAGACACTGGGTCCAAAGTTTGGGTTTCTGAAATTTTTGTTCCTAATGGCATTTCGTTTCCTATCCTAATTCAAGATCAATGTTCACGTTGAACAGGGACTAAAACGTGGGAGAGAGAGAGAGAGAGAGAGAGAGAGAGAGAGAGAGAGAGAGGGAGAGTTTTTGTCATGTGAGGAGACTGCTAAAATCTTCTTTATCAGATAGGATCACCTCCTCATGCTCAGTTTGGACGTGAGCTCCAGTGCCTGTGAGCACTCGAGCACTGTTCCAGCCGTCCATTTCCACCGTGGGCTGAGTTATTGACACACTCTTGTGCTCCATCGATCCCCACCAGCCCTGGTTCCCACCAGCTGCACTATTGACCACTGCTGCGCTAATGATGAGTGCCCGGAGAAGGAGATCTAAGGGCCCAGGCTGCTGAAAATAATACACACACAAAAGAAGACCACAGCTAACTGCAAGTCTGTAGAAGTAACTTATTCATGCTTCGGGCCGTTTGTATTGGACTGTGTTTAAATCTTCATTGCAGAAAAGTCTTACACAATAAGTAGATTCTTTCCTGCAAATAGAAACTCTGACTCGGGTTCCTTAAAGAGCAACAAGGCTGGAGTTTCACTACACCAGTGGTTTGGCTGCTTTAACCAGACTAAAGCAAAATGAAATGATCTATTATGTGTGGAAAACTTTATGCGGAGAACAGCTTTTAAAATAAGACCTGTTTGGGCCAATAATCCTGATGGATTTGCTTAAAACGTTCCGATATTGAGCAGCACAATCTGCAGAGCTGAGTTTAGATGAGCAGTCACAGAAGTCTTGGAATTAGACTCTATTGTAACTTTCCCCTTTTATGGGCATTTTCCCTTTTAAAGGACTTTCTATTCTCTTAAACATCAGACAAATAAACTGTCACTGATAAACTGGATAGTCTTAAGCACAGTTTTTTGTACTTCTTAGCCAATGACCTTCAGCTTGCATTAAGAGAGTTATGTAATGTAATACTGTGTCAAATGGAGGTTTTTCAAACAGTATCACCAGAAAGGAGGGAAGTTGTGGAGTGTACTGTCATTTCCAGAAAATCTTCTGCCACATAGGTACCACTCTGTCCCAAAAGCCATGGTCCAGAGACATTTGTCCTTCAGTATGCTTGCCCATCCCTCCTTTACCCATCATTCTTCAGAATGATATTAATGCAAGCAGACTTACTGAGCAAAGATGGCTTTCTGCTGCTCCTACACTAGGCTTCACCCCTGTCCCCAAGATGAACCCTTCACTTAACAGCATCCCATTAAATGGTCAACAGTAGCGTAATTTTGAACAGGGCTGATACCACCCCTTCTTAAGGGTCTTGGTGCAGTTGTTTTGGTCTGCATACATAATTACCATATTCACACTTACATAAACAAATTACAGCAAGAAAGAAAATTAACTAGATTTCAATTTAACTGGACTTTAAAGAGCATGTATGAAAATGTCCTTAAATCTGATCTGGACTCAAGTAGTCTCAAATAGTTTAGTCTTAGCCTCAACAAACATGATCCTGGCTAAAGCAATAAAACAATAAATACAATCTTTCCAAGTCAGACATTGACAGACATGTTGGCAACCAGCACACTGGTTCCAGTGGGGACTGATTTTAAGCTGTCTGCTTTAATTGCTTTGGCAGTGGTGGTTATGAATGTAAATGTGAAAAAGTGAGAAATTAATGACAATGAATTCACACCTCAAGGAAATTAAGTTTTTTTTTTCTGTGCCATAGTCTAATTTCACCTCTCTGCTCAAATATGACACTGGCTGTGTCATAGCATGGCCAGTGTGATGTCTTTGTCCTCATAATGTTCTATCACTGTTTGAGCAGTCTCTCAGTGTGTGAGCTGTGGATGGAGAGAGCTCTCAGCAGAGCAGTGTTCACACACTGCTCTGAGCTTGGCCTGCTTTTGATGAACACCTCTAGACCAGACACTCTGACAGGTCCAGAAGCGGTCACACGCAGCCCCCAAAGCACAGTCAGTTAATCACCTCATGGGCCACTGAACCAACTACACTGACGGGGTGGTAATGGGTCTCACTGGCTCTATTGCTTTCCCTCCCAATTCCCCTCCTACCATCAGACACACACACACACACACACACACACACACACACACCTGAAAGCAAATCTCTTCCTGTTGGGCGCATGGAAAGCAAAGGCCCTGAGTAAGCATGATACTTGTAATGACGTATGGGTGTGAACAGCAGAGAGTAAAAATCATGCTATTATGGCAAACATTTGATTTGACAGCAGGAATAGCTGCCTATTTGTGTCTGGCCCAAGTGACTATCACAACAATCACACCAGAAGCCCCAGCATTATGTTAGTGAGGGCCTGCAACCAATGACCCTACCATTTTCAAATGCATACTTTTCAGCAGGAAAATACTAATCCACAAACTGATCCATTCTCAAGAACTTGTCTTGAAGATACTGATACTATGCCATGGACAGACTCAACACCAAACTCCCAAACTGAAAATGTGTGGGATGTTATTGAACATCTTTTAAACACTCCACCCCTGCCACAAAAATCTGCAGGAAGTGAGAATATTCAAGATGCATGGGATGGATTATAGGAGGACACCATTAGGAACAATTCCATGTGGAGACGTCTGGCATGTATGTGTCTGGTGTCATACTTAGAAACACTGCTTCTATATGTGGAGCTCAATAAATATTGCCCATATCAGTTAATGATATAATTTATTGTTCCAAATAACATTGCAATGTGACACTTTCTTCTGGGTGAACTAGTGTATTGCACATTTCTGAAACATTTAGAAACCATGAAACATTCTATAACCTAGAACATAATGTTCCTACAATATTATGACCTTGTCTGAGCTAACATTATTCAAAAACATTCTCAAACCACCCAGAAAACTTGACAGATTGAGTGTTCTTGGAACATGGTAATGCATGCATGGTAGCTTTAAAAAATAAAGGCTTATTTTAAAGATCAAAAGTAAAAAGGTTTGGACATAGCTAGCTTCTCCTCTGAACTGCCTTAAAGCACTTTAGTTTCTGACATGTTTGTACGTCTCCAGGGTTCATCTTTTATTTTTGGTCCATCTCCACCTGTCATCTGTCATGTATTGCTCTTTCTGTTTCTCTTGCTAGTCCACACTCCTGTCCTGGTAATGCTGTGACCTATAGAATCATACATTCATGGCTAAAATATTGACATCCCTGTACCAATAAAGCACAACAAATAGTAAAATCTAATATCATTCCATGCAAGACTCAGATTGGACAAAATTATTGAATTTAATATGTGCTAGCACACCCTTTGGAATCATTACCTAAAAATCATTTGTGCCTTTTCATAACTGCTGTTTTGAGATCTCTCTGTAGGACTTTGATCTGGACTCATTGCTATCCACTTCAGAAGGCAACAGTGCTTTATCTTGAATTATTATTATTTTTAATTTTGAAGTGTGCCTTGACTCATTATTACCGGAAGACCCATGACCTTTGATGGAGACCAAGCTTTCTGGCACTGTAAATAATTTGTTATAAATGAATGACAAAGACATTTATTTAGCACCTTTATAGATACCAAATGATGCTTTTTACAACCAGCTCTTCACAATCATATTCAGGACTCAACCAACACACACAGACAAGAAGTGTCAGCCAATCACACACAGCATACTCTCAGTAATGTGCGTAGCAATAATGACCACCTTGTCCACCTAGTGGACTGCATCGACCACTGGGGGTGTTCACCCAAGACAGAGTGCCAGTTCATATCTGGGCATAGAGTTAGGGTCAAAATATTTTGAGAATGGCACAAATTTTGCTTTAGTATTTTTTAGAACCATTTGTCATGTGTTTATATGGCATAATGAAGTACAAATACATCCAATTTAAGCAAAGACTTAATATTTACAAAACTTTAAGACTTAATTCACCTCAGCATGATAGATATCAGCTTCTGGGCAAAATCTTGATTGATGGCAACCAATTCTTGCCTAATCAGTGCATGGAGTTGGTTTCTGTTTTTTTTCTCACCATGGACCCAACATTTCAATGTTTTGTTCCCCCGAGCCACTTTTGCCTTGTGACATGGTGCTCCATCATGGTGGGAAAATCATTTTTCATCTCCAAATTGCTCCTGGAACATTGGGAGAAGTTGCTCCTGGAAGATGTTTTCATAGTATTCCTTTTTTATGGCAGTGTTCTTCAAAATTTTGAGTGAACATACATGAATGATCTCAGGATGCTTCACTTTCGGCATGACACTTGACTCATGGTAGTGCTCATTTTTTCTTCACCGGACAATCATTTTTGCAGATATCCCAAACAGTCTGAAAGGTGCTTCATCATAGCTGCTTGCTTCACTTTCTTGGGAGCCCTTCTTCACTGCAATTGAACCACTCTCCTTGAAATTTTTGATGGTTGGATAAATGGTTGATTGGGGTGCTATCTTACAAGCAGAAATGTCCTTGCCTATGAAACCCTTTTGACACAATGCAATGATGACTGCATGTGTTTCCCTGGAGGTAACTGTGGTTAACAGAAGCAAACTGAAAGCACCACTACTCTTTTAAAAGCAGCTAGTCTGCTCATCTAATCAGCATGACAGCATGATATCAGCTGCCGTGTCCTCATTAACCTTTTCTATTGAGCTGATGAGATCATCACTGAAATTATGTTAGCAGGTCATTTTGTAGAGCTGAAATGCAGTGGCTGGGATGCAGTCATTTTTGTGATAAGATCATTTTCATGGCAGGGAGTGACTTTGCAATTAATTCCCATTCATCTAATCACTCTTCACAATCTAGAGCTAATACAAATTACCACCATAAAAACTGACGCAGCAAACTTTGTGAAAACCAAAATTGGTGCCACTCTCAAAATTTTTGGCTATGTATTTACTCACCGACATTTACACAATTTAGAGTACTGTATTTTCCAGACTATAAACCGCACCCGCAACCGGAAACTTGGAAAATATCATCATTATAACCTGCATGGTTTAAAGCATGGAAAAAAGTAGCGGATTGTAGTCCGGAAAATACGGTATTCAGTTTACCTGATATTTATGTTTTTGGAATGTGGGAAACCAGGGGGATATATGGGGTAAACATGGAAACTCCACCTTGATTTGGCCTCAAACACAAGACCCCAGCACTGGGAGGCAAACGTACTAACCACCAAGGCACTGTGCCATCAAAATGCATCTTTAAATCTGTTTGACTGTGATCTTTTCTTGAAAAACCTGATTTCATTTTATGTGAATATGGGATATGTGCCTATTTTTTGGTTTCATTGATTCACAGGACATTCTGTCAGGAGGACTTTCTCATGCAAGTTCTATCTTTTAATGTCTGTGTGTCAAAATTGGGGTGCTTCTGGGTGAAGCAACTGGCCCCTTTACCCTCTCAGTGCCAGTGGCGTAGTACTGTGTATGCAAGTACTCACCTCTAAAGAAATACGTTTACATGTTTACACACATAGTTGTCCAATCTCCAATCGCTAACTGCATCTGAATAGTAGAATGTCTCTTCATTTCCTCTTCATGTCGTCTCTCTTTGATTTTACTTTTTTGTTCTTGCCTGTATACATTGAAAAGTAGTCAGAGAATTTAATTTTGTACATGAACTTTTTAATTTTCTACTCTAATTGATTCTATCATTGCAAACTTACTGCAGTTGCACCACAATGTTCAAATTAATGCAGCACAATGAACAGATGCATTGTCATAGTCAGTAAGAATATTTACCACAGTAAAAGTGACCATTTTGGCTCATGGTCACATTGGTGAGAAATTACATTACAGTGCAGTAAAATGACACATAGTTACAGATGATACTGTAAAAGAGGAAGAACAAAAGGATCCTTCAGTGAAATGGAAGCAGAAAAGCAAACTATGATGTTCTGTTGCTCCTCTGATGTTTCTTGCCTCTTTTGAGTGTGTGGCAGCGCAGTTCCTCTACTGGTCGGCACATCAGTTACTCCTTGCATGACCCACTCACAATCTGGCACTGCAAACGTGTTGCTTGTTTCTGGTGCTGGCTCTGACGAACATTAGCACAGCCTTATAAGGAGAGCTGAATAGCTTGTTATTGAGAAGATAGAAAAAAAAGAAACCTTGCCCAGTAAGCACCATCTGTGTTTTCAAAGTGAATCATTCTTGAAGCTTCCTGATACTTTTGAAATGCACACATCAAAAGCCTGGTCAGAAATATCTACTAATGCAATAACAGACCACGAATAGTTGAGAAGTAAAGGCATATAAAGTTGAGGAGTTACTTTTGTGCAGCATTGATCAAGAGATAATCAAAGAAAGAAATATAGATTTAGTAGAAAGTAGGACACAAACTCTAAATTAGAGCTCTAATAAGGGATTTGTGAGTGCTGCCTCTCCTGGGTGTTTGTTTGATTGAAAAGGTATAATTTGAAGGATATTGGTTTAATTCTAGTTCTTCTCTCTATAAAGGAGTTAGCCAAGTACTTTTCTAAGTAATTTGTTAATGCTGTTTTGTATTTCCTCAAGATGACTTTCTGAATGCAGAACAGATAGTGAAACACATTTAGCAGGTTGATGGTAGGTGGGCTTTGTAATTGTCAGCCTGTCATCCAGAAGGCAGACTTCATCTCATCCTTAGCTTCCATCCATTCAATCATTTTCTGGCACAAATAGAGACTTGGAACATTCCTGACAACTCTGCAACTACCCACTGCCTTTACCTACTCTAGCTATTCTTGACAGATTGATGGCACAGGGTCCCTTCTGTCTTGACTCACTCCGCTCTCATTTTCACATTTTAGTATTTCCTTGTTGAGATATAATGCTGTTAAGCGCTGTTTTCTTTTAATAAAGGATACAATTGACATCACACTTCTTAACTGTTAGAACCATAGTGTCACGTATCTGTCTCATCCCTCTGGTCTGTCTATGTTTTTTTACCTTCCCATGTGCTTTTGAGCACATGTCATGTCTCCTCCCAGCTATGTTCCATTTGTAACCCTGCCCCATCATTATCATGTCCCAGTGTCTAATGTGATTGTGTGTATATAAGTCCCTTGTCTTTGTTGGTCCTTGTCGGTCTTCTTGTTTGCTTGTGTGCCTTGGCTTCTTGACTACTCGTCTCTTCTACTTGTATTTATGGTTAGTGTACCTTATCTGTATAAATCTGTCAATAAACTCTACCCTGTAAGTACTTCTGCCTCCACCTACCTCCTCTGTGTGTCCAGAACTGTTACACCTAGAATCCCAGTTTGACCATGTTTTGTTAATTAACATTATTATTATTATTATTATTATTATTATTATTATTATTATTATTATTATTATTATTATTATTATTATTATTTAATAAATTGTATTATTAATATTTTATTTATTTACTTTGCTTATAAGGTCTAGACATATCTTTACATCTCAGGAATCCTGTGGAAATTTATCACACAGAATGATGTTTTTGAGTTGAAAATGCAAGATGTTTGATGAATTATTTGTAATGATTAGATTAAGAAGGATATTTACAATAAAAAATGTTTTGGAATACTTCCAAGTAGTCCAAATAAAATATAAAAACAACCTTTATTATTTCTGTTACATATAACATGCATCAGTATTATCCCTTCTCATGACTTTTAATCTGAAATTTGAACAAAAAAAAAACTAGCTGTGATTTGTGTATCATGTGTATTAGTCTGATCCTGAGTTATGAAAACAGTTCTAAGAGTTAAGTAACTTCATAGATGAGCTGGACATCCTTCAGAGTCTCGCCCCACTTTTCACCCTACCAACCTACCAATCTACCAGACCATTAAGGCCAATGATACCTAGCAGGCCTGTCAGTTTTGGACATCTATCTAAGCCCCTCCGCTTCCCTGATCACAATTTTTTTACATCAGCGTTATTCCCACATGTCCTTCCACCACTGGCTACTCCATCCCTCCCTCATCCCTTATTTTTGCTTGCACAATTACCATACCACACATGACTTGTTTTCTTCTCTCTCCCTGGAAACTGCTACTGATATATTCCCTTCTCTTATGATGCAGACTAGACAGATCTTTCCCACCTGCCCCTTAGTTGACAGATGCCCTGCATAGCAACCAGAGAAGAAGGTGACATCAGTCCTATATTCTGATGCCATCATGCATACCAAGTACATTTTCATGGGACATACCTGTGGCAGAATCTTCCTACTGATGACCTGAAGCATTGGCATCTGATCACCTTCTCTGAGAATTTTAACATGATCCAGCAATATTTCTCTTCACATCTGCTGAATAGTAATTATTCAACCTGTTTTCCATCTTTTTGAACTGACAGCATACAGCTATTGACATCCAGCAGTCCAACCATCAACATCCTGGCTCAAATCCCATGCACATTGCTCCAGTTGACCTCCCAGAACTTGCTTCCCTTCATCCCCTCCATCATAAACAGGTCACTATCAACCTGACTGGCATGGTGGTGCACAGACTAAAGAAACATTGAAAGATATGACATCAGCAACTACAGACCAGAACCTTTCTTTCTTTGCAAAAATCCTTAAACACATTGTTTTTCCAAGCCTCGTGCTGGCCTACAAAGCCAACAACTCAATTACAAACCCCTACTTGGTAGCAATGGTGAAACCTAACTCCAACACTAGAGCTCAAGGATGTTTCAAGTTTCAGTATGACTCAGCTTGACCTGCGATCTGTCAAGACACATGGAAGACAAGCATTAAAATATAGTTCTGTCTTATCTTCCACTGGCTGTCTGAACAACAGATTCCATCAAATGAAGACTGAAATTCTATTTCTGTCCAAAGCACTTGTTTAAATTTCTGCATTGAGCATCTTTTTATGTTGGCATCTGCACAGCTTTTGTTCACTGTCTAGCAGTATTTTGACTCAAGAATATTTTAAATTGTTTAGAATATTCTATTTTTAGAATATTACAACAGAAACCACTTTTTTTATTTGCCCTGCTTCTTCTAAATGCTGTAAATTTAAATGTAAATGTAACAGAATGAACATGTAATTGTCAAGGTCAAGACTTCCTGTTTCTTTGCTTGTCTGCTTGCCATGTGACATTGTTTTTGCAGGTAGCAGCAGGTTGCCTAATCACAAATAGACTTGAACCAACATCAGAGAGAGAGAGAGAGAGAGACATTTAGGAGTATAGGCAATCTGGCAGAGATCCTGTAAAAGAGGTAATTTAGTAAGAACTGCATTTTTGAATAGAAAGCTGTAATCAGAGCAGTACAGAACAGACACCCATACCCTTGCCTAACCCAGCCGACTTGTGTAGAGGTAGGACACACACACGCACGTGCACACACACACACACACGCACGTGCACACACACACACACACACACACACACACATACACACATATATATATATATATATATATATATATATATATATATTAATGCAATCAGCCATTGCATCAATGCCATTATTAAGGTGAAGTGAAAAACATTGATTATCTTCATCCACAGTGGAATCTGTAAAGTGATGGGACATATACCAGCAAGTGAAAAGGCAGTTTTGAAGGTGATGCATTGAAAGCAGTTAAACAATATTTGTTTTACATTTGAACAGGTTTGACAAAGGTCAAATTATAATGTCTAGATGACTGGGTCAGAGCATCTCCAAAACATTAGGCAGGTCCTGTGGAGTGTCCAAAGTAGTTCTAGAAAGGACAACCAGTGAACTGGTGACTACTGAGTAACTGGGCACTTCAGGCTCAACCTCACAACTTGCAGGATCTGCTGCTAACAGTTTGGTATCACAGGACACCTGCAGAGGTCTTGTAGGGCCCATGCCTTGAATGGTCTTTTGTAGCAACACAAGCAGGACCTAATCAGTAATGGCAGGTCGTATTAATGTCTGTTTCGATGTTGTAAATATACTCCTCAACATTGAAATTACAACATCAGTAAGAAAATGCATCGCTGGTGTTGCGGTTTCCATCTTGATGAGTATATAATGAGTCAACACTGTTTTGAAAAAGTTTTGGAATTGACCATTTTTCCAGCTCTGTTCCAGTTCCAACATAAGGTTATGCCAAGGTAAATACAGTTTGACATTCTAGAGCCCCTACAAAAAATATTGAAATATGTGGAACCTAACCTGTTTGTTTTTTGTTGGCATTTGTAGGCATTGAATAACACACATGGATCTATATGTGCTCATGTGTTTACGCAAGTTAATCACAGACATCCTAAGTCTCCTGGAAGTTGAGGTGAGTCCAGGTCCTCCCTGAAATGAGTTTTTGCAACTTGGAATGTCTGTAATCATGTTGGTAATCTTGGACTCAGAGACTTGTTGGCCAAGAAGATTTACTTAATGGAAAACATGTTTCCATTGTGTGTAATTGACGTGGAGTTCTACGATACAGTGCAAACAGCTTTCCATGGCCTGTTTCCCACTTTACCAAGCATCAGATCATTTCTCTCTCACACACAATGAAATGAGCTAGTCTGCCTTCTTGTTAATCTTTTGTAGAGTCTGATGGGTCCATATACTGCAGTGTGTGTTTCTCTCCTTCAGTTCAACAGCACACACACTCTGGTTCTCTCAGCAGTAGTGCAGAAACATGGCAGAGAGTCTGCACCTCAGCATGCATTATTTTGAGCAGGGAATGGTGAAGCCACTTGGGCACATTTTGGCTCCCTATCAACCAAATGAGTTATTTTCCACCCAAACCTTCCACCATCCAAATGTGTTTTGATTAAAGGCCATGAATAAAACCAGCATGTACTGCTCTCCAGAGAAGGAATAGCAGAGATTTAGACTGATTTATATGATGACCCACTTACTATCAGTCACGCTTTTTATTTCAGAATACATCTCTCAAATTCTGCTTCTGCTGGTTTCTCTCTCTCCCTCAGAGTGATAGAAATGTGATCAGTACTAGCTTACACTGCTTGATGAATGTACACTATATGTCAAATGTTTGTGGACACCCCTTCTAATCAATGTGTTAAGCTTCTTTAACTCTTACAACCCAAGAACCCCACTTTGTGAGCAGTTACTGAGTAGTGTGAGTTCAGAATAACCTTCAGACATGTCACAAACTTCACTCATTTCCAAATGAATTAAATGCCAGTTTAAATGTGAAAGGGCCTTTCCAATGTATTTTTCCTGCTCTGTCCATGTGTACAAGCTCAACCTGCATACAGACTCCAACTGATCAGCAAAAGGGGACAGAGCTAATGACATCACTTACCCAGAGAGTTACAGAGGAAATGGGACAATACAGTCCTGGGAAAATACAAAGGGATAATAATACAAACATAAGAAACAGAAATATTGGATGTAATGAATATTCAGGTTGTTATTATTGTTAATTTTTTTTTAACTATTGTCAATTATTTTCAATAACCTATTATACATATCCTTATCAATCTAATTGTTACAAGTAATTCATCAAAAGTATTGCATTTTCACCTCAAATACACTCTGAATTCGGTAGTGGGCCATACAGGACACAATTTGGACACAATATGGTCAAATTCATAGAAATTATGACAAATTTGCGTAGATTAGGATCTTCTGAAAATAACAACATCTGGCATGTGTGACCAAATCGGCCTAGGGTTAGTTGGACCCATTGCTGAAACAGATTTTCAAATGCACACAAACAGCTTGTCTAGGAGAAAAAAAATTGCCATCAAAATAGACACCCCTGCAGAACACTCTGCTCTGCAGAAGACAAACACAATCCTATTGGCACCAAGCCAAATGTCAAACTTGGGCTAGAGATGTATAACAACCCCCAGGTTTGAGCATTGAGCTCTTGCGGAAAATGGCACTCCATCCAGTACTTTTGGGATGAGTTGAGCAGTTGGAGATGAGATGTGGTGGTAATCATCCAACATCCTGACCTCACTAATGCTCTTGTCGCTGAATGCGATCAAACCTTCACAGCAATTCTCCAAATTCTAGTAGAAAGTCAGCCCTGGACAGTAGAGACAGTTACTTCAAGAAAAGCCAGATAAACACTTTTTAAGACCATTAACCTCTGTAGAAATAACAAATGAGTATGGGTCCTAATACCTTATTTGTATATAACATATGCATGAATATGAAGCTTATAGAGCACATAGAGCATGTCTAGAGATGGGCTGGTATTCAATGTGTCACTCGAATTATCCACTTAACCAGTGCACAAGTGCTTCACTAACAATTTATACTTAGATTGCACCAACAATGCAAGGTACTGACAGTTACTGGATAGTTAAATCAAACCCATTGGATCTTTAACCTGTTTTGATTATGGATGGCCTCAGAACACTCTCACAAAAATTGCAACACAATAAAATTTGAAACTGAAATGAAATTGTAAATTCTTTTTAATTATTTTGAGTAATTAAATTGACAAAGTAGATTGCGGTATAAACAGCTTATGGTATACATTTAAGGGCTGATTGAACTTGATGATCTTGGCACCCTTTTAAAGGAATTCTACTTGAGTTTTTCAAATTATTTTAATTCAGCTGCATCTGAATCCCATGGTCAGTTACCACACCACCAGCCCATTGTTATCTGTTATAACAGTCTTTTCAGTTAAAGAGTTTTCTGTAGACTTGTCTAAGTGCAAGGCTTCTATTTTTGTTGTGTTTCTCTGTACTTTTCTTCTCAGATAGCAGATGATTTGGGCCAATACCACCTAGTTAAAATATTATGGGTTAGTTATGGCAATGGCAAGTCTATTGCAGGCCAAAGCTGACTTAGCTGGGGCAGCCACATTTAAGGATTGTCATGGCATTTGAACTCTGAGCCACAAATAACCTACCATTTGAAATGTTTGTACAGGATTTCTGTTTTGGGCCAAAACTGGACATACTGCAGCTCATTGTGGCTGTGTTCTGGCATCTAGATTCGGGCACAGTCATTGTCGTCATTCCATGGTGGCATGTGGGCTGGAGGAAGCCTATGTGTGGGTCAGAGATTTAGGATTTGACTTGTTTGCTATCTGGGTTAAAATTCTGGCCAATACTTTGTAAACATACTTAGAAACTAATCGACGGGTGCTGTGGTATTAGATAATATGGTACAGAAGTGTAATCTGAACACAAAGAAAGATCAGATCTACACCTGAGTTTTCCATTAAGGGACATTGGTGACATCCAATAAGAGACCGATACCGACTCTCATGGTGTGATATAACACAGAAACATTTTGGCAGAAAACCCATCTATTTATTTTGTCGCCTCCTATCTTTAAAAATAACATCTCAGAATATAAGTGGTGCGTGGTAGTGTGTTTTCTAGGCCACAATAATGAGAGAGTGGGAGGTGGCGAACATTCTGCTTGGTGTTTAGCATGTGGGGAGTGGTGGCACTAGCTCCCCCGCCATTCGCCCCATGCTGCTTGGTGTCCTCTGTCCCATCAAGGGACACTGTCCTTCCCTCAGTGCGGAGATGGGTGCAATGGATGCCCAGGGAATGTGTGGGAGCTATCGGCCTCAGCCTACAAAGAACATGTTCACTTTTACAGCCACTGCCCATTCCTCTCCTCTGCCGCACCCAGTCCTAGTCTTGCAATTAGCAAAGGTCAGTGAGCAGTTAATCTCAAAGGGGACAGTATGTGCTTACATAACCTAGGCTCCCTGCTGTGCCAATTTCACAGTTATAAAGCTCCAAGAAAGTTTTTTTAGGGCTGATCTCAACTGAGTGTAAATCCAGGTGTCCTGTATGGCCCAGTACTGGAATATGGATATGTCCTTGGTGCTTTTCTATCATGCTAGTTTGTCTGGTTAAGGAATTAACTAGATAAGTCTAGAAAATCTTTCTTTAAAGCAGCATTCTGTTTTAAACTGAAATTTTCTGTTTTAAACTAAAAGCAGTAATATCCCAGAGTAGGGAGGAAAGAAAACAATTAAATACATGGCATCATGTTTGCTGGCATGACCATCCCTGCAATGTCTAATATATTAATATTATTACTAATATGGTCTGTTAGGTTTTTGCGTGATTTTGGATTTTTCTTCCCCCTGAGACCTCCAGAAAAGATTTTACAGGAATATAGAGGGAGATTTTTTTCTTGCTGAACAGGTAGGACATTCCATTGCTATGGACTGTGCAGCTGTATTACCTATATGGCAAATTAGCTGGTCAGCTTGGTCAAACTTATGGTCTACCTATGAGCATTTGTGTTCTTACAGACATTTGTTTTTCTCCAAAAAGCAAACATGGACCAAACATGGATCAAACATGGATCAAACATGGATCAAACATGGATCAACATTTCCTGATAAGAAAATGTAGAAGATTTCACCATGCGAGACAAACTGTAAGCTATTGTTCCTTTCTCTTGTACAACTAGACACACCCACAGTGGTTCACCCTGAAAAACCTACTAACCTTTGGTTCCTGCTGCAAATAAATGTTCCAGTTGTCAGAACCTATTTTTGTTGGTGGAAATGAGCAGAAGGGTTCAAAATTAGGTTTATGAACCAGAACGGAAGATGTTCCATGTTGGTGGAAATTCCCCTTTGAAAAAGCCCTTTTCCATCTGTTTGTTCAAAATCAGCCAAAAATGAATGTGGTTGCTAGGCAGTTACTCATTACAACCTATGTAATGTATGTATGTATATGATGTGAGGTATTTGTGTAATGTGTACTGAAAAGTGGAAAATGCCATAATGTTGTACGGAATGCAGTTCTCCTGCTATTTCCTTCACCGTTTTGAGTTCTTTCTGAATTCTCCATTCTGAATACTTCACTGACCTAATGTAAACTTAAACCAGTAACCAGATTTTTCCCCTCTGGAAGGAGACCACACCACAACACACACTTAGTCTTCTTCATGTTTTGTGCAGTTACTTATCCTCACTATTGAGGTCTCTTAATCCCCAAATCCCCTTACAAGCTATTGCTTTAAACTTTTAAAAGATACTTGACATTTACATTATCAATTTATTAAATAGTTGTTTATAGAACCATCTGTTGAAAGATTATTTCAGTGGTTCTTATAGTATCACTCTAAAGAATGCTTTGGGCTCCTTATTTTTAAAATCATTCGACTAATTAATAAGGACTAAGGAATTGGGAGGACAAGTAGATTTGATGCCAATTTAGTCAAATTATCAGTGAAAATAAAGTACACTGATGTGACTGATATTTGCACTTGCAAACACCCTCAAAGTATCCTTACAGAGTCCAAGAAATGATTTTAAGTAGATAAATGAGATAGGAAGTGACAGAATGCGAATTAGATTAGCACTGCCAGAGGGATTTGCAGAGTCTGTGTATTTGACCTGCCCATCATCAGACTGGAGCAAACGGAATGAGAGTGCTCTGATCTGATCAGAGCCCAATCACTTGTGCCACCTCTACAGCAAACATGGGGGAAAAAATAGCCCCACACTTCATGCAAAAGTCAGGCATCAATGGACAAAATTAGTGTCTTCAGTTCAACTGAATGGTGCAGTAGTGGGTTTAGTGGGTTTCATGTTTCATGCATTTTATCTCCATAGGCAGATTGTTAAGACTAATGCATTCAGAATTAATTACATAAATGATCATATTCACCTTCAATCTCAACCTTACAAATCGGTCAATTTTATTGCCAAAGTCTGCTTTCACTTTCACTAATTCTGAAGCAGTGTAATGTTGGGCAATACATATTTTTGTTTACAGTGACATGTCTTGCAACTTGCGTCATACATTGAAAGGTTTGATATCTTGTTATCAGAAGATATTGGTCACTGGACCTTTAGCCCAGTGAGTCATACCCACAGTTTTCTGCAAAAATGAACACATTGCTTCTGAGGGACAGATTCAGATCAATGAGTCAGTACCCGATTCATCCGCTTATAAAACCGGCTGTGATCTGTTTTCACCAGTGGATATTTCATCAGTAACTTTAGCATATCACCCCAACTATGATCTCAAGGGACATATGGTGTTATTCTGACTATTTAAATGATATGACCCTGGCTATTTCAATTCCTGTTAGCAGGTTAACATTTGTCGGGGTCTCATGACTAATAGGAAAGGTTAGTCTCCACTGGAAGATGTAACTCATAAGGCATTTGAAAATCTATGGTTGTACAGGAGAATCAAGGCACTAAGTACACTGACAACAGCGTTCTCTTGAATGTGGGAGCGTTAGCTAATCCACCCACCTGGGGCCTGTCTGTTAAATTGATTGGCATCAGGAGCTATTGTGTCACAATCGAATTAGTGCTATATGCGAGAGGGAGGAAGCGATTTGTGATTTATTCTGTAGGTAACTGTAAAGGCCTCCTTGTTTCCGGGGCTCATTAAGATCTAATGAAAGAAGGAGCAAGCCTGCTTGCTGATCCGTGAGCTGACCCATCTCCATGGCTACAATAACCATGCTGATATTTCCAAAGATCGATGGATGAAAAGGTCAAACTGGCTGCATCACTGCCTCATGCATAGAAAGAGCTACCCTAGCCCTTAAAATCTCATCAGGCCATGTTTATGCTTATTTGGACTAAACAAAAAGGAGCCATGGTAATTTGCAATGGCAGAACGAGTCCCAGCTTTTTTTAAAAGTTGTATTGTATCTCTTTGACACGTCTGCCAAAATATCCTGAAGTTTCTGAATTTTCCATAGTATATACATATATATATATATAAACAAAGTCTTGATTAAAAAGTTTCTCTGGAATGATACATTTACTGCTTACCACCTGCTCCCTAAACACAAAGATGGTGTAACTCAGTGTAGTTCAGTGGATGTCTTTGCTCTTGGAAGTCAAGCTGTTCAACATCAGGACGACCTCCATTCCTCACTGTCTCTCCATCTCTCCTTCCTCTCTTAATTACCTTTGGATCACACTGTCCTTTCACACCTGTTATCTGTTTCTCATCGCATACAACACTGACTGTTTTATCAATCCCAAGGGTCTGGAAAGCGCTTACTTTCTCTTCACCTTCTATCATTCCACCAATCTCTGGAAATGTTGATTACTTGTTCTGCTTTTTTTGTATATATTTATTTAGTTCATGTTTCCTACACGGGTTTGCATTTTGCATGGTGCTATATGATCTTGGAAGCAACCTCACTCTGTGAGGGAAAGACCTAAAATGTCTGACCTCATCTGCTTATCGACCTGATGGTTTCCTGACCCCCAGTGAATAAGCGCAGGTATTCAGGTTTCACTGTTGTAAACAGTCACTCACCGCTGAGTGGTGATGATACATAAAGATAATTACATCAATACATAATCATGATGATATCATGAGGATCATGTTGCTTAGGCCAGGGCAGTAAGTGTTTATCTCATAGATATAGAAACACCTAAATAACTGATAATGTGGTGCCACATGGCTGCCATACTGGTTTACCATACTGGTATAACTGGTTTAACTTTTGTTTCATTTTGGTGGTACATTGCTTTTTCCTCCACTAATATACTATTTAAAGATTGGTTAGCTCACTCATCTAGTTAACCCTTCTCTCTTCTCTGGTTAGGCTTTTAACCTTTTAATTTGCCCTTTTAGGCTTGCTTCCATATTCAGTTATATGAACATGAATATAATGAGCCAGAAGTTGGGACACGTTACTAAGCCTCAAGTCTTGACACTCATGTTCCGAGTCAAGTTCCAAGTCAAGAAAGGCAAGCAAGTCTCGAGTCAAGTCCTAAACCTCATGTCCCAGTCAAGTCACCAAATATAATGTAATTATAATGTTTAACACCAACAAAGTGTTAGCCGCTCAGTTCTATGAGATACAAAACAATAAGTATTCATAGCCAAAATGTTGTTAAAGCAGTTTGACAAGAAAATAAATGAACAAATTAAATATAAATTGGTTTTAAAGGTTAAAGGTTTAAATTCCCATCAGATTGCAAAACTGAAGCTCAGCTTTGTTGTAAGTTTCACATGAACCTAAGCTTTTACAGCCACTTATGATTCATTCAGCTCCCATTACAGTGATGGAGCACCAAGCCAGCAACACAAAAGGCTCTGTTATGCAACTCAATATTATTTACCTCACGTCATGTTAAAAATGGGTTTGTAGAGTTTCTCAAATCTTTTTGAGTCTTAAAGCCCAAGTCTAACTCCAAGTCCAAGTCACTGACGGCAAAAGTCCACACCTCTGCCTGTTACATAACACCTTTGGAATTGGCCTTTTTAACAGCTCAGGTTTGTTTATGCCAGGCTTTCTTTGGAAGAAGAATACAATAGTAGTTGAGATCAGTACCAAACGTGATTGAGACGGTACTTGGGGCAAGATCACTGTCTGTTTTTCCAGGACTAAATCTGATACAAAACAGATCTGCTCCCAGTAAGCCTCTTCATGTGTCTGATGTGGATAAGCTCTAAGTGTTTGTGTGTTGTGAGTGAGCTGATTGGGCTGTTCCACTTTTACAGTGTAATGTTTTTTGTTAGATTTGTTTGTTAGATTCTATATATGTGTAATTTTATGCTTCTATATGTATAACTCTTGGAGGTGTGAGAAATCATACAGGTTAGAGGATGAACAGAGATTCTGTGCTTCAGCAGAGTGTTAGTGTTAACAGCTGTGAGGCCTGTGTCATACCAGGGTGTGTTTATGGCACACTGTGTGTTGAGATGCATTGCTTGGAGGTCTCTCTCCCTCTCTTACTCCCTCTCTTTCTCTCCATCTATTAAACTCCTCTTTCAATATGTTCAGTGAGCCCTGAACATTGTGTTTTATCCTACCTGTCAGCTATTTATACTGAATTCCTTTGTGGACCATTTGCATCCAGGCTGTCTGAAGGGACCGTATGCTGCTTCTTGGCTGTGTGGAGTGAAAAGTGTGGAGCGAATGAACAGCTCCAATGAAAATGGAATTATAGCAAGGGTTGTGTGGAGCTGCTTATTCCCAAATTTGAAGTGAATATTTGTGACAGCATAATCTGTCCACAGCATACGCTCATTTTTCCCAGCCTGTGTTTCAGGGAGTGTCAGCTCAATTTCACCCACAGTCAGCGGCACTATTATTTTGACATCTTAAAGTGGGGTCTTTGGGAGGACAGGGGGGATTATTTCACATCACACCATCAGCACCCAATCTAGGAAATGAAGCTGGTTGCTCTCATAAAAGCTTTTTATAACATGGACCATGCCTGAGACTGCAACTTAGATAGTCTCACTGAAAAGCATACACACACACACACACACACACACACACACACACACACACACACACACACACACACACACACAAACACACATATTCAGGTACTTTTTGTTATATGATGCACTGTCAAGCAGATGCATTTCAACTCAAAAACAGTCTGGATGATACATTTCCAACAGTGTTTCACATATAAAATGTTTTGGTCTTTATAAGCCAAAACATTGTAGGCACAAGAATTTTTTAAATCAAAACATGTTCAAATTTATACAAATATTTAAATTCTCTATTTACATCTCATATGAAGACAAATTTGCCTAGGATGTCCTGAACAAATCTATATCTGGCATGTATGGCTGGCACTGTTTAAAAAAAATTGGTGAATAGTATGTCAAACAACAAAATCATTGATCTAGGGTTCTAAGAGTTAATTGCAAGCACAAATGTTGGGTATCAATCTTTGGAGTTTCTGATAAGTGAAGTGATGACTGAGAGATATGGCAAAATTAACAGAGTGATGGTGGCGGTGGTGGATTTTTGAAACCTTCACTATGAATATGTAAACAATATGGAATTTATAGTATGTTAGATTGGGAAGGTCTTCATGAATGTTCCTCTTCTAAAATGTTTTTTCATAATTTTTAAAATAATTTCATAAATCAATAAGAAAACAAACCTTGAACAAATCAAAAATCTTTTAATTCTAATTATTTTACATCACTAGATGAAGTTATGAAATAACTAAATGTTGGGAGAAGGACCATGCTCTAGCTCCTCCTCTCCACCATTAAACTCCCTATAAAATCTTACCTCAACTGCTCATCTCCTCTGCCGTGCATTGAAGGGGCATGAAGTCCATGAGAAGACGTTGGCCAGAACTCCAGCCCAAACTTCTGGAGATCAATTTCCTTGCCTTGACTTACTTTATGCATGATCACCCTTCAGTCTGGAAAATAAGACTGCTTTTTCTTGTGAAAGCTTTTGATAAAATGCCAAAGATCTCAGTTAATTTCAAGGCAACATTTAAAAAAAAACAGATAGCTGGAAACTGACAGCTAATAGCAAGCTTTTAAGGACTCAAATCCTATATTCCTACATATTATTACTTTCCTGCTGTCCTCTAAAAGTTTGTGGGTTTTATGTACCAATACATTTGTAGTTAATTTTATACAATCATTTTCATACTTCTCTATCCTAAGGACTAAACAAAATTTTTTTTTGTTTGTTTTTTTTTTCAAGTTTTTTTTGTTTGTTTTGTTTTAACTGTGGCTTTAATTGTAGTGCAGTGGTGCTTGTACAGATTTGACTTAAAACTTCATCAGATTTTCTGTGAAATGACGGTTTAGGCAAAAGTATATGGATTAGCAGATAATTTGAAAGTAAAATTAAAGTTATGTTTTCGATCAATGGGACGACAATCAGTTGTGATTTAATCTTTTGAGGCACAGCATGGGTCAAAAGTGACCCGGCTGAGTTTTCATTTTCTATATATTTGCAAGAAAGCAGTAATTCAGTATATAATAATGTGCAACATGGGTCAAAAATGACCCACATTCATTTTCTATGCTACTTCATGCTATTCACAGCCTTTTTTCAATACTTTGTTGAAGCACCTCTGGCAGCCATTACAACTTTTTTGAGTATATATATATATATATATATATATATATTATAGTATTTTAAGTTCAAGTTTGTTTGAGTATGAAGCTGCAAGCTTGGCATACCTGTTTTTGGAAAGTTTTTTCCATTCTTCTGTGCAGAACCTCTCAAGCTCCATCAATTGGGGAGCATCAGTGCACAGCCATTTTTAAATATCTCCACAGATGTTCAATTGGATTCAAGCCTAGGCTCTGGCTGGGCCACTCAAGAACCTTCACAGATTTGTCCCAAAGCCACTCCTTTGTTATCTTGGCTATGTTCCCCTGTCTCCACAGAGCAATGTTGAAGCTCTGTCAGAATGACCATTGAGTTCCTGGTCACATCCCTGACAAAGGCCTTTCTACCATGATCATTCAGTTTGGCTGGGCAGCCAGCTCTTTGACAAGTCCTGGTGCTTCCAAACTTCTTCCCCAGACCTGTAACAATCTGTGATTTGTCTTGGAGGTCTACAGACAATTCCTTAGACTTCATGGCTTGGTTTGTGCTCTGACAAACACTGTACATGACTGCAGTGATGTACGGAGACATCCTTGATGATAACCTGCTCTAGAGTGCTCTGGACCTCAGACTGGGATGAAGGTTTATCTTCCAACAGCACAGCAACCCTAAGCACACAGCCAAGATAACAAAGAAGTGGCATTGGGACAACTCTGTGAATGTCCTTGAGTGGCCCAGACAGAGCTCAGACTTGAACCCGATTGAACATCGTTGGAGATATTTAAAAATGGCAATCTGATGGAGCTTGAGAGGTTTCTGCAAAGAAGAATGTGAGAAATGTCCCGAAAACAGGTGTGCCAAACTGGTAGCATCATACTCAAAAAGACTTGAGGCTGCAATTGTTGCCAAAGGTGCTTCAACAAAGTACTGAGCAAATGTGTTTATTTTATTTTTATAAATTTGCAAAAATTTCAAATTTCCACACTTTGCCATTGTGGGGTATTGTGTGTAGAATTTTGAGGCACAAAATGTGCAAAAGGTGAAGTGCTGTAAATCTTTTTTTTTATTTGGTTCTCAATATCTACGTTCAAGACTTTTGTCTAAAGTTAATCTAAAGTTTTTGGTTACAATTTGTGCAGAAATACAGAAACTTGTAACGGGTCCATAAATGTTTAAGCACTGTATGTAATTGGCTCTGTTTTATTTGGCTGCCCTGTGCTTATTCAAGAGGCAGTCCCAGCTGATACACTCTTTATCTGTATACTTCAACATGAATAAAGAGGAGCATGCAAAAGCTTTGCACATTCATTTTCATTTATGGACATGGAAATGGACACATTTACCCTCTCTCTCTCTCTCTCTCTCTCTCTCTCTCTCTCTCTCTCTCTCTCTCTCTCTCTCTCTCACTCACTCTCTCTCTCTCATCCTATATATAGAACATCATATAATGGCAGAATTTCATAGGAGCCTGGCTCTGTTTTTGTGTCAGACCTGAAGGCTTTCAAATGTGTTTGTATATGTTTGAGGAAGTGTGAATATGCCAGAGTGGAGTGTGTTCACAGTACATTGTTCTAGCTGTAACACCGTTACTGATAACACCATGGGCATGTCTGTATTAAAGTGGCTGTTCCCTCCTCCGACATATCGCTGATACACACACCCTTCAGTACTGAAGAGCCATTCACACTGCTTCCCCTGTGTTGCAACACCATGTTAAACTGCAGAGAAACCACAGACCCCTATCTATCAGCCTTTCCAGCTTTCTGCAGGGGCCTTGTTTCTTTCCTGGTTAAGTTCACAGTCTGTCCATTCAGACGAGCCAGAGCACATGTAGTAAACACTGGCCAGGTCGTGAGAGAACACGCAGCACCCTTCTGTATCTCTGCATGTGTCTCTGCCAGAGGGGGGCCTATGAGGACAGCTCACGTTTATTTGACATGAAATGCAACTCAGGCTACATCTGGTCTTACAGTGGGTGTGAAATGGGCAGAGCAGGAAGGGAGTCAGGGCTGCCTCAGACAAGGTTTATTTAGACTGGGCGTGAGGGCCTGGAGGAGCAGGGCTGAAGGGAGAGGGGGAGAGGTAAAGCGAGCCCACCATTTTGGTGAAGAACAGATGTGCACTGGAACAAGGGAAATGCGTTTGGTTTGTGGAGTGGAATGGTTTCATTAGTCGGTGGGATTGATTTATTTTCTTTGCTTGTGAGTGCACAGACCACCTGCTATCGCCCAGTCAAAAGAACAAATGCTGCTTGATAGAGCATAAATATCATTCCAAACATATGCCAGTCTTCTATGCAATAACAGCCAGACCTCTCTTAACCCATTCATGTCCAAGAATTTTTTTTTACCGTATTATTTTCTACTTAAGGGTTTTCCATAATGCCCAGTGTACTCAAGTGTTCTGGAGTAATGACAATAATTTGATGGTAGTTATAGTAGTAATAGTAGCAGAACATTGATCAATTTGTACGTGATGGTAAGTGAGGAACTAGTCCAAGACAAGGTGTAAAACTAGTCGACGTCCAGTAGCCAGAAGGTGGGCAGCCAGTGTGAAGGGGTGGCAGGATAGTTCAAGGTCCATCTCAAACAGAGTGGCAGGGTTAGCCTGATGTCAGCCTCTGAAGGGGTGGGAGGGGAACTAAAGTTTAGCCTTCCACCAGCCAGGACCAGTGGGCCATCATTACCTTAGATTCTTCCACTCAGACAAGTGACAAGCACCTTTATCCCAACGGACAGCTAAACATGTTTGAAGTAGAATGTCACCTGCCAGTTCTGTTTTAAGGGATAACAGATTTTTGCATTGGTTAACATTGTGCTGAGACTGATACTACCTGCTTTTTAACTTCAACCATGGATGGCTATGGCATCACCAGAGATTCAACTTGTAATCTCTTGGCTGTTGAGCCAGTGGCATCAACTGAACTGAATGTGATGAAGGGAATGCTTTAGACCTGTCCTGACTGCCCTGAAAAGGTGAAATTTTCAATAGTTTTATCTTGGACAAGCAGCAAAAACAGAGCTGGTGATTTCTGTAGATAGAGTAGGCAGTTCCCTAGGCCTTCCACTTTGACAAGGACATACAAATCATTGCTCTCCATGAGCAGAAGAAAGTTCAGAAACAGAAGAAAAGAATCATTTCTTTCAGAAGTTAATTAGTTGCCACTGGCCATAAAATTAGTTGATGTCATTTATGACACTGTTATATACACCAATCAACCATAACAATAGTACCACTGACAGATGAAGTAAAATACATTTCTACCAGAAATACTCTAGGGGAAGGAATGTCTCAAGATTTACAATTTCTAATATTACAATAAATGCAATTACAGTCTATAGCAAACTGTTGGTCCAGTTCTTCAGGTTTTAAAATCTTCACAAATCCTATTGTAAATGATGAAGCAACTAGTCTGTACCATAAATAATGAAAAATATTTATAGTGTTACACTAAATCAGGGGTGGGCAATGGGGACAGAGTCAGTTTGCTGATTTCCCTGCTTTAACAGCCCTACTAAACTTGGTGTGTTTGGAGCAGGAAACTGGAAAACTGTGAAGGAATCTGGCCCTTTAGGACCAGAGGTGCCATTCATTTTCATACTTTTATTCACAGTATAATTTGTGTGCTAACATATGGAGCAACTGGGCTCTTATTGGTTAATTAACAACAGATTACTTTTTTTTCTGTTTTTCTAGTGTGATTCATAAAGGCACATACTTCATACATCATCAATACACCAAACCTTTCTCTGTCACCACAGATAACTGGAAACACAGAGACATCAAAGAACATAATGACCAGAGCTTTAAAACATGACCCCACATTAAGCACTTGGCATTCTGTTAGATCATCTCACCTGTAGGCACAGGCCTCCAAGAATTCAATTGCCATCCCCTGTTTGGGGAAGTAAAACGCCCTGCTTTCCATGGTTTAAATGGGGAGGCTGATTTGCTTCTGACTACACTGCTGATTTAATGGTCAGGATTGATGAGAGGTGGGAAGAGCAGCCAGGTGGTCTGAAAGTGGCTCATCTGATGTGGAGCTTAGAGGAATGTTTTGGCAACCAGCCAGAAAATGGTAGTGTATGTATATGACCCTCAAGGTCTTTTCTGCTGAAGCTCTGGCTGCCCCTTGATAAGACTGTAAATATTCATATGCCATTTAACCGAGGGAATGGGGTATCTTTTTCTTTCTTCCACTCTGTGTGTGTGTGTTTGTGTGTGTGTGTGTGTGTGTGTGTGTGTGTGTGTGTGTGTGTGTGTGTGTGAAAGTCATTGCTTTGCTCCAGGATATATGCTGTATTCTGAGAGAAGGCATGAGGAGGTGTTGAAAGTAGCATTTGGAGAGGCTGGACCCACCCTGGGGCATCAGCCATCTGGGACTGGACAGCATGGCACTTATCAGGCAGCAACCTGGACTTCACAAGCTAAATGAAAAGCAGGTCATTAATCATCAAAAGAAACATTACACACTATTTTGTTGTAGGTCTTAGCCTGCAACAATTTCTCTACTATGTGGACTATGGTGATGGATTATGCTGTTTTTACTACACTAAAACTATGGGTCTCCTTTGGACAAATACACATTTAATTGCATTAGTTGCTAAAACAAAGCAACAGTACACAGAAGCCTTAACATCTAAAACTATTAACAAATGTTTCATTATTCCGTGTGGTTACTGTTTACCATTATTGCAGCTTCTATTCTTTTCAAGAGAGTCATTACCATTTTTTCCATAGTCTTAGAATTTGGACCATTTTTTTTATTCTTATGAAACAATCCCACATTCAATAATATTGAGATCTGGACTCTTGGGTCTGGGGCAGGCATGGACTGGCCAAAATTCCAGTGGGCTGCTATGGGTGTGGGCCATTGAGAGTCACCAAAATGAAACTGATTAACCTCCACCCACTCCCTGGTCAACAAAATGAAAAATGTGATTATAAAGGGATAAAAAAAAAAAAAACAGGGCTGAATAAAGTTGCCATGGTCGGGGATGCTCAATTGAGATACATTTATGAGTGCATCTCAAAAAATTCTATCAGAATGACTTATAGCTCATGAAAATAATAAACCCAACAGTGCTTTTTCTCCTTATCTCTGGTAGGATGCTTCTGATGTTGTCTCTGGAGGGGTTTGATATAAGGATTGCTGCAGTTGTAGCACCTTTCCTAGTCACTGCGTGGAAGTTCTTGTTGCTCTTTATGCATCAGCCTCAGTCCACTCCTTGTAAAGTCTTCTCTTCTCCCAAGGCTGTGATCAACCCTGTTGTTCACATACCTTTTCCCACTGCATTTTCTCCTCCCAGAGAACTTTCCATTAAAAAGCTTTGACACCACACTCTGAGAACAGCAAGGACCTTCTGTGACTTGTGTTTGTGGAGGGAGCTGATGATCATTTTCTGGACAACTGTCAGCTGAGCAGTTTTCCCCAGGATTGTTTTTGCGTATAATGAACTTCACAGTATTTATAGTGTTTGAATTGTAATTTACTGTAACTGAAATTAAGCATCCTATTAATTTAAGAAATGGAATTTTGGAATTTGTGATTTTGTAAGCTATAAGCCATACTGATAAAAAAAAATGCTCTTATATATACTCAGTCTTTATATGGTGCTCTTATATATACACTTCACATTACAGTCAAGTTACACATAGAGTTCTTGCCCAAGGGCTGTTTGGTGTAGCGTGGTGTGGTTTTGGACACACAATATTAAGCTGAGTCCATCTCACAGTGGAAAGTTGGATAGAGGCAAGTGGATTTTAGAAGTGAGAAGAGAGCTTGATTTTCTCCTCTTTCACAAAGATGAAAAATATCTATTGCAATTAACTGGAAATTATCTCAATGAAGGACAATCTCTGATTGTAGACTGTATTATATGCATTACAGGCCATATATCTGCACAATAACCTTTCAAGAAATTAAATGCTAAGTTTGTTTATCTATCCATTAGAGTTTTAATTCTCAGGAAGGCTATTTTCTTAAGAACTTACTTGGCATTCTGTGGTATTGCCCTACTAAAGCTCTTGAGCATTGGCACACATTTCCCTTTGCTCAGGCTCTTGTACTGCTATAATGCACCTGATTCAGAGATGCTGTATCAAAACCTTCTTCTCGTAAGGCGTTCTGGCCCTTTAAATCAGGGTCCTGGCTCTTTTGCTTTGTACTAATGCCCCACCATGCCAAGACCACTTTGGCAGTGTCTTCAGCTTCAGCTTTTTTTCTCCATTATTTTAATTGCCTTTAACCTATAATCAATATTTACTGCTCTTTCAGGCTAGAGGACTAAGCATTTCTATCTCAGTCGCGCTGATTAAATTAGAGCTCAGCTGCTCAGACACATGCCGTTATTTCAGACGGCCTTGTTTTTCTTGAATTTCACTTTACTCTTCTCTCTCTCTCTCTCTCTCTCTCTCTCTCTCTCTCTCTCTCTCTCTCTGACTCCTTACTTCAGCCAAATATGCTAAAGGTGCATCATTCATTTCAATTAGGTAGAAGTGGGGGGTGGGGGCAGATCATGTTTCACAGTTTATTTAGTCAGGCGGTTACTGGGGGAATTATAGAAATGGGTCTTCACTACCAGTCTGTAAAATGCTTGGCCAGAACCAGACAGAGGAATGTTGACCTGGTTTCATTGTGAGTAAGATCAGCGGACAGTGAGACGAATGGAGAGAGTGTTCCTGAGGGGAAGAAGGAAAGGGAAAGAATAGCTAGAGAGGACACAGTACACTGGGCTCAGTGTGAAAGGCCAAATGCCCACATGGCTGCTCCATCTGGCCCTGCTGGTTTGTGCCCAGTGGAGACGAGCACTGGGAGCTGAGCTGTCTCTGCTATATCAGCACTCTCTGTACTTTCCAATAGCAGGTATACATATACATAAATATATATAAAATGCATTTTATTCTACAGTCTACAAGTAAAATATTCCCCTAAAGTATGTAGACAGACTTTCACTTTGAATAGCATGTGACTATAGTGCCTGTACAGGATTCTGTCCATATTGAAATTTTGTACTTTCATTACTTTGATAAATGAAATCAAGGTCAATATCATTTAGTTGTTTTAAACAGGAATTTCCCCAAAAAATTATTTAATGTCAAATTAATGTTCTACAAAGCACTGTCATTTATTTGTTTGTTTGTTTGTTTGTGTGTGTATGTAAAATAATGACTGCATAAATATCCACCCCCACCTTAAAAGGATTGATCTTATTCAATAGACCTGAAAGGTCCATTCACTGGATAATCAGTGATGCTGTCTACAAATACACCACAAAGACAAATGAACACTCTATGCAAATCCAATTAAAAGTTATTGAAATGTCAGTTGATGGATACAAAAAAAAGTGTTTCTTAAGTTCAGTTAAATCATTAACTAGGAAAAAGAGAGAGCATGGCACTTTTGCCTAGATCAGGACATCCTCACAAACTGAATGACTGTGCAAGAAGGAGGCTAGTGACGGAAGCCATCAAGAAATCTATGACGAGTCTGAAGGAGTTGAAAAAGGCTTCAGCAACTGAACTGAAAGGGTTCTCCAAAGATTCAAAGATTTATGGTAGAGTGTTAAAGAGAAGGCTACTGTTGAAGAACGCTTATATTAAATCTCAACTCCAGTTTGTCCAAAGGTACAACACTTGCAACGGAGGTTCTGAATATCTTCATAGTGAGTTTTGCAAAAGGTTTTTCAGTGATCTAAAATGTGGGAGGCCATGGGTTTTCTTAGAGCCTTAGTTCAATAAACTGAAAATACATAATCTCATTTGTACTCTTCAATAACTATTTCTCAGAACTGTGTCTTCATGGTGTATTTGGTTAAGCATTGACTGGAACTTATATTACTAGTTATTATTAGTGACTTAATATTATAGTCACTGATCTCTATTTTACGAGGAGAAACTTCAAATCAAACGTCAGGGCAGATCAAAAAACTGTTTCCAGAAGAGGCATTCCAGTGTGTCCTGAAAAGTTATTGCCAATACTTTAATTCAAGGTCTTCAAATCCTGTATTGAAATCAGGATTTACATGGTAATGTGAAAACGGTGTGATTTCTTGTTTTTTCTAAAAGACATGGAGTTTGGCAGTGCACTGTGTCAGCTGTACAAACTGTTACTGTTAGTGGCAACAATTGGAGCTACATCTGCGGGTGTAGAAAGGAGCTTCTCCTGTTTGAAAAGGCTTATGTCTTACACCTGCAACACAATAGACAAAGGCTGTCTTTGCAGCCTAGCTCTGCTGGCCATTGAGAGGACACTGAAAGCTCCTGGAAAAGATGCCTACTTGGTACAATAGGGTCACAGGCCATTTTCTTGAACAGAGGGCAGAATTTACTTATAAATAAATTGACAAATTTTATGATGTAAGCCAACAATAAGCTTCCCCTCTTTGAAAGACCAGCAGTTGACACTGATCTGCACTCTCATCCACTAAGAGTTCAATCGTCTTTTATCACCAGGCAGAAAATGCATGCTGAAAATGCTGCTGAGCATTCACTACCCAAATCCCATGTCAACAAGATCAAGTATTATTGTCTGCCTTTAAAACTTCTCTGACCCAATTGTTTCAGAAGGATATTTAGCATCAGATCATACTATTTTTAGAGTCTTACATAAAAAAAATAATCTAAAGTTAAAAAAAAAAAAGTATTATGAATGGAAATCTGGCTTGGAAGACCCAATGGTGAAGTACAGCATCAGTATTTGTTGGATAAAAACACAGAAATATCTGGAAAAGTGTGTCATCCAGTAAATGTTCAAATTTTGAATCAAGCCTAGTGCATAAAATTACAAGATAAATTAGGGAAAATCTGATACAAGCACTGTAAAACTTAGTGCCAAATGTATATTTGGTAAATCAAGCAGCTGTCTTTTCAACAAAGATACAATTTTCCTGACTTCATAAGACCCCATTGAAAATTGGCTGTCAGATGGATTAAAGGAAAATTATAATGATAGAGGGAAGTCTTATGAACTATGATCCAGGATCATAGGTTAGAATCTTGGGTCATGCTGCTTGACATTGGTAGAAAGAGTCTGAGAGAGCAAAATCGGCCATGCCTTCTCTGGGTGATAGTCGGCACAATTGCCTATTACTCGTGTTTGCCTACTGGCTGCTCATTTGTGGCTTGGACCCAGATCCTTTTGTCCTTTGTGACAACTTGCTGTTGTAAAAAGCGCTATATAAATAAAATTTGATTGATTGATTGATTGAATGTGAAGGGGAGAGTCCTAATGAGGTCGGGTAAAACTTCCAAATTTGGTGAAATATTCTGATTCATTCCATAAAAGGAAAATTAGCATGTCACAGGATTTTCTGCCTTGACCAAAATGTTACTTATACATATCAAATAGCATTCTAAAGTACTCAATAAGTACATTCTTTGGCACCTTTCAACAGCATGTTCTACGTGGTTGTATGTGTCTTGTTTGGTGCTAATTGATATCTGACACTTTTGGTTTCCATGGAGAGCCATGAAAAGTGAAGCTGACTGCAGGGGTTTTAAAGGTTTGATGGATGGCAGGGCTGGGTTCTTACTGTCACTGATGAATCCACCATGAATCACACAGCAGACATCATTAAAAAGGCAGAACAAACCAGGAAAACATTTTTCCAGACATTTTTCCACAATAACATGATGGGAAATTAAAATCTAAGAATGACAAGTCAAGGAAGTCTCACCGAAATCAAGTTTTTGCAGAAGATTAAAGGGGCAATTGTCTCATCCTTGGTCATGGAACAGAGGTCAGCAAAATGAAATTACTGATTTGAGGCAGAACAAGGTGAAACCACCACCATCCTTCTTTTTCATATCCTTATATTAAAGAGGTTCAGAGCCAACTTTCCACAAGACTTTTTATCTGTTCAAATTGAATTCTTTATCTCTGATTTAATGTTCGTAATCATTTTTCTTTTGTTTGAAGTAACATTCTCATTCATCCCGAAACAGACTCGGGTGAATCATGTTAGCAACCCAGACAGATTAATAACCTTTAATTGAAATTAGCTGGAACTTTTTCTCTCTGCTCAGCATCGTCTCAACATTACTTTCTGGGGTTTTCACTCTTATGCATGAACATACTGTAGGTCTCAGACTCAAAGATCTCTTGATAATATTTTTCATTTAGTGAAGCTTATAAACAAAATGTGCTTTGGTGATACATTCTGCATAGTCATTCTCCTGAGTGGAACCAGTAAAAGAGGGCTGCTTAAAACAGGGTGAGATGAGACAGGAGAATGTGTCTGGGCAATGTGAGCCTCTGGTGCTCTATGACTCGTGCCCTCATGCAAGGTTGTGGGCAGTAGAAGCGCGCTCTTGCTTTTATCACCCGCACTTTGCAAATGAAGTTGGCACACTTTCCCCGCTTCGTATCACTGTCTGATTTATGAGCTCTGCAGCAGCATGCGCATTAGGAACATCAGCTTTTCAGAGCATGCTGATATGCATCACAGTGGACACTGGACAAAAGGGAAATACTCCAGCGTTAGTGCACTGTGGACACTCAATAAGTAAGCTATAGCTATAAGTGGTTAGTGTGTGTTGGGAGGATGACTGCCCCTGTTTACTGTTCAATTATTTTAAAGTATGAATATCCACAAGATGAGCTTTAGTAAATAGAACCATACAATGTTTTGGTCACTAAGATTAGGACTAAGGTTAAAGGAAAAGGTTCATTTTAAGAGTCTCAACTCAATGAGTTTTATAATGCTCTTCTACCTGAATATTAAGCCTTTCTTGATAATTGCATTGTTGACATTGTACGATAACTGGAAAAGACCCCAATCATTTTTGCTGACCATTAACAAAATGGGCCAGTATGCCAACTTTGTGTATTGTTTATTATTGTTTTATGTTTATTTTATTTAGAATACTACACAGATTTTAAATATCTATACATATTAAGAATATGTTATATATATATATATATATATATATATATATATATATATATATATATATATATATATATATATAGTACATATTCTAAATATTGTGTGTGTGTGTGTGTGTGTAATGAATATAAATATGACAACTTTTGTAACTTTTGATCAGGAATGAGCTTTTTAACAATATTTTTTTGTGCAACATATACACAAATTTATTTTAAATAAGTCATATAGAAATAATATTAAATATACATAAATGTAATGCCTCATCTCACAAAACAGACATTGCACAGAGAAAATGCAAGGGCATTTAAAAGCAAAAGGAAATCATATGACAAGGGGATGGTGGGGTCCAGAAGAGACAGGCAATGTAGTAACAATGTGGCTTGGGTAGAAGGAAAACCAAAGCCAATGTCAAACCCAAAATAGAAAGAACAATGAGAGATATATTCACCTGAAGGTGAAATGTGCATGAGAACACAAAACAAGATAATCGCTCAGTATGTAAATTCAAGGCAAATAATAATACTCCACACTGGAGCTCAGTTACAAACAGGCTTAAATGCACAAATACTAATGAGACACGTGGAACCATTCAGTATTCAGTATTTCCTGGGTTCCTGACTTGGCCATGATACGAACTGCTGAATGAATGATGACATGACTTCATTGGTATAATTCACATTACTGTACATTGGCAAAACAATTCATGTTGACATTATATGAAAATCAATCAATCAATCAATCAATCAATCAATCAATCAATCAATCAATCAATCAATCAATCAAAGTTTATTTATGTAGTGGTTTTTTTTTTACAATGAAGGTGTTTCTGCTTGGCCTGTTTTTTAAAGAGCAACAACCAATGAAATTACTGACAAAAATGTATGAAATACAGTCTGTGAGCTGGTTCTGTGTTCTTTAAATATTGTATGCACTAGCAAATTTAGTTATAACTGGTGTGATAACACAACGGTAATGTTTCACTCTTCGCAATGCTTCAGTAATGGCTAACTTAGTTAGATAGCCAATGTCACACTGTTTGGCTTGTGTGTCCCTCTCATGATTACAGCAGCCAACATGCAGACATTGTCCCACAACCTTGGGAGAGAGTGTTTTGCAGGCCACTTCGAAGGCACCACATGCACTTGGACTCTGACAAAACCTTTGGAGAATCATGGAAGCAAAGAAAGTAGAGCGAAGAAGATGAGATGAGTAGACTGTGGCTCTTTGAACTGGCATCATATCGGAAAGCAGCTTAAGCTGATACAGAATGCATCTAAGGAGAACCAGTAGATTGCTCAGCAGGGGACAGATAAACAGGTATTGTCATAAGCAGTGTATAGGATTAGGAGCAAAGTAGAGGCGCCTGAGCTGGTCAGAGCAAAGAAAGGTAACAGAGGGGAAGGGCAGAAAATGAGTTTGACAAGAGGCAAGTCTAAAGGGTGAGAAGAGAGAGGGTGAGAAGAGTTGTGGATAGGAAGAGGAACACTAAGACAAGAGAAAAGGGGAGTTAGTTGGGTAGAAGGGTCATAAAGGAGATAGCCCTTACTTCTTGCCAGGCATGTATTCAGTTTCAGCACACATGCAGGGTAGAGGCAGTGCACAGGTCCAAAGAGCTTCTTGTGGTAATTGGGATACATTAGGCAGCTGGCCAGCATGCAGCGGCAATCAATTGAATAAATGTACTTATGAAATATGCAGTTATGTGCCCCCTCCTGATGCAGTGAGCCCTGACTCCTGATAAAGAAAGCAATCTAAAGCTATGCAGCCCAGACAGACTCATGCATGCAAAGCAGAGCAGCACTTTCATTACGACAGAATAATGCTTTAAAAATCAGCACTGCCAGCTTATGTTATGCACGTATGCCTTCACTTCTCTTTTGCGTTCTCTCCCTCTCTCTCTCTATTTTACAACCCCCCCCCCACCACACACACACACACACACACACACACTACACATATATTCTATGAAAGATATGTTTACAGGCGTGTTAAGGAGAAGGACCACCTGTGTTTATGGACAGTAGCAAGGGTTCACCCAAAGGTCTGCATCACTGATGCAAGTCATAGTGTGACAGCTGTTGCATCTTCATCATCTTCATCACACAAGTGTCAACCTTTCTTTTATCCTGTGCCACTACCATTCACTGCCTCTCAGATATCACAACCCAAATGGCCACGTTATTTTTGTATTCTCTGACTCTTCGTTTATCCTTTTCAACCAATGCTTTCATTTGATGTCATCATAACTGATGAAACACCAGCAAGGCCGTCTTTGCTTTTCAGCCTTATCCAAATTCATTAGGTTCATTCCTTTTTAATCAAGAAAATGCTGCAAGTCATTCGTAATGGTGCACCTTGGTACTCTCCCAGCATATTAAGCACTGCTGGTCTAAGGTTTTTTACCTTCTGAACTCTTTGGTTTAGACGGAGCGAGCCCCACCCATTCTGCTCCCCCACACTTGCAAAGGTATCCACCAGCTGGAAAGCCTTCAAGAAGAAACCATAACCTGAGCCCACATTTTAACTCAGTCTCACAATTCTGGCTCAGGGCCACACTCATCTCCTGTACACCAACAGACCATCTCAAGGTCAGGGGGGTCTCCTGGAGCTGACAGGAAACGTGCTGTCTGGGATTTCCTAAAGGTCTACAGAGAAGGAGTTGTGCTGTGTTTTGGAGAGGAGTAGGAGTAGAGTAGGATATGCTCACAGTGAAATTGTTAGGAAAAATAGGAAAAGCAGAGGAAATGCCATTCTTCAAGCTATATCCTTTGTCTGTGCAAAACATTATATTGCATTGTCCTGTTTGAACAAGTTTAAACTGAACCACCTGTTCAGGGGCCCTTCAGATTTGTTGGTTTTAGATTACTCCCATTTCTCTGTAGCCTTTTTCTTCTCAAGTAAACATAGAACAATCTGCTTCCAATTGGAAAATGGCCTTACACTGAACTTGTGATCTGTATTATCTATGAACATCCAGTGTTTTAGTATTCATTCAGTTGATTTAATGGACGGACAAAAGTAATGGGACACCTGCTCATTCAATGCGGAACTTTGCTATGAGGATTTGATTACATTCAGCAAAAAGAGTGTTTAACCAGGCAGTCTGGCAAGCAGCCTGAGTGAAAGGGAAATACAAAAGGGAGTAAAAGCCTGTCACAATAGCAGTTTTCATTTAGTTGATATGTTGTCCCTGAATTGTGATAAGCAATATTTTTGTTATATTGTTATTAAATATCCTAAATAAATAAAACAGATACATTTATCATAAAAAATAAAAAGTTGCAACCAGAAGGAAATGTCAGATTGCAATGCTGTTTGGAAGGAAAATAAATCCAATAAATCCAATGTCCAACATGTTGGCATGGAGTTGTAGAGGTTCCTAATGGTGTCCTGCAATATTCCATCCAATGCAACTTGAATTTTCTCATGAGAAATTGCAACTCACACCATGACACTAGATGTTCTGAGTGTGTGACATGTTCCAGCAATCCATCTTGGTGCTGACCACAGTGTTTCCTTCACTGATTGTCTCCACCAAGAGTGTGTAAAATATAACCACTGTCAGCACACCAACTTCACATTCACATTAATAAGTGTTCCTTGCTAAGAAAAGCGTAATGGGCATAAAAGATTGAAATAATGTCCGTTTAGTGTATGATAAGTTGATAAGTGACAGGCCTAGTGAGGATTTGATAGCACACAGCTACAAGATCATTAGTGAGATCAGCATGTTGGCTGATCATCATCCTACCTCATCCACTCCCCAGCACATCCCAAAAGTACATTTATGCCCTTATAGTAATACAGTCACTTTGCTTTTTATGGGAGATTTAAGCCCAGGAATTGAACAAGTAAAAATGATTAATCTAAGAGTTTCACTTTGTACAATCCCACAATCTTTATATAATATCTAATAAATGCTGATGAATATAAACCTGGTAACTGAGGCTTTCCACCTAATTCCTATTTAGTGTTTCCTGCTGGTGAAAATTAAAGAGGCTCAGTTGGGTGTTCTTCCTATGCCTTCATCACAGTTGGATGCCTCATTGTTTATATATCACCTTCCTGTCCATTCCGACACACATTGACACACACACCCAGCTTTAATAAAACACATATAACAAAATACTCCATGTTCAAATGAGGTATGTGCACTGATTTCTCACACAACCCAGCCACATCACTCAAAACTCTACATTCCTCTCCACAGGCCCACTTCTTTCTTCCCAAGTACTAATATACATTTTGTTTCCTGTAGCACAGAAAGTGCCTTAATTCTGTTTATTCTCTGGCTGTGTGGTGCCAGCAGCAACAGATGGCCCATCAGAGAGTGGAGAGCATCTTGGGGAAGGGGCCAGGCAAGGCATTGCTGGCAGCTTGGAGCTCCTCACTCAGACACTAGGATCAGCAACTGATGAAAGTGCTGTAGAATGAGATGACTTGATCAGGACTAAAGGCCCAGACTTGTCTGGTTGCCAGGTTTTAAAAAAATCCACTCACCATGAAAGAGCGTGACAAATGACTTTGAGTAGGATTAGATTCCTCCATTTCAATCGGAGAGGTCGGTTGCCTTCAGAGTTGTGTATGGGTAAAAATATAAAATCCAATTAAATCTATGTATTGGGGTTATTGGGGTTACTGCAATGACCAATGCCAACACTCTGTCTCCTTCCTTAAATTATATCATCTTAATCTGAATGATGGATAATAGCTCACATGACCTGCTTTAAGCTTAGCCTCTTTAGGTTGTGCCTTGTAGAAGGCTTTCTCAGTAACTGTGTGCACCTTGTTCTGTAGGGGGAAAGGATAATCAATTCCATCTCAGGAACAACATGTTTAGAAATGGATATTGTGTTTTCACTGCTCGTGATGAGCTCCTCCCAAATGGCCTTGTACTGGGCCAACTGCCTTCCCTCATACACTTCTACACAGAGCATTGAGCACTGATTACCAGCAGTCAACATGCTCTTATTCTGTCCAAGACAATGAGTGTGTTTTAATGCATAGAGTAGTATAGCTCACATTGACATATGAGAAGCCTCCACATTTCCCTTGTGCTTGAGGTTAATGGTAAAACAGTGTTGTTGAGAACAGTATTATGGTACGATGAATCATGCTGATAAATACCACAATTACAAAGACAACCAACATGCTTTTTGAGCATTTATTGTTTATGGATGTCCTCTTGGTCACCTCTACTGAGGCCAGCTCTACTCGGAGAAGAACAGAACAGATACTTCTTTGTCCTGTTTATACATCACTTGCTGAATGCAAGCTTATGAGAATGCTTGACTCACCTTGAGTCCATGACCTAGCATGCATCTTTGCCAAAGAATAAACACACAAGCATAGGACTTGCAGCAGCTGGTGATTAAAGCATAAATAAAGAGATAATTACTCCTTTGCTTACTGGCTATGATAAAGAGTCACACAAGTGTTTTGAAAGAAGAGTAAGTGATGAAGAAATTGTGGAGAGGAGTGATTTCCAGCAGGCCCATTATGTCTCTGCAGAAGGACAACATTGAGCACATACTATACCCTTTGAGACAGAGTTTAATTACCTGGTGCAATGAAAGTGGCCACAAGTCTTGAGATAATGAGAGATCATTACATGCAGGTCATTCATAAGCTCTGACCTAGTGTCTCTGACAGTTATAAATCAGAGGTTGCTCCTGGAATCAAGCCCTTCTACTGTCATACCAAAGTTGGCCATTGATTTAAAACATGAATGCCCTTAAGAGCAGCCTTGAGTGTAGAGGTGTTTATGTCCTGTGTGTGTGTGTGTGTGTGTGTGTGTGTGTGTGTGTGTGTGTGTGTGTGTGTGTGAAGAAGAAGAAAGAAGTCATTTTTTCAACTTCTAAATTCACCTTGGGTTCCTGAGAGTTAAAGTAAAGCCCAATACAGCACATGCAGCCTTGAATCGAGCTTCCATTTAGCTGAAATGCTTTATACAGAAAGCAACAATAATCACATTCTCTACACTTTACATATGGACCAATTTTGCAAATCAAAACTTCAACATTAATGTATGTTTAAATACATGGGGGTGGTTTATAACAACGATTCCCATGTCTTTCCATGGTGATGCCACTCACTACAACAATCAAGAGCAAATCAAACTAAATGTCTGACGTTTATATAAGACAGGCTCCTCCAAAGTCCTCTCTAACCATCTAACCTTTTTATCATCTGCAGCTGATGTGTAATAAATATTGGGATGTCCTTACCTTTTCCTCCATTGTGTTTCGATTTGATTAAATTTCATAAATGATTATCAAAAAGCAGTTCTTCAGTTATAATTGTTTAATAGTATTTCCTATTTCCTCCATCTTACAGTATTGTTAAAGTGGCCAAATGTATGTATGTGAATACACGTTTCACAGGGTGGCCTATTTTTTTCACAACTATATACACTAGGCATAGCAAAGTATGTGCGTGAAGGTTGTGTTTTGTCAAGGCACGATTAAGGTTGAAAGAATCTACCATTGCACCACACTGCAGCAAGCTTTCAAAAAGTTACTGCACACCATTTCAAAACAACACTGTGGGCTATAATTTTAGGTGGCCTTTATTGCAAAATTGAGTCAGCATCCATAAACTCTTCATGTGCTCTAATAGCAAATATCACCATGAACTGAATGAGGAGCCTTCCCCTTTATTGATGTAGAAAGATAGTAAAATGTTTCCAGCCAGTTTGCTGGAAATTGTTATCGGCATGAGATGGTAACCATTGCCTTTAATAGCTTAGTTTTTGTAATGCCCCTCAGCTTTGCAATTAAATGATTATTCTCTTTTGTTCTTAATGGACTACCTGAGTGATAAACATGATAATACATAGTTTCATGCCTGTCTCTGTGTTACTCAGACACAAAGATAAAAGAAATCAGAAACGATCATTAGAATAAGCACAAATGATTCAGACCTGATTCATGTATCACATAAAGCGGTTTGACAAAATAAACTCTCTGTGCACATTCTACTACTACAATGCATTACATTTACATACTGCATCATAAAGCCTCTTTTTTAAACCTCTTTCAGGTCTCCAATAACCCCCCTACTAACCCTCCCCAACACACACACACACACACACACACACACACACACACACACACACACACACACACACACACACACACACAAAAGGTGATTCAGTTAAGGCTCTAGAAAGATCAATTTAATGTAGTGTGTCTGCATTGATTTTAAAATAGGCCTGCAAGGCTTTATACTACATGAATCCCCCCCAAAAAACCTCAACATCATGATGAGAAAATCAAGGTAGGTCTTGCTGAAGCACTTTTTATGATTCTCAGAGAACAATCTGAACTGAAATATGTGCTGAAGCCAAACCTAGACCACTTATATTAAATTTGTTTCTCTAATTCAAATATTAAAATCAATTGTACTGGTGTGTTTACAGCACCACTTAGTAGGTAAAAATATCCAACCTTTATTCATAAAAATACTTGCATTCAGATACAACAGTCTTGGACTAATCTCCTTCCAAGTAGTCCCCTTGGATTGCCACATCGTTTGCACTTTGGAATCACCAAGCTTTACACATAATTTAATGAAATAGCGTTGTTCAAATTTCTCTGTCATTTTGTCAAAAACAAGAATCCAATGGTGCTCACTTATACTTCTTCACACATCGGTGGTTTTCCGGTGACTGACAGCTTCTGCAGGTAGGAACAAATTCAAGCATGCTCATTAGGATCAGCTACATATGTGCACCAAACCATAGCTTCATTTTTTATGCATGAAAAATGTATGGTCTGATTATTTTTTAAGACACCTCATATACTCTCAAAAAAATCAAAGAGTCAGGAGAACCTTCTTCAAAGTGCTTTTTTTGGTATGATGTATAAGGGTTTTCAGAGGAACTGTTGTTCAAAGGACCATATACTGTATATTCTTAGAAGGCTTTAGGAATAGTAAAAGTTTGATTTTTAATTGTTACAAGAGGCTTCTTGGCTTCCTAAATGGAGGATTTATAAGGAGTTTTTTTAATGGCTGCTATATGGAGAGTTTTTCATAAGTACAAGACTTTATCATTTAGTCTTCACATGCCTTAAACAATCAAATACATCTATAGACATTGTAGTTAATTTCTAACTTAAAACATTCTGTTCACTTTAGAAATTTTAGTCTGTTTGAGTCTTGAGACTGAAATTACTTTGTGCTTTGGTTAGTCTCGTTTTATTCTGACTTGGACTACAAAGCGAGGTAATATCTGAATGTGTCCATATGTGAATACAGCAGGTCATTGTCAAGAGAATTCACAGTGGGTCAAGCCAGAGAGTTTACATGAGGAAACCAGGCACTGGTAGAAATGTAAATGTTCTTGTAATGCTGAGCATGTTTACAGATAAAGTCTCAGTCGGTTTTACCTTCAGTCTGAGTGTTATAGTCTCTCTCCATTCACAGAGATCAAAATTTGCTCTTGTGTGACCAGAAATAACTGTCCAGCAGCATTGCAAAGAGGATGACACATTGGCTGAGTGTGAATCATGTGGTTTACCAGCCCTCACCATGAGCTCTTAGTCACCCTGGTCTCGCTATATTGGCTCTGCCAGCACCAATGAAGAGGGGACCAACTGCATAGACCTTCACAGACACAGTGGCCTCCAACCTAACCAGCTAGGGCATTACAGAGGGCCCTCCTTTACCTACACACTCTTGCTTTAGTCATGGTAAGATAGCTCATTACAGATTTCCTCTTAGCCTCCATTTGACCCCATCTCCAATACTGGGACTGTGGCATAGAGATTGCCTTCATCAAATGAATCTTATAACAGTGAAGATATAACTGGGATTGGAAGTAGCCATTCTGTGTGAGCTTGTAAATCTCAAGTATGATTGTTACACCACTCATTCAAGTGAGAACACTTACTGCTGTACAGTTTATTGTGTAAGTGCAAGTGCAAAGGTTGAGTGCATGGGAGCTTGTGTGTGCGCATCTGGATGGTGTATAGGAAGGAAATGTACTCTGCAATATACTACTCCTGACTTGTAAATTGTTTATTATTTCAGTTGTTTTTTTATCAAGGAACATGGAGAAGGACACATTCCTATTTACAGTGATGATGTGGAGTGCAGAATACAATTGTGGGGGGAAAATTCTGCAAGTTAACAATAGGCATACACAAGAAATAAAAAGACAAAAACAGTTTTTCAAACAGTATTTTCTTTGACATTTTAGAATAATGAGAGTTTGGTAATTGGCAGTGGCAAACCATGAACCTCAACTTTGGATGGATAAATGGAAAATTTAACATAAATGGTCCAATTCCAAAACATTTTTGTGTTGAGTCTGTCCAAAGAAGGTGAACTCAAACTCACTTTGTGACAAAGGAAAAGCCAGAAGAAGCATACAGGAATCTGTACTTGACTAAAAGCTATCTCTAGCTCATGCTAACCTTTCCATCTCTTATCTCCAGAGTGGTAAACAGACTTGTTAAACAACATTTGTGCAAAATTTTTTGTCACCTTTAATTGAATATTATTGTGTTGTTATGAGAACCATTACCACACCATAAACATTGTGACATATGTCACAGGCTGTCATGACAGATTATGCGCATTTATATTTCATATTTGCATTGTCAGTACTTGTTATGACAGGTCCGGATGGTGTATGTCACAATGTCATATAATAATTTAAAGTCACCACTAATTCCAGGGATGGAATTAGTCTGTTTCCACATTTCACAATTATCATAATGGTAAAACTACCACCTTTACACACATCAACACATACAGCATAGTAAAATGTTCTTAACTTAAATGGACATTGTAGAGCATTTCTATTGGTCTGTTTATCCAGACTTCTTTACACTGTTAACAGTGCAGCTACAGTTTCAAAAGAAATGAAAAAGTAAAAATGGACAAAAATGGAAGTGCACATTTTTCTTTGGATAGCAGTAATATGTAATTTGAATTTGTATGGGGCCACTGACTCATTGGGACCACAGCCCAAGGCCTACTTTTGCCTAGTGCTTAAACCTTCCTTGCTGCTAAAGGTAACATTACACCATCAATAATCTGGCATGACAACTTATAACAGCATTTATACCAATGTTATGTAGACATTTGTGTAAAGTGTTACTGGAAAGCTTATATTACAATAAACTCTCATTTCACCATAGAATAGAGGCATTTATTACATCATCTAGATTGTCATTAGTACGTTTGTCAGGAGGGACTGAAAGTCCAATGAAACCTATGATAAACTGGAAAGGTTAAAATATCAGTAAAACTGTGAAAATGAGGGATGGAAAAAGTTTGAATAAGCATTGACATATCAAACAGTAAGTCGTGTGATTCTCTTATCAGTGGGAATGAGCAGCAAGTGTCTGGAAATAACTGGCACTATGGTCTGATCATGACACCAAACCTTTCAAAGGTTGTTTTCGATGTTCTGATGTTGAATCCAAAGCTGCTCTGAAAAATGCCTCTGCACTACTCTCTCAGATCTGGTGCATTTGAACCTCACATATATGGTGGACTTTGTCATTGTGGAGATTTCAGCCCTCATTCAATGGGCCAATTCTCTTCCTAACCAGTATCTATGAACTGCAAACAACACAAACATCAAAAAAACAAATGTCCCCCTAAAGGAAAACCCAAGTTTAAATTCCTTTATTTTGTTTTCAGTGCTGGTCAATATCCTAGCCTATGTCATCTAAAGTTTCTTAGCCTGAGTGTAGTGGATCGAAACATAACTAATTTAGCTTTTTTTTTTCTTCTGCTGAAAGTTCATTATATGTGTATAATATGTACAAAATGTTTGAATGGAAACCCATATATAGACTGAAATATCTGACCTAACATAAAATAAAATAAGATAAAAGTATGAAAAGTAAGATTCTTTATTATTGTTGTACTGGGAAATTTATAAATGGCATTCTTATGAGAAAAGGCTTCTGTATAGAATGTTCTAAAAAAAAAGTCTAGTATTCTATTGCATGGAGGGAATGTTGAGAACCCCATGTCAAAAGGTAAAGAGGCCCCTTGTTTTCTCTCTATCCGTGCTACTCTGTCTGTCTCTCTTAATATAAAGGAAGTGTTCTATATTTGCTGTAAGACAGGTGAAAGTTTGCATTACCTTATGGAGTATGATGAGCTCAACATTGTTTTGCATTGTATTAAACTTTGATATTGCAAGGAAGACTGTGTCAAGCAAATTAATTTTTCAAGTATCTTCACAGCATCGATTCAACATGTACAAGTCATTGAAGCCTTGCAGTGTCATTCATGCATTTGAGCGGGTTTTGTTCTGATGTGGCTGGTGGCCACTTTGTAGGAGTCCATCTGGATGTAGAGGCACAGAGTGGGATGGCGAGCACTCGGGTGGGGTGTGAAATGACTGGAGTTGGACACAGCCAGGCCTTCTGAAAAGTCAGTCCCTCAGGAACAGATTGTGGTGGGTGTGAAGCATCCCATTTCTGAAAGTGAGTAATACAGGGAGCAGCTGACAGGCCAGGACAACATTCACTCACATAAACATGGTACCAAAATCAGCATCACAATAACACGGCACTAATGGGAATATTTTGAAAAGTAGGGCAGAACAACAAACAAATACAGAATGGACAGCATTGTGCAGATTTCCAAAGTGTTTACAATGTTTCCTAGCAGCATTTCAAAGACATGTTTGCACAATGTATTGCCAAAATAAGCTCCAGACTTCTGTGATGAAAACAATTTGAGTTTTACTGAAGAGGAAAACCATTGAAAGAGCAGGTATGTGTCCATCATAAGTTGTTGTCCAGGCCAATATCAATTTGTGCTCAATAGAAATGGTAAGGCTAAATTATTTCATTAGACTTGGATCTGCATTGATTTCCTGAAGCATGATCTTCAGAGCACATAACGGCCTGGCACCAAGATTAGAAATCGATGTCATGTTAGTATTTTAGCTGCCTGAATGCTGCATTTGTGCATATGCATTTACTATGGGCTTCTCGAGTATGTAAAGTGTTTTACACATTGACACCTTAAGCACGATCATGACCTGTATGTATAGAACCCTCTGTAGAAGTACAAGCAAAGGCTACATCCACGGCTGGTGATGTAAGTTTCAAAAAGAAAACTCATGGAAGCACAAGGAAGAATGTGACGTGGATTAACAATGTCAGAGAAGTGCCCACTTGTATTGTATTTCCCGTGCACTGTACAATCCAGTATCTACCAGTATCAGACAACGCGTAACAAGATTAGGATGAAGCGTCATGGCAATGTATATCTCTCCATCATTTGCTCATGTTACCCACTACAAAGTAAATAATGAAATAAAGGGTGGGGAGCTATTCCCATTTTAGATCCAATCACCAGAATCACAATGGCTTAATATTCTCTTATGCCACAGTCTCTCCCAATAACCCTGGAGACATCAAGACTGTATAGTACAAGCATGGTAATGTTCATACCATTAGATTTCATAGACTGTGTGTTACTACTTACAGCAACCATCATATAGAATTTTGATCTTTTTCAAAGAAAATTACAAGACTCCCATTAGTCTCAGTCTTCAGCAAATGTTATGATTATCATTGCTGGTCTTGTTATTAATACGTTTGTACTAGTTTTCTGCCTTGCACAACAAAATTCTGCTTACTGCTCTTATGGCACCTATGGTCTACATATGGTAGAATGTGTCACTCTTCTTCAGCCATAAATCCTATCAATGGTTTTTTGTCATGTCACATGTTTAGAAGGCCTGGTGTCCTGATGTGGGGTGCAATTTTGTGCAATGCCAGATCACCTTTGGTCTTTTTTACAGGCACTTTGACAGCCCACCCTGCACCCTGTGGTCCTACCTTTTCTGAATGGACACTCTGGTGCCCTATTCCAACAGGACAATACTCGTTTACATACTATTGCTGTCTAAAGATCCTGCCTTGAAGACATTGCCATGGCCAGTCACATTGCCAGATCTTTGCCCATCTAAAAATGCATGGGATGCTATTGGATGCACCAACACTCCACCCCTACCACAAGGAACTGCAGGACATCTGAAGGAACTAGGTGAAAGTATTCAAGCTGCATGGGGTGAATTATCTCAGGACATTGTTAGGAACCTCTACAAATCCCTTCTATGAGGAACAGCATTGCTTCTTAAATTTTCCTTCTGAATAACATTGCAACTTGATGTTTTCCTCTGGGTGCAACTATTTGTGCAACATTTTTTTTGATGATGAATAACTTGATGCACTCGGGTTACCCAAATGGATTAGCCTTTTCTTGACTTTGAGGTTAATCCTGTAGACAAGATATTGTATTATATTCTGTGCTAGCACATGCGATTATATCATGGCTGCTGTAATCATCAGCAAACTGATGTGGCTTTAAACAATGCATGAACCTGTGCTTTGGATAATGAAGACGAAATCTACACCAGTGACAGGTTTTTCTCCCTCCCTCCCACCATCAAATCCTACGTAATCCTGCAACCTGGCCATGTTTATGTAAGAGTGCACATTTGCTGAAATATCTCCCCAAATCCCCCCACCCCTGCACGCTTGTGCAAACACAGGGGTCTAATTCTGACATCCCTCCTGGACTTTGGATTTGGCTGCAGCTCACACGTACGTACAGCAGACCTGCTGAAAAGTGAAAATGTGATCTCATCACATTTCATTCTGAAAATGAAGATGGGGCTTCACAGGACAGGCTACTGCTTCCTGTGATGAGAATGAATGCACATTGCATACTATACTGTGATATGTGAATATGCATGTATTTGTCAGCTAAATGTTGTTTATTTCTGAATTATTGTGCAATCTGTATATGTGCAATTTCATTTGTACTTACCTCTGTAAAGGTCATTTATACTCAAACACACAGTACTCCAGTGTGGTCTTAGACTGCAATGAAAATGGTTTAAGACTATTGACCTCAGTAGTGAGTGTATATATTGTACATAATGTCCATGAAAATAATTTATATGGAATTCTAAATACTGGACCTCTTTGAAAAGAGTTCTGGAAATGGTTACACTAACACTTTCAAACACATCAAATAACAGTGAACAATGCGTTTGGATTTAATCTGATATGAGTGTTCTTACAAAACATTGTCCCAATAAACTGCTTTACACCTCTTAAATCAATATTATGTAATGAATGTATTGTAAAATAATAGCATAAAAATGCATTAATTTTGATGATACATTGACTAGTAATAGCCTGGATGGAGCACTGGCTCTGTGTAATATTCTGAAATATTACTCTACTACATCACTGCATATGCTTACATCACTTTAGATGCTGTTTTAATATCAATCTGCTTGTCAACAAATGCACCTTTATAATCAATAAGGGGGAGTGCGTATGTCAATTTGTATTTATGTTCATGGTGTAAAATTTGATTATGCTCCACAATTGTAGGTGGAGCCAGTGAGCAAAAAAATGCCACATGATGCTGCTATGAAATAGTGGATGCCAGATGGATGGAGACTCACAGATCCATGACAAATGTTGCCAGTCCTATAGGACCTCCTTAGCAACCTCACAAACCTAGGTGAAGTGCTATGTCTGGAGTTGAGATGTTAACGGAGGCACTCTAGTGGGTCTTGAGAAGAGTTTGGGGCCTCCTGCATTGATTGTAGATTCACTAGCATATCTTTTCACAATGACAGTTCTAGCAAGGCACCTGTTAATGGCTGCTGTACTGTCCACTGTGGGTGGTAATGCTTTTTATGATGTATTAGCAGTATACTTGTGAAAGTGTAGATTGAGGAATATTTAATGCCTACACCACTTTGGAAATTTAATATCCCATCCACCTGGCACCCACAATCATGCCTTGCTTGAGGTCACTTTGTCATCAGCATGCTGGCTGCAATCCGATGACTTTTGTCCTGCCAGTGTAAATGTGGATAGTAAAATGCTACATTTGTAGTACATAAGCAGATTTTTATTTGAGTGTTTAATATTACACATTAAGTTGTAAATATTTCACTGTATATATTTATATGCTGGAGAAACACTTAAATAAGCTAATAAAACAAGAAAACTGCCAAATGTGTTCTCTGTACAGTGAAAGCTTCCATAAATTAATCCACTCTAGCCTCTAACCACATGGTCACATTTCCCTTTGTAGTTGATCCAGTACCCAGTTCCTTTTCCTAACCTCTAATTATTAGAGGAGCACAACAAAACTGCCTGGCAACTTCACTTCATGCTGCCCGTAAGTAGCAAATCCATATTGACAGCATGAGTGACTTTCCAGGAAAATGATCCATTTGGCCTGATATGGAATTGCTGAAGCATTATTGCCAGACCTTCAAGTAACACTGGGAGCAGCACAAGTCTGTTCTCAGCCGATGCCCTAGCACTGATCACTTATTAGTGATAATCATAGAGACAATGTGCACCAACCAAATGTACACACATTCTCTCTCTCACACAGTGGCAGAACCAGGTGCAGCCAGTACACTTTGATGTGCTGTGATGTTCTGCAAACTCCAGCAGACAGGCTGTGAGTGATTCAGTCCAGCACAAGAGAGACAGTTGGCATTTCCTGTGATGCAGTGTCACTTGAACATGACACGTGCTCAGGGCCTGTGTGGACGGCATGCGTCCAGAACAGCCTATTAACCGCATATCAGTCATCATGACATCACACAGCTCTTTGCAACATGAGACCACATACACCAGCGAGCGGTGTACCACTTAATCACTTTATAGAGGATAAACAGACTGCCTACCTGTGTTAATGTGATTGTTTGACTCACATAATCATGGACATTTATCACTACCAGTAACATTACTATTGTACAAGAGGCTTAAACTGTAGATGCTGGGAATGTCTCAATTGATTCAGAACCAATAATTGTTCAGTTTAATAGAACATTGGTCAAGGTGGTACACTAGATGACCTTAGAATGATGTGCTGCATGCACTAAAATATTGATCTATAAAATATTGAAATCCATTAAGTTTTCACCTGTAATTTTCATAATATTATATTTGTTTGTGTTTAGTGCTTCTTCACTCTCATAGCTACAGTATTATAATTATTAACCTTTAGAAACCTAGGCCAATTTTCCAGGATGTTTTTGTAGTTTGACATACTTTTATTTTATTAAGCATTTATAGTAAACAGTCACACATGCCAGATGTTGTTTTCAGGACATTCTATGGTAGTCAAATTCGAGATGTAAATATTAACAAAATTTAATTCGTTTTTTTACATTTTTCTTTGAAATAAATAACACTTTATATTTCAGAAATCCTTTTGGAAATTGATCACCCAGAGTGTTTTGAGCTGAACATTTTGATGGATTATTTTTAATAATGTGATTTACAATTTGAAATGTGTAATAGTAAGTTTTCAAAATAGTAGCAGTATTATTCCTTCTTAGAACATTTATCCTGAAATTTGAATAATGTGTGAGTAAAAGAGCATAGAGAGCTCTCTTTTTCATTTTCCTCTATAACCCAATATCTGGATGAATTATGTCCTCAGCCCTGCCCTCTCTCCCTGATCACTCAGAGTCTGCTTGCAAGTTGTGCATGTACTTGTGGACAGTGCAGTAAACATGCACTGGAAGGCTCCTTTGGCATTAAAACTGGGATTTAATTCAGTTGGAAACAAGTTGATTTTAGCTGTTTTCTAATCTTTTATGTTTGTAATAATACATATCTCGTGTCTGTAGGTTACTCTGAACCTGAGATATGGAGCCTAGAAAACAGCATGTAACTGCCCGCAAGGTGCAAATCCCAGGTTCTAAGAATTAACATCATTTTCAAAGGCCAGTGATGAAGTAAGGTACTTTAACCATAGGAGTCGAAACCCACTTCATGGGTAGTGTTTGGCGAGTAGTCAGAGGACCTGACAAATGGAGCAGGCAGAAGGAAATTTTTGATAGGCCACCAGTTTATTTAGCAGAACGGCTATTTACATATATATACAACCGCACATAACAATAAAGAAAAGGAAATAATAATAAAGCAAAACTTCACTCCACTAACTTCAGTGGTATTGACGACTACAAAGTAACAAAAAGGTCTTTTCCACCAGCCATTCACCATCTCAATGTCTACACTCACTCCCCCTTTACTCTACATTAGAGCAGGTTTATATACAGGTAGCCCCTCCCCCTGGATTCTACCAATATTAGCACAGGTAATGTACTTAATTCAATATAAAATAATTGTTGATACACAATCACATTCAACACTCCTCATTAATAAATACCATTCACCAAACAGATTCATCATGTCATTTTTATCAAACAAGGACTATAATCACTGTATTCACACTACATTTTTGGCCCTTCTGAAGTCCAATCTCCCCTCTCCTAATACCAGAGGTGGACTCACCCAGGTAGGTAAAAACTCAGAGTTCAGTCTCTTTACTCTTTTGCCCCTGGGTAGCTGTGGACAACACACAGGTGTGAACAGGTACAGTATGTGTGTGACCTACGTGATGGTAATGTGTGCTTGAGCTTACATCATTACAAGGCCCTACAATAGAACCCTAATTCTAAACCAACTGGCTACCAAGCAATTCACAGTAGTTTCTGTATTGTTATTAGTACCTGAAAAAATGATCTTTGTTTCAAGAAGATATCATTTAGATACCACAGTTCACTATACTGTAATCCTGATGTTTCCTCTGTCTAAAATCACAAACAATTATCAGACATCATTCCACGCTAGCTTGCAAAAAAAACAAAAAAAAAAAGTGCTGAAAAAACACTAGAAAAAGAAATGATGTGAGAAGGCTGCATCTAGCCATGGTTTCCTTTGAAATGACTTGTAGATGGTACTTAGACATTTTAGCATGATCATGGATGGTACATGGTCTAAAAAGTTTGAGAACAACTGTACTAGACTGCCAATAAAATGTCAATACATTTTAAAGAGAATTATTATCCTATTGCCTTGTGAGAAATAGTTCCAAAATACAGAGCTCTCAACTGGCCCTCTACTTTTCTAAGTGATGCAGTATGTAATTGACTCTGGCTGTAGTTTTTAAGATCAGTGTCAGTTCCCATTGGGTGAGAATGGGTTGTCTCATTATGTGAGGTTGAGAAAACAGATGGACACATATTTCTTGATTTGTACCTTTTTCAGTACAAGGTCGACTCATTTCATTTGCTCTGTTAATATCCCCCATCTGACACTCTGCATGGGGCGTATTTCCTTGCTTAACGTGCCAGACTTGTTAGATGAGTGCAGCTCGTTTTTGAATTGCAAACATGAAACCTTGGCTGGTGAATTATTGATCAGTGATTCTGCAAACATGTTGGTCAGTTGTTTCACTGTTACATTCTCCTAGTCAACAATTGTCCTTCTCTTCTTTTATAGTTTTGATTACAGTTCATGTGGTCATATTCTTTAATTCCATTTGTGCATTACAGATTAATGCATCGATTTAGGTGTGTTTTTACACCGGCCAATCATATTTCAGTTTAAACAAAATGCCCAAACCCTGAGGAGAAAAAGCATTTCCATTACATGGAGCTACCACAACCCCACCATACTTCATGGTTAGGATGGTGTTTTATTGGCCAGATGTTGATATCAATAACTAGTGCATCTTTACAACAGGTTCAGCCAAGTCTCCATCTTCTAATGCTGAGTTTCAAAATATGCTAGGCAGTGCTTTGGTGGAATGATGCAGTTTATTTCCTCCCAATTGATCCAACAATGCTCAAGCATTTCCTTAGAATGCACTTTCAGCTTTCCTTCACATTTACATCTTAATCAATGGTTACGGATGGATATTTAATGAAGGATTTTTTTTTGTAAACTTGTGTATCTACAGCATATGGATTGAAAACATGCACAGAGCATTTAAAATTTTTTATCAAAATATTCTTTTTATTTTTTTATTTGTTTTTCACAAAATAATAAAACTTTCATGTAAAATAATTAGTTATCATTTGTGATCTGAGTTTGTTAACTAAACTCTATGACCATTTCTTTTTTTTCCCTGGGATAAAGATAAAATCACACCAAGATCTTTACATGTATGTATGTGTATATCTATATATATATATATATATATATATATATATATATATATATATACACATACATTACAATAAGGGATGTGACGGAGCAGAGGAAAATCCACTTCCGTCAGATTAAAATTTTTTAGCTACAAATCCGTCAAATTCGAAAGTACTAAAATATGTTTTGAGATGTTTGTAACATTTGCACAATTTTCACACACACATTTCACATATATGCAGATATATAATGAGAATGTTACATTTCTGTATTATGGGGATTTTAAAAAAAGTATGGTACTATGGTACTGGTCTGCTTTAAGGAGATGTTGAGTTTAGGAAAAGTTGTTGCGTTGTTCAGTTAAGTTTGAAAATAATTAACCAGTTGCAAATGCGTCAGGAAGAAGACAAATGAGCATATTCATCTGAAGGACTTGGAAATCGTTTTCAAGAGACTTAGGGAAGCAATCATCACCCTCGTTGTCAGCTTCCCAAACAGAGTTAATGGTTTTAGGACACTGTTTCTGAAGGGTTACAGTTAACCCTGGGCTGCTGTGGCTAGTTGCACCCTACATGAATTACCAGCCATGCATCCTTTCCTCGCCTTGTGAGGGGTATCACAAGCTCAGTTATCATCTTCCATGAACCATATCATACCTAAGGGAGTTGCATGGTTATGGACCATAGAATATCAGCAAAGCATGGACAAACTGAATGTGGTATTCTATGAAGCCCCAGGGTTAGCACAGCTCAGTCTCCTTCATCACGTTTAGGTTCATATGGATGCCAACAATATGGGGTGTTCACCTGTTCTTTCAGTTTGATGGAGACCAAAGTGTCATTGTGTATGCATCCAGGAGACTGTGAAGTGCTGATACCAATTACTTCACCTCTCAAATGGAATAGCTTGTAATAATCTGAACTGTGGAAAATGGTATTATTACTTGAAAGGAAGTCTGTCAGTGGTCTGTACAGAACATTCTGCTCTAACATGGGTTTTCAATTTCTTAAGATCCACATTCAGATTCATGTGGGCTGAATGAGGACTCCTGTAAAGGTCCAGGAGGTTTTCTGATAGTGGGTTGTCTGATATCATATAAGGATGTGTGGTAATATGGAAAAGATTGCCAAATCTGACAGAAATATAAGCCCTCAAATACAAAACCATCTGGATGCCTTCAGTATACTGAGATCAAAGACGATAGATCGGTAAGGACATTATGGGACCTTTACCAAAAAGAAAAGGGGATTTTTCCCCCAACTGGGCTGAACTCTGCCCTTTGAGAAACAGCAAAGGTGATTGTATTTGCAGGTCTTCTGTGAAAATATTTTTACCAGATGGGGTGTTTCAAGATACATTATGTACTACTTAATAATATGCTTTAACCGACCATAGATCTTGTCAAGCATCTTATTTCTAATCTCTGCAAAACCTGGGAACTTTAAAATGTACTATTATCCATGATGACTATGATGACAAATGTGAGAGAAACTTGTTTCACAGCTCATAGAAAATGTTTTTGATACACTGTGAATGTTCCTTTGCAGATACTCATTCACCATCATTTGCCAACAAACTACCATCTCTCATATCTCTTAATGAAAAGCTCTGTTCTATAAAGGCCTCCATATTGGGGAAGGACTCTATATGACTTATTTCCTTGGGAAGATTTACATTTATGGCATTTAGCAGACGCCCTTATCCAGAGCGACTTACAAAGATGATGACAATAGTTATTGTTACTATGTGTTATTGTCATTTTCTGTTTTTTAACTGTATTCTGTTTAATTTAAGGGCTTTTACGAATTTGGAACCAGTGAGTCACAACCAAAAATAAATAAACAAATAAATAAATATTTTATTTAATAAGTATAATAATAAGTATAAAATAAGTAAAGTAAAATAGAATAAGTATAAAAATAAATAGATCTATATAAATGTCTAGCATTTGTTTCACTGAATATTAAGCTGCTAAGGGCTAAGGTGACTGGATCAGAATGACAGAAAATGATCAAGCTGATAGGCTTCTTCTTGATGGGCAAGACTTCATTAGTCACCAAGTTGGGTGTTACAGGCCTTCATTCATATTTAAGAAAGGGATTGGTCTCTTATACATTCTCTGATGGGTGAGAGAAGGTTTGGAGAGAGAAAGCATCATACCATTTGCAAATCAAGGAGGGACACGTTACTATTAAACCAAAATATTATTATTATTAATATTATTATTATTATTATTATTATTATTATTATTATTATTATTATTATTATTATTATTATTAGGCATACTCAGACTTAATTTAACTAAAGATGGGAAAAACATGTTTCTTAATGCATTACCAGTTTTGTTCTGTCCTTAGATATGTGTTAAGCTTGATTCTATGAAGATACTTTGAGGGTATGATTTACTGGGTGTGTTTAATCTCTCTTCTGTGTTGAGTCCTATTTTGACATATGGTTTTCAGACAATCGCACTGATGTTCTTTAAAGTTTATTTATTTATTTATTTGTTACTTTTTTATAGTTTTACAGACAGACTAGAAGCTGACTTCCTCTTGATTTCTGTCAGATTTTACCATCTAATTAGTCTTTCTTTTTTTGTTTGCACTCTGTTTTTGTACTTTTTTTTTTTCTTTGAACTTTGCTGCTAACACTGTTGGTGTGTATTCTTCTGTGAAGTTTCATTAGAGGTATTCTGCTCACAGGTATTCTAAGACAGATCCCTGCATAGACTCCTACAAAACCATATTAGCATATCAAATGATCTTTACATATTATTTTGAACAATTTGTCATAATCATTCCAAGTGACATGATTTGTAAAGGATTGTTGTGCTTTGGCAGAATAATAAAGTGGCACATAGCATCAATTTCAAAACTGCAATCAATCAGCAGGATCCAAGCACACTTGGTGAAACACAGTAAACTGAACAATATGCACCATTTTCCATTAGTGAGCCACATTAGCAGTGACACTCAATGCAGGAAGTAATATTTCAGCATTCTGTTCCAAAGACTTGAGAACTCGTACCAAAGGCTTGATTTCAAATATATTATAAGTTATTGGAAACAGTTCTAAAGGGAATATCTAAAAGCAAATGTTTTGGGGTTGAATCACAGGCAACAAGAACTAAAAACTGAATTAATTTATAATTGAGAACTTTATTTGTTTGGGTTCCAAGTACACCTGCACTGAATCCATTTTAAATAAATACCTTGAAGTTTGGAACCACCTGGATTCTTGTAGAGCTGGCTAGCTGGCGAAGTCGTGTGATGTTGATAGAAGGGCTTTAGTCAGGGAGGTGAACAAGAACCCAGTGGAGCTGACGGAGCTCCAATGTTGCTCTGTGGAGAGAGGAGAACTTTACAGAAGGACAACCATTTCTGCAGCACTCCACCAATCAGGCCTCTATGGTAGAGTGGCCAGATGGAAGCCACTCCTCAGTTAAAAACACTTGACAGCCCATCTGGTGTTTGTCAGAGGACATCTAAAAGATTCTCAGACCACGAGAAACAAAGATTGAACTTTTTGGACCGAATGACAAGCATTATGTCTGGAGGAAACCAGGCACTGCTCAGCACCTAGCCAATACCATTTCTACAATGAAGCATGGTGGTGGCAGCATCATACTGTGTGAATGTTTTTCTGCAACTGAAACTGGGAGACTATTCAGGGTCAAGGGAAAGATGACTGCAGTGATGTACAAAGAAATCTTTGGAACTTAGACTGGGACAAAGGTTTATCTTCCAACAGGACAATGACCCTAAGCACACAGCCAAGATAACAAAGGAGTGGCTTCAGGACAACTCTGTGAACGTCCTTAAGTGGCCCAGCCAGAGCTCAGACTTGAACCTGATTGAACATCTCTGGAGATATCTACAAATGGCTGTGCACCAATGCACCACATCAACTCCAACAGAGCTTGTTGAGGTTCTGCAAAGAAGAATGAGGAAAAACAGGTGCCAAGCTTGTAGCATCATACTCAAAAAGACTTCAGGCTGTAATCGCTGCCAAAAGTGCTTCAACAAAGTAAAGGCAGTGAATGTACATTATATTTTTGTGTTTTATTTTTAATAAACTTGCAAAGATTTCAAACAAACTTTTAGTGTAGGGTATTGTGTGTAGAATTCTGAGGGGAAAATGAATTTAATCCTTTTTGGAATAAGGCTGTGTCATAACAAAAAGTGAAGCACTGAATACTTTCCAGATGCTTTGTATAAGGGTTTTGCATGATAGTGTTGATATATAATTTAATAGAATTTTGTTACTGTCAGCAACAGCTGCAGCTTCTAAAGGTCAGTGGAGCTTTTCAGAAAAATCTCTTTTGAGAAAGGAAAAGTTTGTAATATTTATATTTAATTTGTTTTGAACAAAGAGAAAAGCCTTCCAACTGCGTCAGCCACATTTAGATAGCGTGTGGTTTGTGCCAGGACAGTATGAGACTGTGGCTGTGGATCCACTTTACAGCAGGGGCACTTGACATGTAGAGTGATGGCACAGTTTGTCATTTCACAAGAAGACTTGACATTTCTCTCCTCCCCATCAATAGTGCTTCCTGTCGACGTACGGCAGCTCCTGCAGGCCTGGGGGTCTCACCTCCCTCCTAATGCCCAGCAGGGGTGTAGCGTTCTCAGACGTGCTAGGAGACAGGCCGGGGGCTTTGTCTGGATGAAGAGCTCTTCCACATATCAGTGTGACACAATGTGAGCTTCTGCAACTTTATAACCTCCTATTTACTCAACTTTTTGACGTCTTTGGTCTTGACACTAACAGCTCCCTCCCACTGACATATGCAAAGTGACACACAAATGCACCCTCTCCCACAAATACACACATACATATACTGTATTAGTGAGTGAGAAGTACTGTACTATACTTCCCAGAGAATGATTACTGCCCTAAATGCAACTTACCGAATCATTACAATAGGTCTACTCTATACTCATCTGTAGGAACATCTCCATACATTCCCAGACTGAGAAACCTTTGATAATTGAGCACTGAGCTCTTGTTAGGGTTTGATGAGCAAGGTTCATGAGCAAGCTGTTTGATCACTATGCCACTTCAGAGCTGAAACAAATTACATTAAAAACACAGTTCTAAGTAAACGTACATTTCTGTTCTTCCTTAGACACCTGGATATGCGCATGCATTCACAGCTCAACTAGCACCGCTGTTTAACTGCCTGCTTGTTAAGAGACAGGAGACCATAAAGTTTGAATCCTGTAAACACCACAGCTTTATGGTCACAAGTTCAAGGTCTTGTCCACACATATATGGGAATATTTTAACATGCTGTTTTTTGTATATTTTTGTCTTCCCCCACACAAAAATGTTTTATGTAACTGAAAATGCACATTTTTAAAAACTCTTTCCAGGGTGAAGATTGTGTTGTGTTGAGATAAACAGTGGTTTATGAAACCCTGACATCACAATGCATGAATGTTTCTAGCTAAATTTAGATAGCTCTTTGCTAATCAACTCTAGTTTGGAGCAGCTTCAGGGTGAAGCTGAACCCCCACCTAGAAAGAAAGGAGTCAAAGGGGAAGTGAAGGGTGTGAATATTTGTTTGAGGCAATGGTGTGGTGGACATGAGGGGTTAAATAGACTCAGTAGGAGGAGAATAGGGTGTGGAACATCTTCCAAAATTGCATTTTACACACTATATAGTGAACTACATAAGGTATAACACTACAAATATATACTGCACTATATAGGTTTAGAATCCATATAGCATAAACACATTACTTTCAATGAGGTCACTGCAAAATATTTTATTCCATTGTAATTTCTATTTGTTTCTCTTCATCCATTTAACATTGACCTTTAGACAATGTTAAGATACAAACTACCAGAGTCATGTTATTTCCAAAATAAAACAACAAAAATAGAAAAAACTTTTTTTTTTGTATGACTGTGCAGAAGGGAAATACAAATGTTTATGAAACTGCTTACTCCCTATATAATGAACTACATAATGTATAACACTACAAATATATACTGCTCTATATAGATTTAGAATCCATATACAGTGCCTTGGTAAAATATCCATCTGCTTGGCATTTTTCGTTGGCTACCTTACAACCTGAAATTGAAATTGAATATTTGAGAGTTTGCATCTTTTCAACAACTTTAAGATTTTTTTATATTGTGAATCAAACAACAAATAGGCCAAAATAACAGAAAACTAGAGTTTGCATAACTATTTGTCCCCTTAAAATATGTTGTAGAGACCCTTTTTGTGGCAATTACACCTGCTATTCACTTTGGATAAGTCTCTGGATAAGAGCTTGCCACATCTTGCCACTGGGATTTTTGTCTGTTCCTCAAGGCAAAACTGCTCTATCTCCCTCAAGTTAGATGGTCTCTGAATCTTCAAGTCTGACCACAGATTTTCAATTGGATTAAGGTCTGAGCTTTGGCTTACATTTCCCCTTAAACCACTCAGATGTTGCTTTAGCAGTATGGTTTTGGTCATTGTCCTGACCTCCCTCCCAGGCTTAAATCAATGACAGACTGAAACAGATTTCAAGAATATCCTTGTATTTAGCATCATCCATCGTCCCCTCAACTCTGACTAATTTTCCAGTCCCTGATGCTGAAAAGAGTTTTGGTGGGTGGCCCTCTCTTGGAGGGTTTGTTGTGGCATGTTCCTTCCATTTGATGATAATGAATTTGAATCTTGAATGAATTTGAATGAATGAATTTGAATCATGCTCTGTGGGATTATCAGAGGTTTGGATATTTTTATAACCCAACTCTACATTTGGGATTAAACCTTTTTCCTCCTTTTACTTTGAGGTATATCCACAGGCCTAGCATGGTGGCAAACACTTTTGTTCCATGTATGAGTAGAAAAGGCATGAGAATAAGAAATCTCCTCCTCTGAGTGATAGAGTCTATGTGATAGGGTCCTCCACATGAGAACCTAATTAGTCCTGTTTTTTTTCTACATTTTCCTACGTTTGGGAGAACAAATCACAGGTGTAGAAACTCAATGACACACACACACACACACACACACACACACACACACACACACACACACACACACACACACACACACACACACACACACACACACACATTTATGTACATATGTGTTTTGACCACAGATGGCTTACAGCTTCCTCCGCTTCAACTGGATTCTTTGTATAAATCCAACATCTTTAAGCTTATTATGTAAATTCAAAGACTGTTAGCTGCAGCGCAGACTTGAATTTAATTTTTATTCCATGCAATATGGCCTGTTGCTTTGTTGTTTATATCAAGTCACTTCTGCTTAAAATATCATCATTTACTCTTGATATCATCCTCATCCACAACCAGGTCTTCTAATCTGATAGACTGTAGCCGTCTGTGTAATAAGAGTCATTCCTGACATTGTCTTCATTTCTCATGCAGGACATGAAGGCAGAACCTATGTCTGGGGGGTTATGTGGTAGCAGAAGTTCATCTGAAAGTCAGGGGGAGTGTCACAGATACTCATTTCCTTTGACTGGAAGTCCTGGATGAGCACAGGCTGACTGGAGCAGTGAGGTAGTCTCGGTTTCCTCAAAGGACTGTGAGCTGTGACCTCAGGTTGACCTGAGGTCCTTCTGGCTTTCACCACTGGCAGCATAATTTGAATGCCAGCTCTGGCTCTGCTTCAGACTCCATCAAAATTACATGCTGGTATACTGGAGCCTGTCTGTTGCGTTTCTCCTTGGGTTTAATGAAATCCTGCTGCATTCTTCACAGACTCTGAGACTCTCAGGCACGGGACATGTTAGGTTTGAACGACCCAGAATTTGAGTCTGAACTTGTAAACTATGAGCCTCCACAGAACTTATTGGTTCATATGTTAAAAAAGCGAGAGGCAATTTTTGGAGCTATGCATTTAATATGTTAGAAGCTATATATTGAGAGGAGTTCTGACTGGGTGCTGACAGGAGACATGCTTGGTTTGTGTGTACCTTAGACCTTATGATAGTATAGCTTTCAGGCTTATATTAAAGATTACATTGCTAAGAACAATAGTTAGTGTGTGTGTGTGTGTGTGTGTGTGTGTGTGTGTGTGTCAGAGACAGGGAGGAAAAGTGCCCATGGTGACACAGATGGCTGCTGAAATGAGTGTGAGTGCTCTAGTTTAGGATGCCATCATCTTCACATGTCTGCAACAAAATGCCAGCGCTGAGACCACAGCACCTGCTCTGCTTTATTTTTTCCACTCACTGCTTAAGGCTTTTACAAAGACTGATCTTGCTCTACTGCAAACACATTTTTGAGAATGGACGGGTCTGTTTTTATATGGAAGTTCATTTGGCTCAGTGCTCATATATGACTCATATTGAACAGGCGCTAGATCTGAAGAATATATATAATTTAATTGACAGATGGTGCTCATGCTTGGTATGTTTTTACCTATGCTCATAAATGAATAAAAAAATAAATAAGCAAGCAAGAGAGAAATTTTAAGTGGAATCCTTACCATTTCCTGATGATCAGTATTGGTGAATATTGGTTCAATATTGGTGAAATTAAGCCTTATGTCCTGTTCAAATGTGATCAGAATACTTGTAAAGGTTTCCTAAAGGGATAATGGAGTAAAACATGGTCTGATTTCCAAAAGACAAAGTTGAAGACGAGACATTTCTTTAACATTTTAAGGAAGATCACTTTTTGCTTCCATTTTTCATAGTTTGACTAAAACAGAAAAGGGCCTGAAGCAAAGGTATGAGCACCCTGCACAATCAGTACTTGGTATCATTCCCTTTGGCAAGAATCCCAGCATGTCAATCCTTTTGTAACAGCTAAGAGTTTCAGTTATTGTTCTTCCTTTCAAAAACCTGCTAGTTCTGTGAGATTCTTAGTCTGTCTTGCGTGCATTGATCTTTTGAGCTCAACCCCTGGATTTGAACTTTGTCAGTCCACAAGACTTGTTTCCAAAATGCATCAGTTCAGTTGTTTAGATGTCAGATTTTGTGGTGTGGATGCAGGATTCTTGATTTTGTCAATATAAAAGTATACACTGTAAATAATACACTAATCTCACATCATCCTTCATTTCATTTCATTTAGTGCATTTAGTTGATGTTCTTATCCAGTTTCCTTGAAAAGTTACTCTGGTGGGCCAGAGTAGTGTTAGGAGTCTTGTCCAAGGACTGGAAATCCATCCCCAGTCTCCCACATGGTGTGGTGGCCCACTTGTGGTGTTATCTGTTGCACCACACCAACCACCAAAATGGTTCTATAGCTTCTCTCCAAGAAAACACAACACATGTCTTTGGTTGGCATTATCTTGCATTCTCACATTGATTTTTTGTTCATCTCCTCTCAGCTAATCAATTAACCTGTGACTTTGGTCTTTATTATGGTCAGTAGTAGATCAGTGGGCAGATATTGTAAATAAAATTAACCTGAGGCAGGATGATGTACAGTAGTCTGCAACAACAAGACGCCAACACACTTTCATTATCATAAAATGCTGTCTGCAGACGAAGAGGACTAACAGTGGATTGAGTGCCTCTTTCTATATCTCTAAGGTCAGTAACGATTAATATGAATGCTGTGATGTTGTTCAGATGTTTGTGAGGAGTCACATAGAGCATGCTCATTTAGTGTGTACAGTAGTTCCCCCGGGTCCCATGCAAATTGAGACCTCATCAACAGGGCTAATGGCATCGGCTAATACCCTGCTGCTCCTGCCGTTTCTTTCACAATTGCCTCTAAGTGGAAAATCATTGATCTGCTTCATTTAATCTCTTCTTTCTTTCTTCATCATCAGCTGTGATGTCGGCATGTTTGTGCTCTTTTTGATGTTGATGTTGTTGTTGTTGTTTTTGACTCATTATATTTTGCTTTGTATGTGTGGAGTAAAGGATGCCACAGTGAATCCTCAGGGATATAATTAAATGATATTTGAATAGGGGTGTGATTTAAATGATGAATGATATATTGGAGAGTGAACACACTGCTCAGATAACATGCCATGTAGGGCCTGTATGGAGAGCCTTACTAGTATCCAGACAGTTTCGTCCGTGGGTTCCATGTTGGACCCACATATGGATGCCCACCATGATCCCTGATATAGAATCCTTTTCTAAACATTTCTATATAGAACACTCTACAACACATTCTCCATAAATCTGAAGAACCCTTTCACAATGCAAAGAACCCTTTATTGAGTATTTGTGGTTCTATAGAGAACCTATTTTCTTTACTGAAGAACCAATGAAGAGCCATCATTTTAACATGAGATCTGCATTTTGCAAAATTACCAGACTTAGCCTATCTAACCATTGTGGTCATCATGAATTGTCAGGGAGTCCAACTCAGAAATTTCACTAATTTCAATTTCAAAATCCCAGTTTAAATGCCAAAGAGGTTTCCAGTGCATGTTTACTGCTCTGTCCACATGTACACACTCAACCGGCATGTAGACTCCCTCACAATTCTACACAAAATACCCCACAAAGACATAGTAGATGATACATGTCAGAGCAAAAAGCAAGTCATGAAAGGCCTGTAGACCTCAGAGACAGGATTGTATAAAGACACAAATCTGGGGAAGGGTACAAAAACATTTCTGCAGCATTGAATGTCCCATTGAGTGCAGTGATGTCCATCATCCATGAATGGAAAGAGTTTGGAACCATCAGGTCCCTTCCTAGAGCTGGCAGCCCAGCCAAACTAAGTAATCATGGCAGAAGGGCATTGGTCAATGTTGTTTGTAGAGAGACAAGAACCTTACAGAAGGACAACCATTTCTGCAGCACTCCACCAATCAAAAATGTATGGTAGAGTGGCCAGATGGAAGCCATTCCTCAGTAAAAGGCACATGACAGCCCACCTGAAGTTTGCCAAAAGACAACTAAAGGACTCTCAGACCATGAGAAAAAAAACAAACCTATTGGAATGAATGCCAAGCATAATGTCTGGAAGAAACCAGGCACTGCTCATCACCTACCCAATACCATTCCTACAATGAAGCATGGTGATGGCAGCATGTTTTTTCTGCAGCAGGAACTGGGAGACTATTCAGGGGGAAAGATGACCCCTGAAGACAACCTGCTCCAGAGTGCTCTGGACATCAGACTAGGATGAAGGTTTAACTTCCAACAGGACAACGACCCTAAGCACACAGTCAAGATGACAAAGGAGTGACTCTGTTAATGTCCTTGAGTGGCCCAGCCAGAGCCCAGACTTGAACCCAATTGAACATCTCTGGAGATATCTAAAGATGGCTGTTCATCAATGCACCACATCCAATCTGATAGAGCTTGAGAGGTTCTGCAAAGAAGAATGAGGAAAAACATGTGTGTCAAGCTTGTAGCATCATACTCAAAAAGACTTCAGACTGTAATTGCTGCCAAAATATTGAGCAAATGCTATGAATACTTACATACATGATATATTTTTGTGTTTTCTTATGTATTATTTAATAAATAAAAAATGTGCAAAAAGTGAAGCATTGTAAATACTCAGACACGCTGTAAAGAAAAAGCATAAAAGGATATTTGTATTGTTTTATTTTCCCTACTGTCCCTATTTCAAAAACACTCTGGCTGATCAATATATCCAACAGAATTTCTGAAATGTAAAATGTTTAGTCCTTAAGAGCCAAAAAATGTTTTGGATCAGAACATGCTCAAATTCATACAAATATTTCTCAAAATCTCAAATGACGATGAAACTGAGTAGCCTAGGATTCCCTGAAAATGACACGTCTGGCATGTGTGACTGTCTCCAAAAAATACTTTTCCAATTTTCTTGTGAATCAAAGTATGTCAAACTATGAAAACATCCCTCAGGCTTCTAAAGTTTAAGTGCCCACATAGCAGATTGGATGGTTGAGATCTCAGTCATTGAATAAAGCAAAGACAAAAGAAGGCTCACTGTTCTACAATTGTCTTTGTAAAGATGTGTCCCCAAAACGCTGGAGACTTTGGAGAGATCCCTCTAGTGGACACTCTGGTTTCTTACTGTTTTTCTAACAGCAGCAGCAGCAGGGTGTCAGGTAGAACAAGGAAGAGGGGAAATAGAAACCTTTTTATGAAAGAGGAGCATCCCATGTGAAAACAAAAACAACAACAACAACAACAACAACAATAATAATAATAATAATAATAATAATAATAATAATAATAATAATAAGTGTTATTATTGTTGGTGTATTGCATAAAGCATCATGGCCCTTGTGGTTGATTTGCTGCATTAGAGAAAGTGCTGCTGCTGATGAATGTTGTTGTCAGTGCTGATACTGTACTGCTTTGTGTACTGGCTCTGTTTTTCGATCTAAGACTCGGTGACGCTGCTCGCCCACCGTCCTGAGCAGGAGGGGAGGGGCTGTGTGTGTGTGTGTGTGTGTGTGTGTGTGTGTGTGTGTGTGTGTGTGTCTCAGTGGAGCGCAGGCGCAGAAACGCAGGCGATGGTTGAAAACTAGCAGCTATGCCGCTCAGCAGACGAGCCTGAACTCAATGGTACTGATCAGAGCATCCGAGCCGCACGCGCTGCTGGAGGCCCCCGGACAGCACACGCACACGCAGCTCACGCGCACGCAGCTCACGCGCGGGAGAAGTTCGTGTGGCCAGAGCTCACGCTCGAGCTCCTCCGGATTTCTCTCCAGCTCGACGGCTCCTCCATTCCTCCTCCTTCTCCTTCTCCTCCGGCTCGGCGGCGGTCGACACATCCTCCCAGATGTGGCCATCCAGCTGAAGCGCGAGGATTTACTCCTTCCAGCTGGTTTTATTGACTGATACTAGAGTGAGAGAGAGATAGAGAGAGAGAGAGGGAGAGTAGCCCAGACCTGTACACGGCTCACTATGTTTTTGTTACCGTTCCACACTAGGAGGCGTTTGAATAGCTTTTGTCCGGGGGCGTTGTGCCTACACTTCATGCTCTGGATTGTATGTGCTGTTTGTGGAGAGGAGCAGCCGTTCAGTGTGGAGGTAAGACTGAGCTAGAGGCGCACCCCCCCCCCCCCCCCCCAACACCCCAGTTATTTTGATACTAGTAGCCTGGAGTAATGCTGACAACTTCTGAATGCAATGCTTCTTGACCCCTGGTCCTAGAGCACAACCCCCCTCCAAACACACACACCTTGGACACTATAGCTTTAACACCCCCTCCAACTCCAAAATGTCTTGAGCTAATTGGTTGAATCAGGGAAACCTCTAAGATGAGCAGGGTAGGGGTGCCTCTAGGACCAGGGTTGAGACACCCTGTTGTACCTTGTGTTTTTGCTCTGCAACTTCACACAGAGCCGTGGAGTCCCTGTGCGCCTGATCAGAAACACACTCTAGCATAAACAGAGCATCTACCAAAGAGTCGGCACCACTCAAGCCTCTCTTCACCCTCCCATCCATCACAAAGTCCACGTCCATTCTGCTGCTGAAGTCAGGAACAGAAAGTGTACTGTTTGATAGGCTGTATCACAGATTAATAGTCTGACAACGCTGGTCTGTTGTCGAACATTGTACCACATGCTGTATCAGCAGTTGAGCACACGTTGCTCTGTGTCATTTGCCCAGCCGCTTCTCATTGCCTGGTGTGTACACGCAGCAGACCCGGCAGAGAGTGAAGAACATCTTAAACAACATTTCAGCCACATCTGCATCTCTAGCTTCCTGCACATGGGCTCATTCATCTCCTCCCTTTCCAAACACAGGACTGAGGATAAAAGAGGCCTTTAGAAATACATCCACTGATGTCTGTTCTGATGTTTGTCTTTAATTTTCTTCTGGACAAGATGCTGCTCACAGGCTGTTAAAGCTGCTCAGTAGTGCTTTTCTCTTGGCGTGACTCGCTTCATGAGGGTGAAGGAAATCAGCATGATCAGAGTTGAGATCAGTCCAGCAAACTCTGAGGGCAGTAACCAGAAAGGAGCTGGCTGGGCTTTGCAAATATTGTAATGGTAACACAGCGAGTGGGTCAGGATTTCTCCGCACCTTGTTTATTTCAGGAACAAAGGGCTCAGGGCTTGGGGTTGGTTTACAGTAACTCTTCATGTGGGAGGATCTTATAAACAGTGTGGAGTCAGCAGATTTACAATAACCTGCTTTGTATTTTAAACCAAAGAAAGAGATGAGATGGTGGAGAATATTGGGGTCTGTGATGCATTTGAAGTATAAATGCATCAGGAGCTTGTCTATCGGTAAATCTATAAAAGTGTAAAACTGACTCACTGGGTTGTGTTTAGGCTTGTATTTCGAGAACTGAATGGGAACAATTCCTACCAAAGCAGATGGTTGAGGGTAAAGTATATATTTACGGCAAAAGTTGCCACAAACCTTTTCATTGGTTTGAACTTTCCAGTAGGCAGAAATGGGTCGGGAGAGAGAGAGGCGATTTTCTTTTTATCAGCCCAGGCACACCAATGAGTATAGACATTCGCTGCTTTTGATGAATATAAATCAATGTTCAGTCTGCAAAAAGAGAGAGTGAGAGAGACATTCATGTGCACTTTTCCCTGTGGTGGTAAAAATGGAAGGTGGTTAAGATCATAGTGGGTTATTGGCACGGTTTGGCGTATGTGCTGCCTCGGTCTGGCAGCGGATCATCTTTGTTGCTGTGCTTTGCGGACACACACTCGCACACGAAAGCAGACAGAGGGAGGATTAAGAGTTATAGAGGTACAGGTTGAGCCCGTGTCTCTTCATCCAAATAACTGCTGTAGCGGTGAGTGAGGCTTTAGCTGTGTACTGGCCTGCTCTTGGTGGTGAGGCTACTGTCCAGAGACATGCTGACTGTGCCTGAAGGAAGGAGGCCATTGGTCATACATCAGTGCCACTGCTCCACCCCTCCACCCCCAGAGCATTGGACACAACTTGACCCCTGCACTCTTCTCTTCTCTTCTCTTCTCTTCTCTTCTCTTCTCTTCTCTTCTCTTCTCTTCTCTTCTCCTCTTCTCTGCGTGCTTTCACGCCTTTGTTCCTGTCCCTCACAGCTAAAAAGCCATTTCCTCACATTAGTACAGTTCTGCCACAATGGCACTGACACGTTTAATTTCATTTGTTTGGTAATGGTCCCATTTCTTTTTTTTTTTTTCTTTCTTCAAATGGTCTCTCTTCCCAGTAGAGCTGAACATTTTTCGGCGTGTGTGTCATTTTTAATTGCGTGTGACGGACAAAGGAGGTATTAACTGGCTGTGGGAGAAAAAAGGCGAGAAGGAGTGTTATGCAAGAATGCACAAGCGAACTTATTTGATGTTATAAAAGTCTAAATTATTAAGAGGAGACAATGCATGTGTAATCTTTTCATTCCACTTATCTCTCAGGGACCTTCTACAGTCATTTTTCATTTAATTTTTTTTGTCATAAGAAAAAAATTGTGACCAGAAACAACAGTGAAGTCATTTCTTCACAACATGGTTGATTGAACTTGGGGAAATTGACAAAATGAGGTGGAATAAAAGGGAACAAATTCCCAGTCTTACATTTTTTTGTCATGAGCGTGGGAGAGGGTTTTAAACTTTGTTTTGTTTTTTTTTCTTAATTCATTTTTTATGATGCAAAATCCATAAAACACAATACTGCGCTGTCAACCCTGCCCAACAGCATCTCATGAGCTCCAAAAACTCCACCAGCCTCTTCCCACAGATGCCTGTCCTCTTCATAATGATGTTCTTGACATGAATGAGAAGCGTTTGTCACTTTGTCGAGATTATGTGAATGCAGCTGCGTAGGTGTGCATGAATGGAGCCAAACAAAGCACCGATTTTGTCTTTCTTTTCATTCTCTTTTCAAGTTTTGGTTGATGTCATAATAAAACAGACAAAGAACTTGGGAGGAGCAGCCTCTTTCTTTTTTTGCAACATAGACAACTTCCTTCCTTCCTCCACTACCTTTATCAGAGTCACTTTGTGTGGCAGTGAGGCAGTGTAGTTTTTTTTTTTGCATCAGTGAGTCAAAGTTGATTCTTTCAGTGCTCAGCGTCAGGTGCTAAACCTCAGCGTGAGTCACACTGATTTGCAGCCCAACATATCCACACACATACAGGCACATTCTGCTGGACCATCTTGCCTTAGGTTCAACTTGCAACAGGGGGGGGAAAGGAAAACTAAGCCCACAGCCTCAAACAGAATGCACAATCATCTGAGCTGAGCACAATCTCAGCTATTTCACTTTCTCTCTTTCAGAAAGCCATTGATGTGGAGAGTCCTGCTGGGTGCTACAAAAGCTCAGCCACTTTTGTAGCACCCTTGGTTGCCCGTGCTCTCCATGTTGCTGTTTTTGATGAGCCAGTCCTCTAGAGATCTTTCTGAATTATTGAAAGATGTCGGTGTGATGTCCGACACTGACATGGTGGCAGCCGCGTCACACAGGCAACATCAAGCTCTACTTTAAAGGGTCATGAATGAACAGAAAAGCCAGTGTGTTTATTAGTACTGCTCTGCCACCCCTTCTGTCTGTTTATACGACATAGTGGTGGCCTAGTGTCTCAGTGTTTATGGCTGGGAAATAAACTCCCTCTAAAGTGGTTTCCCCCCGCCAGCCCCCTAGGGCCGTTTTCTTTCATGTGTCACTTACTCCTGCTTCCCACCCACTGGCCTACTACTGGGAATGTTCAGTGGCCCTATCAGAAGTTATCTGGGCCCATCAGGCTGTGTGCTTCGGTTTGAAGATGAAACTGAGCCTAGTGCTTTTAATGCTTGCACCCCAGAGTTTCATCCTGGGCTCATGAGCAATAAAATATGACAATAAGTGCTTGAATTTGGTGCATTTAGCCACTCTGCAAGTGGTGTGTATACATTCCACTTCTACTGTGTGTCATCATGTGCCATCATCAGCTCCACTCTCGGAGAGAGAGCGAGAGATGCTCTGTGCTTGGTACAGCATGTTGTGCTCACACATGGCCTTTCTGACGTCAGCTTGGCTTTGCTGGGTGAACAGATTTGTGCAGGCCCCTGGGGTGGATACGATATGTCAGTCTGTTTACCTATCGCGTAGTCCTGCCGGATGCTGGACGGAGCACCAGCACAAACTACAACACATTTTCTTTTGTTCTCACAGATCGTACTGCCTTTTCGTGGGTTCTAAGGAGCTCTGCTTTTTCTATTTTCTGTTCAAGTCACTTTCTCCCATCCTCTATCCCTCCCTTCTCTCTCTTACCTACTGTTTCTTTAAAAGGCCTTCTAATTTCTTGATTTATAATGGTTAAAACAGTTACAAAGGAACATATGACACTGAGTGTAAAACTGCATCATCTGTTTGCTCAGCCAGAACTAAAACTTACAAAAGTAGTTAGTTTCATATTCAGTTAATGGATAATAAATGTGTTAATATGTGGTTTTCAGTTCTGATACCTGAAACATCTTAACACTAATAACAACTAATAGGCTTGGATTTGAGCAACTCTTGATTATTTGCATATGGTTGTAATAGTTACTTGGCCTCATACTCCGATCAAACCAATCATTTTTAAAACTTAAATTAAATGACTGCACCTCCACTCAAGCTAATGTTGGTTACCAGTTATTTACCAACAAGAAATATACAGTTTATCCAGAAAACTGAAATGGTCACCTCAGCCAGTGTTGTCCATTCAGATGTGGAAACCCTCTTTTTCAAACCACTGAAAACTCCAGTATTCCCACGGCACAGGTGTAGATGCTTCTGAATTCACTGAGTATAACTGTGGGTCAAAATGAAGATTGTTGTTACATCTGCCTGTGAGATTTGGTAAAGTTTGAGTTGTTCTTGACGGAGCAGTCTCTGAAACACATCTCATTTCACTTATTACACTTATTTCAGATTGAACTGGACAGATGTGCAGTAATCAGGGCTACATGAAGCCTGGTAGAGGCTGAAGATTAGCTGTTTGATTAAACATAATACTGCAGGAAAGGTTGAAATATCAACTCAGTCAAAAGGGGATTGCAGGGCATTGTGTCTGAGTTAGAGGTAGAGGTTATCTGTCAGCATTAAATAGTAATATAGTTCAAGATCAAGTACTGTAACTATGTATTTATACTTCATTACTTCCCACCTCTGCTGTTTCAGGCCTACTGTTTTCTCAGCTCCCCACAGTGCTAGTTCAGATGCTCTCTCTTTCCATTGTTTTGTGTTCTCTCTCTCTCTCTCTCTCTCTCTCTCTCTCTCTCTCTCTCTCTCTCTCGTCCTTAGCTCAGTGGAGAGCTGTGGAAAGAGCCTGTGAAAAGCATTTGCTACTATTCAATCTTTAATGTTGTTGACAACTCCAGTGGCGATGAACAGAAGCACATGGAGACAGGAGGTACTCTCAGCACTCCTGACAAGTAGTTTTCATGACATGACACTGTGAGAGCTTGGGGAAATGTCACCCCCATTCTACAGCTGATTGAGATCATACTGCACAAGATCTGCGCTGCTCTTCATTTGTGATAAGAAAATAAGTCATTTGACCAAAATAAATTTTTTTTTTTGATAAGTCACTTATCACGCAAACAAAAAAAGGCATATGCTTAAGCAACCAGAACTTCCCAGGAGTTGAGAAATGTTTGTAATGAGGCAGGAGGGAGAGATGGCCGTGACTGGAATTCAGATCTCCTCTACTGAAGACTGTGTGTAATGTGAGTCTAACATTAAATTCATTACAGGGACCATGGTATTTCTTGACATTTGCCCAAAAGTGGCAACAGCGGCTGAGCATGTGGGATGGCGGTTGTCATGGAGACCAAATGCGCTGTGTGGCGGTGCATGTCCTGCTGAATAATTTAGTGTGTGAGAAGAGAGCTCAGTCGCACACACGTGCACATACACAAACACAGGATCACACACTGAGCTTACAGCTCAGGTGATCAAGCATCATCGTAATCAAGATGCAGTGTGCCTAATTCTGTAACATCCTGTTAAAAAGTATTTTGTTTGTTTGTTTGTTGCTTAGTCACTCCACAACTCCACATTGCTTACATTTACATGCACCTTGTTAAACTGATAATAATCTGACTAATTACTTGGAATAAGATGGGTCCATGTATACACTTCAGTCAGAACAGAGTAGTCCGGTTGAGGCCTTTCTGATTACAAATTTTATTCGATTGAACAAGGTGGGTAATCCTTTAAATAATAATAATAATCTGTTAAAAAGAAGAATAATAGCCATGTAAACCCCCTGTATCTGATTACATTCCCAATCGAAAAGTTGAAGTACGTTCTGCACATGTGCATTTACGTCTGGAAATTGTTTGAGAACTTAAAAAGACCTAAACATTGTTGAATGAATTGAAAGTGTGAAATAACAAGCTATTCAGTCAAGGACTTTGGCTTTTTACATTGACTCAAGAGCAAATTACGAACAGATGGAAGATTCTGCAGTCAGCGTATTACAAAGCTAAGAGCCAGAAAAGGGTTCTGATCCGTCTACATTTCTGCAAAACAATGGACAAATTCATGGGAGATTGACGCCTTGCTAACATGAATAAAAATGGCATGGATGTTGGGTTTTACTGTCGACCTGCTGGAAAACTTTAAGGAAGCTACAGAAGGCATTTTTGGGTAACGTAAGGTGGTTGATTCCCTGCTGAAAAATCCAGCTGAAGACCAGCTTTAGATGGTAGCTGATTTTGGATGGTTGAAGCTGGTTAAGATGCTTCAATTGTCAAGGTGGTTGAAAAGCTAGATATCTAGACAAACATGCCCTATGATGGTCAGCTACCCCACGAGCTGATTAGCTCTAGAGAAGCATAGTGTATGTTGCCTTTGATTGTGGTCATACTTGGTGGTGATGGTCAAGTAGCTGGGCATGTTGACCAATCAGCTTGGTCCAGCTTCTTCTTAGTGCAGTGTGCATGCAAACACAGACTTGCATCAGATTGTTGAGTAGAAGTGTATATGTAAACACCGAGGTCTGGATGTAGAATCAGATCTTTACATGTAAAGGTAGCCATTGCCAGGTGTAACCCTCAATCTGGATTAAAGCTCAAATAAGCAAGTATTAGAGCATTAGACACAAACAAGGCTCAGCCTTGTGACCTTTAGGGATCAGAGCGCATGTGTGGCTTTCATTTGAATTGAATATTCCTTTTTCATTAAACCTCTCCTTTCTTTCCATCATTCAGAGGTCAAATTATATGGCATTTTATATTGTGTCTTTTAATTTCTGTGTGAATAACCTAAATTAACTGAGGAGCACAAGAATAATGGCCAGCGACACCATGTTTGTTGTTGTCAGTGACAACAATTGTCTGCATACGTTGCCATAGCCACATCACCCCTTCCGATGGCAATCCATGCCTAATGAAGTATTCTTGCAGCTTTAAAGGTTCTGCTTTGATGTTTCAGAAGGGCTAATTAGTTTTCTTTTGGTCTGTTGGTGAATTGGTCTAAAACCATGAGCTGGATCATCTCTGCAAGTTCATTCCAGCTTGCTGAGCAAGCAAACTCACTGCCACCTACAGTGGCCAAGTCCACATTTGTGTGTGTGATGAGGTGTGTTATGAGATGTGTGGTGTGATTTGACCTTAACGAGTTATGCTGTTTTACATTAGTTTTATTCCTTTTTTTTTTTGGGGGGGGGGGGTTATACTCTCCTCTACTGTTAGTAAGGTTGAACATGCTGGAAACACATTCCCATCATTTATGCAAAAAATAACAACATTTTGATAATTGCTGCAGATACTAAGTCATTATATTGAGATACATTCATTATTTTTAGATACCATTGCATGATAATGCCATGTCTTTATATTTAGATGCTAATGTTAAGTCCTTATTTTGACATACTGACATTAGAGATTAGAGACATTTTTGGAAATAATGTAATTGTTTTGAGATTCTTTTGCATTATCTGAGATTCTGTTGTAATTATTTTGAGATGATTTCTCAATATGTTGAAATACGTTTTTTATTTTGAGATACTATCTCATTATTTTGAGATACTGAGTCATTTTCATTATGCTGTCTCATTATTTTGAGAAGTTCTGTTGAGTGGCAGAAACGGGCTTCCATAGAACCCCCCCCCCTTTAAAAACTGCAGCTGCACATTAGTATACAGCTAAAGAGTGAAACCTATTGAATTACAATGGCACTGAATGATGACAGCTGGGCATGAAATAGCATTGACCTGCTCTGTGTAGCTCAGCAGTTTTATGCAGGCAAGATCAAAGAAGGCCATACATCACATAGTGAATGAATGAATAAAGGAGTTAAGACTTTAGTGGACAGGACTTGGCCCAGGTCTCTGTCAAAGAGCCAAATCATCTGCCAGTCCGCCCCCCCCCCCTTCCCCTCTGTCTTGCATTCTCACACTCTAGCCCGCCACTCTACCTCTTACCCTACTTTCCGTGTTTTCTTTTTCTTAATGAAATGCGGGCATCTAAACTAAGGTAGAGTGAAAAGTCCATCCCTTAGCCGATCACAGAACTAGACAGCAAACTCGCTTTGGGAAAATAATGTAGCACTTAAGCAGCAACACAATATTCTCCAGCAGTTAGATGAAGAGAAGGACAGTTAGTAGTGATTAGACACGTTTGCTCTTGCAAAGGCTCATATGGTCAAAATATCAGCTCTCAAGCCAATAAGTGACCTGAAGGTCCCTGATTTTAACCCCCACAGGATTCACAACTGAGGTGCCAGTGAGCAAAGCTGTCAAGGTGCTGGGGTGGTGTAGTATGTGTAGTTATAGTGCCACAGATGGATACCATGTAGGTGGGTTCTGTTGTACTGTTGTGCAATGGCTTTAATAGGTGTTACATTTAATTTACAAATATAAAATCAAAGCATAACTGAAGCCATTGGTTTTCCAAAACTTACAAACTAGAGGACACCATAAGGAATGGTCACTTGAAAGAAAGTTTGGGAGGTAGGGACTTGGGGAGGGTGGGGGGGGGGTTCTCCTGAGATACACCAAAGCAAAAGGTTATGCGATTGTCAACCTGCTTGTCTTGAGGGTAATATCACTCTCTTTGTTTCTCTTCCTGTAAATCTGCACTCCCCCACACTGTCCAGCCTGGACCCACTAGAGAGGATTAACAGTTGGCACAAGCTCACAAGCAGCCTGCTTGTGCCTGCTCCCATGCCCCAGGCAGTGTTTACTACACTTTTGGAGTGAAACTCTCAAGCCCTTTAGAACACTCCAAACAGTACCAGATAACTGGGTCAATATGCAGCAAGATAAAGCGACCTGGTATGCTCTGCTTCCTTTTGCTGACACAGGCTTTACAGTCTTACTCAGCCTCTGGGTTTCGTTGCTGGTTGTGAAACAATTTGGGCAGTTTTTTTTTTAAACAGTACATTTCCTGTTTTGGTTACACTTTATTTTGATGGTAAAGTTTTGATGGTAGTCACTTTGTAGATGCTCATCCAACTGAGATCTACTAGGTTCCACTGAACTTTTCACAAATCCTGAAGCCTGGATCTGTAAAACGAATCAATCTTTCCTAAACCTAAACCTAACTTAATTAGTCCTTAATCCAAAACCAGGGCTCACCAACCCTGCTCCTGGACAGAGCTAACCTCCCTCCAACCCAAATCTAACTGACCCCATGGAGCCACCTTATTAAGACAGTAATAATTGGATCAGATGGGGTGGATTGTGGCTGATTCTGAACTGACTATTCCTTAGAGTTGGTTCTCTAAGCACGGGTTCTTCACACTTTCACATCTATATATCTAAACATGGTTACAAACCAAAAGTGATTGTTCTGTGGCATCGCTCAATCATTTTTTCCTCATTCATTGTAATTTTTATCAGCTCCACTTACCATGAAGGAGATGTAGTTCCATGATTACAGACTTCAATGCTCAGGACCCCCATAAGACCACCACAAATCCGCTATTATTTAGGTGGTGGATCACTCTCAGCACTGCAGTGACACTGACATTGTGCTGGTGTGTTGGTGTGTGTTGTGCTGGTGACACTGTGAACCAGAAATATTCACCCTGTTGTCGGCGTCCTGTGTCCACAGATAAAAGGCTAGAGGATAACCAACACAAACTGCAGCAACAGATGAGCTGTGGTCTCTGACATCTAGATGGACCAACTCGGTTGGAGTGTCTAATAGATTGGCCAGTGAGTGGACACAGTGTTTAAAAACTCCCATCAGCACTGCTGTGTCTGATCCACTCATACCAGCACAACACACACTAACACACCACTATCATGTCACTGCAGTGCTGAGAATGACTCACTACCCACATAATTGCTCCTTTGGGGTCCTGACCATTGAAGAACAGGGTGAAAAGAGGGTAACGAAGTGTGCAGAGAAAAAGATGGACTATAGTCTGTAATTATAGAACTACAAAGCGCTCCTATGGTAAGTGGAGCTTATAAAATGGACATAGAGTGTAGTAAAAAAAGCTGATGTATGTAAGTGGCCGTCAAAAGCAAGTATGTTTTCAGAATGATTGTCCCAGAAACACCCAAAGCAAATATGCATGTAAATCCCACATCTGAGTAATTAAGCAGCCCAACGTCTAGACACTGGTTGCTTACATGCAAGAGAAAGGATTGTGTAATAAAGCATACATGCCTCCACTCAGTACCATCCTACCAAATGTGTTGGTGGTTTTGCTCTTATAGACACAATGTGCTCCTGTCCTACCTTAAAGCTGACTGTGCTCAGCCATGTCTGATATGGCACTAAATAAGGCTTTGATTTCTTTATGACAGACGTGTGTGTTTTTGAACACCGGACGCATGTTTGTCTTGTGGCAGGCAGGCAGGAAGGTGAAATCAAGGAAAATGCTGAAACAGAAAACAGCTGAGATTGGTAACACTTTAGTCCTGTTTACCTAAAAGCAGGTTATTGTTGTGCAGGCTACCATCTTGCCTCTTTCCTTCTGTAATGGATCTGCCATCTCTTACATAAGCTGATGGAAGAGGAAAGCAGTAGAGAATAGAGTAGAGAATAGAGTAGAGAATAGAGTAGAGAATAGAGTAGAGAATAGAGGAAGAATGGCAGGCAGAATGGCATGGCCCATATTGAAATGAATTTGTTTAATCACGTGTGAGCTTCATTCTGAAGTGGCACACTGCTACCAATTATGTACTACACTGGCACATGTTGAGGTTTTTTGTGGATTAAATTAGCCAGGTGGCCAATTCTGTTGAGCTTGCATCAAGGTATTTTTATGTCACAGTTACAGAAGAGAGAGATGCACAGGCTAGTTTTAGTCATTTGTGATGGAAATAAAGATAAAGAGTACAAATCTATGTAACGCAGTTTCCCCATCAATTCTAAGACATTAACTGTAACATTTCTACTAGTAATGACATCAGATATAAAGAGCCATTTTCACTGCTACTAGTCATACTAGTATGTTACCACTGAAATACCCTTTTCTATGAATACACGTTTACAAAATCATCTAGTTAAATATATCTACACTTTAGTAGAAATTGTAATTCACAATATTTACAATGTTATTCTGAGCAGATAGTAATCAATATACAGTGTTTACAGTAAATTAGAGGAAAATTTGAGATCTTGCATTTGCATTTGTCAATGTTATGCATATGTGCACATGGACTTTAAACGGTCAGAAATTTGGTCAAGATGGTCATATTTTTTACTAGTGGAACAAGGCTTTATATATTAAATTTTACTTCTGTAAATTATGTAGACAGAATGAGATTCCATGTAAATCAGTAGTAATGTGTTCAGGAAATGACATCCTGTGAATGTGGAAAAAAAATGCATTACAGAGATCTTTTGACCTATAATTTGAGAGTTTTTACAAATAAAAATTGTAATTCTATCAGCTATTCTATCTGTACACTAAAAGATTGTTAATATCGATACAGATGCAAACAGAGCCTTCTGTCTATACCCACAACTACACCAAACATGACGACTGTGTTATGGACCAAAAAGAAAAAACCCTATTTTTTTTTTCCAAGGCAAAACTTATTGAAGAGAGGCTGTGCAACCAATGGACAATTTTAAACATCTATGCCATATTAGGGTTGACTCTGAACCACCCTCTAGTGGATGTATTGGTTAACATCCATGCCAACTTAAAGGATGCCTAGAAGTAGGTCAGTCATAGAACATTTGAAATGGACATTTATTTTGTGTGTAAAGGGAGTAAAAATGAGCCTTAAAGATCATTACAATAAAACATTATATTAAACATATTTATGAAATATGAAACAGTTGAATAATGAAACGTTTGGTTTATTAAGTTCTTATCTCTACAGCTATAAGCACCTGTTGCAATGATTTAACATCAAACACACAGCATTGCTGATTTTATTCTTGCATTTTTTTTTCCTCTCTCTCTCTCAATTTCTCTCAATCTCTCTGGTACTGATTGAGGTGGCTGTTGAGCTGTGTGTAAGGCTGCTCTGGCTGGCTGTGTAGAGGATTTGGGGGCTCTCAGCAGTAAGCCTAAGCCATCAGAAAGAGCATGTTTTGCACATTTTACAGAATAATATTCAAATACAGTCAGGTGCAAACGGGCCACAGATAACATCGTGCAGTGTGTGCAAGAAAGCATCTGATATGAAGCCTTTGAATGTTTTGGAAACGAGAAATGAGTTTCTTTCTTTATCCCACGGGCTAGTGCCTGACTGAGTGCACTCCCACATGTTGGAGAACAATTGAAGTGAAAAGAATGGAGCCCACCCAGGCTGAACAGAGATCAGGCACCTTTACAAAGAGAGAGATGCTTTGAGATATTACATATACACAGCACACATACACGAGCATGCACACATACAGTTTCACGATGAGTGCTGTGTAGTCCTGATTTACAGTGCTGTGTGCCAGCAGGCAGGTCAAATATGTGAATCTATTCAAAACAGTAGCCTTGGGGTTTATTATTATTATACTGTGTGTGCATGCATGCGTGTGTGTGTGTGTGTGTGTGTGCGCAAGCAGTCTGACACAAAATAGCATTAAAGATTGCTCATTTCCCATAAACTATAAATCAAACTAATTCAAAAGCTATGTGTGACCTACTAATAGCAGCGATTAAAATAATTGCAGCAGTCAAGCATTCATCAGCGAGGTACATTCTCTCTATCGATCGTCTATTGCAGCGTTAAGTTTTGCGGTCAGTAATGCAGAATTGGCTCTGGTGGCTGACCGTAACTGTAATTGACCCCTAACTGACTTTTGCTCCTTGTCTTCTGTGTCCTGCAGGCATGGCTCCAGCGGTATGGTTACCTCCCCCCCACAGACCCCAGAATGTCTGTCCTGCGTTCGGCTCAGACCATGCAGAATGCTATCGCTGCCATGCAGCGGCTGTATGGCCTCAACGTCACCGGCGCGCTGGACAAGAACACCATTGAGTGAGTAGTCCACACTTTGATCAAAATCTGTGAAAGTACAGTATGGAAACTGAAGGCACATCCAATCTCTGCAGTGTGAGGGATTTTGCTCTATAGAACCAATAGATCAAATCAGAGCAGACTGAATCAAACATCAAAACAATAAACACTAATACAAACATCTCATATTAAAGTTGATCATGTGAGTTATTTTAAAGAACATTGGCCCCCTTTAAGTGTCGCCTCCTTTTTGTGCACTCTTTTAAGGTTTTTGTCATCATGACCTAATCATCAGCGGGTCATTTTTCAGAAAGAAACAGCATAACATTTATCTAAGTTGGCTAGCATTGATCGTGGCAGACACTGAATGTCCCTTGTCCAAAATTGCTATCACGGCTTTAACATGCTGGATGGGGCTCCTTTCTCATTACTACCACCTTGGTTACTACTTTCATGCAAAATTGTTAGTGTGTTCTTAGCATGCTGGCCACTGACCTTCTCCAGCATTGCTACTGTGGTGTTAACACTGTGGCTGTAGTGGCAGAATCTGTTGTGCAGTGTTAGCTTGTTGTCATTAGTACTGATGTTGTTGTTGTTGTTGTTTTCTTTTAAACCAATCCCGTCCCTGCTGATATCCCATGAATTAAATATAACAACATCCAGACACTTTCTTTACTGAGAAATAAATACAGTGATGTAAAATTCCAATTTTCTATATGAATGTTATCTGTGTTCATTCTAATATGGTTGATAAAATAAACACTTACTGCCCAAAACACTTTTACATTCTAATTTTCAGAAGTGCCTTCTGTGCAGTACTGTATGTTTGGGCCTTATATGTTTGACAGCTTCATGTTTCAACAAACACCCAGCTCTTGACCATTCCACAGATGACCGTAGATTAGCACCTTTGTTCAGAAGAAACTGTTCAGGATTTGGAAAGTGCCTGGGACGTGACTAGAGTCACATGTTATCGTTTGATCAAAATTGCCTTAAGAACTGGCACACCACAGTGAGCTGATCAAAGCAGCTAGTGGGATATTAGCCCCAAACTTAGACAAGCTTTGAGTAAAAAGGGAAGTCTCTCCCCCTCTTGCACTTTATTTTCTCTTTTCCCTTTACCCCTCCTCTCTTTCTCTTTCTCTCTCATTTCCCCTGTATGTTGTGAATTAATCTGTCAGTCTATAGTACCTGCTCTGTCTCATTTTGCTTGATACCTGGAGGCCTAAATTGTTCCATTGAGCCATTCCTTAATTTTGTTCCTGTTGTGCACACATACACTCAGTGTGCTGAATTTAATCAACACCCTGCACAGTGTGATGATTCAACAGCTAACACTTTTTGCCCCTCTAATATCTTAATTGTTGTCCTTTTGTTTCCTTTTTTGCTTCTGTGTAATGACGTAGTTCTAACACTATAAGGTGAGGCACTGGTTCTTCTCTTGTGAATTTGATCTCTTTGCTCTTAATGGGCAAGTGTATGTGTTTGTTTTGTGTATGTCATGTGACTGTGTTGTGAGTGTGTGCACACAGGTTGGGAGGGGGGGAGGTTAAGATTTTTCATTCGTAATTTACACATCTCACACATCTGTGTATGAAGCGCCAGGTGTTGCCTAAGCTTAGCAGATAGCCCTGATAATAGTCTCAATCTCTCTCTCTCTCTCTCTCTGTCTCTCTCTCTCTCTCTCTGTCTCTCTGTCTCTCTGTCTCTCTCTCTCTCTCTCTCTCTCTCGCTCCCTCTCTCTGTGTCTTTAGCATAGTACTGTAGTAAATATGAGAGATTTAGGTGGGGAAAGCCATGCTCTAAAGGCTGCAGTTACAATTAGGTCAGAGAAGAGGTTTTACTCAAACATATATATATACACATACACACATACACACACACACACACACACACACACACACACACACACACACACACACACACTTATTTGCATATACCTATGCATATTTGTACACCCACACATCTACTGAACTGTTAGCTACCTGACATATTTTACAAAAAATCCCTCAGATACAGATTATTCTCTCTGTCACACATGGACACGTGTGCGTACACACTCAGAGACACACATACACTCACTCCCCTGTGTACAGTAGCTTCTAAAAGAGCGCTCACACTCTCATTTCCCCATCAGAAGTGTGTCTTAGATGTGGAGGACTTGGATGTGTTGCTACATTCGTGTCCCAACACTTCATTGCTGTTTGAGGCTACCCCTCGAATGTAGCCTTCATAGCTGTTACTCCTCAGACACTTTCTGTATAGTATGCCTGTGTGGAATACAAACGTGTCTATTACATATATGACGTGGAGTTTGTGTGCTGAGTATGTGTTTGAATGGAAAGACAAACCTGGATTACTGTTTTTCTCTCTCTCTCTCTCTCTCTCTCTCTCTCTCTCTCGTAGCTGGATGAAGAAGCCCCGGTGTGGGGTACCAGACCAGCTTGGCGGTGCCTCCAAATTCAGTGTACGAAAACGACGCTACGCCCTCACAGGACAGAAGTGGCAACATAAACATATCACATACAGGTAGGATGAGCTGTCTGAGCATAGAATCCTACAGTCAACCTGTCAGTCTTCTGTCTTTCATAGCAACTGTTGCTATGTTGGACTAGTTGAAGTATCCCATTCAGCATATCATGTGTTCTAGCTGTCGCTGACATTTTGATGAATTTTTTTTTCTTAATTTCAGTTTATATTTTGTACATGTATAAGTTTAGCATAGCTTATAGTTGTGTCATTGAGCAGATTCACCTGGTCATTTCAGATGTACCTATTTTTTGATTGGCTTCAACAACAACATTCCCTAAACTGGTAGATTACCCTGATTAACATACTATTAAACTCTGGACAGTCAGCAGTAACTTATAGTTAGAACACACTGGGTCTGTTCATTTTCTCACATTAGCTAATGTTAGTCTAGGTGGCAAATTCTTACTGCCATTTCAAAACGATCTATTTTTGATTAACAACAAGTAGGAACTCAGTAGGAGAGCATTTTGAAGCTGTAACCAAAACCACAACAGTCATATTTGAAGGAATTACACATTTAGGGAAAAAGTGTTACGGCTACTTAGATTAGGCTGTCTGACATTTTTCCCAAAGTTCTGCAAAATGTTTCCAAACTCACAACAGTTGTTATGGATAGGTAAGCTGTGCAGCTCTGATGTACAGTATTAATGTATGTGAGTATTATATACTAGCCCACAGAACCGCAGGGCATATACATCGCTTCTGATGGCACTCTTAAGACTATTTTCAAAATCAAAGGCCGAGACAGCAGATGTAATGCCATCATGTCTCTGTGAGCTAACCAGTGGGACTACTGGACTAATTAGGCAACTACATTCCTCTGTTATATTCTCATTCTCTCTCCCGCCCTCTAATCTGATTTTCTCCAACATACTTCTCCCTTATTTCTTCCTAGCTGCTTCCTTACCTCTGTTTCTCTCTTTCTTTCTATTTTACCCTCCTTGTCTCACTCACTGATACGCCTACTGTCTATTTTAAGCCCAGTTCTGCTGGCTGGCATGTCCCACGATAACATCATTTCAAATGGACTAACAAACGTGAATCACACATTGTCCAGCTCATGGTATGACTATAAAAAGCACATTTTATAATCTGCATATTACCACCATGTTTATTATAAAATATGTGAGGTCTTACAATATTGTGGGTTTACAATATTATGCTCCCTGACCTACATTGTATATAAATATTATCCCCGTCCTGAATTCAGTAATGCATGAATAATCCTAAAGCTTGGGCTTCAACATATAGTATGACTTTTTCAGGCATAACTGTGATACAAAAGCCTTGAGTATAATCTGCCAGTAAAATCCCTGGGGAACGGACTGATTCCCTGTTACTGAGAAACAGGCTGGTTAACTAGGTGCCTGTGGTGGAGCATGGAGGCAGGAGGAGAGATGAGTGTTTTATATGCAACGATGCTGCTGAGGACAATGTGTTTACCCCCACAGCAGAAAGGAATTATTCCCCATAGAGCAGTTTTGCTCTGCTGAGGAATAACATCTCAGTTGAGATTCATTCCAACTTTATTGCTCATATATACATACACACACACACACACACACACACGCGGACATGCCAGAAGTCATGGAATAACTCTATGTAAATTCACTGTGAAATATTACTTCAGGGATGGTTTGGGAACGCCTACACTTGTATACCTTGGGAGAACACTGGCCATTATGCTCATGGCAAGGTGACTTGGATATTCAGAATCTGAGCAACGCATGATAGTGAGTGCCAGATGGACATGGTGAATTTATGTATTCCTGTGTCTTGTGTGTACTGGGAATATGCCATTAAAGGCATCACCACCCATAGTGGGCAGTGCAGTGGCCACCCACAGGTTTTTAACGATCATGACCAGTGGCAACAGATAAGCAATTCATTACCACAGGATACTGCACTGTGTCATTGGGACTAAGTAGTTTAGAACTGGTTTCATGACATTTTCCTGATACACATCTGACACTGTGGATTTTAGGAATGTTGAATTCCTGTACATCAGTAGGTAAGGATGCTAAAATCAATTTTTGAGATGTTGGTTAGAAGAACACAGAATAACTTGTTCACAGCTTCTCTGTGAACTCTTGACACCCAATGGATTTGTTTAGATTTTTGTCAGATTTCTTTTGCAGAACATTGTACACACAGTTATATTTATAAAGGGCGAGATAGATACATAGAAGGAGAGAGAGTGTGTGAGACTGAAGAGAGACATAGAAAAGAGAGATTATGATTATGTAATGGGATCGAGCTTGGCGTGTGTGTGTGTGTGTGTGTGTGTGTGTGTGTGTGTGTGTGTGTGTGTGTGTGTGTGTGTGTGTGTGTGTGTGTGTGTGTGTGTGTGTGTGATTATGCTGTCTTGTAGTCGGGTGGAGCAGATGGGCGGGCAGATGTTGCTCTCTCTATTTCCTGTTCTGTACCCTATGCTGGAATATGCCATCTTAAATGTACCCCTGTCTGAAAACTTACCAGTGGGGTGAGCCTTTAAATATTTTGTGCAACTACATTCAACATGAAAAAAAAAAAACAGATGGTGTTTTATTATTTGTGAGATGTACATATATAAAACCGTTATGAGGGTATAAAAAGGCTCAGAAATAGGTTATGGTGAACTTGGCAAGAGAATTCCAATTTTTTATTTGCTGAATAAAATGACTAACATAAGGTTAAGCTAAACGTGAAGCAGAAATGAAAAATGAATACATTAACTAAAGTATAACTGTGGTTTACAAAAGTATACTAAAGTATAATTCTTAATTTGTGTGTATTTTTTAAACTGTATTGCCAGACACACTCCAAATTAATACTCATGTGTAACATCTTGTTTTTTCCAGACCAATATTCAAAGACTAGTTCTTTCATTTACTGTCCCATTTACAATAACTGCTAAACTGAATAAAGCAAGCCAGGAGAAATGTGATAAAACATAGGACCGATCAAGACCCTGAAAATCAGTCTATTCCAAATAACAGATTTTCATAAGTAGCTGGAGTGTGCGTCCACATTCAGTCTCAAATCTTTAGATGCGAGTTGAATCTTCAGGCTTGTAGTAGAAAATGTTTTGTAGTAGAAAAGTCTTGATATTCGCTGTCATCATTGCATTGTACAAAAGCACATCCTTTCTTTAAACCTTTTGTTTGTCAAAAAAACAGGACTTGTTTGTGCAAATTGTGTGATTTGTAATCAGTGTAAAATGCTAGTTATGGTCATCTAGCTGAAGTTTTATTAAGCATTAAATCTCTAATCTGTAACCAACGTATAGTTTAATTAGAGTAGATAGCACAGACCTTGAAAAAAAATCACATTGGCTGCCCAACGTCCAGCCTCTGGACTTGGACTAGTTTCCCACTCTGCTTCGGACTAGTTGCTCACCTGCCATCAGTGACTTTGCAGAGATTTACACGGACCCTAATCTAATGCTGCTGTTACTGTTATGAGCACCATTAAACCATCACCATTACTCCAGTACACTTTACATGCATTACATGTCTGTATTCTTTGTTGAGCATTTCCTTTTTGTTTTCTGTAAAGCTGCTTTGTGACATCAAATACATTAGATTTTATTTATCACACTAGTTACTACACTTACTATTCAGATATCACACTAGTTACAATTTACTCCTTGAATTATTAGCATTTTTTTTATTTGCTTTCTTTAAAACATGTCATTTGTGTTTCATTTTTATGCTGCTCCCAAACCTTTGCCACTAGCAAAAGCCTTTTGAAGGTTAATGCAACAGCTACGTCTGCAGAACACGAAAGCGAAGCTGAGAAAACGGTTAAAAAAGCAGTTAATTCTGCCATCTGTAGAAGAAAATGAGCAGGTAAAAAAGCAGGTATCACTGTTGGTAGAAGCTGGACGCGTGACTAAAATCTTAACTATGAAATCAGCAGTAAAAAGCAGGGCTATAAATGCATCTGAGCATTTCTGTTGCAACCAAAGTCACATTCATAAAACGTGTTCTAAGGAACCTTTGAGGTGTACAGCCTTTGTTTAATTCATTTTCTAGTTTTTTCCTCTCACTCAAGTCTCCAGTCTGACAGAGGTTTAGACTGTGTGAAGTTTAAAGTGACTTGAGCAAAATGTAAATCCTGGATCAGTCTCTACCTCAAGTCCCCGTTTTTGTTCACTTGCCGGACTATTTGTCTGGAATTGACCAATCATCTGTTACAAAAGGGAAAATTTTCCAGAATCTTTATTAAGAGGGATGACAACCTTTTTGGGTGGGATCTGCCCACCTTGAGACCACCCGTAGCTGCACATCAGTATTCAATCACTTTTTGCCTTTCTGTTGAGCAGTTTTCACTACATTGGATGCCACAAAAATGTCCTGGATGTGGCTATATGTATGTGTGGCATTTGTGCATGTGTGTGACCTTTTAGAAAACCACGATTAAATGTGTGTATGTATATGTGTGTCGAGCTGGACAGCGCTCACCTGCTGGGTGCTGATAATTAGCCTAGTCTTCTCACAGTTTGTTGTCTCAGCACCACCGGATCTCATCCTAATTATCTATCTCTGGCACACTATTACGGAACATGAACACACACCTTTTCGTCCATATCACTTCTGTAAATGAACACCTTCAAGTTCTCTGCTCCATTTTCTCTGTTCCAGTGTACAGTGTGCACAAGACACGTGAGAACAGTTCAAAGACCTTAGGTGGTTCTCGGTGAACTAGTACAGCTGAGGTGGCCTCAAAAGATTGTTGGGTCAGTTTGAGAGTAACAGAAATATTTGGCCTGGAATGAAGCTGTTTGTTTACTTGTCAGCCAGTCTGGCCTTCAGCAGTCACTTGTTCTTTTTGGGTTTTGTTTAAGGTTTTTTTGGAGTAAATCCCAAGTATTCTTATAACTTCAATGTCGCATCAAGAAGGAGACAGATTAGCTTCCTTCTGCTTTTCATTCACAAGATGAAATTCTGAACACGACATCCTTATGGTTTTGGATCAGATAGCTGTATTTCCAGCAGAGCCTAATACAGAGACACCACAGCAAGCCCCTATGTAATGGAGCAAAGCTGGTGCACACGCTGTTACAGTGGAACACAAAGATAAGAGTTCTGCTCTAAGCGGGGCACTGTGAGCTGTGTGTGTGTGTTAGTGTGTGTGTTAGTGTGTGTGTTAGTGTGTGTGTTAGTGTGTGTGTTAGTGTGTGTGTTAGTGTGTGTGTTAGTGTGTGTGTGTTAGTGTGTGTGTGTTAGTGTTAGTGTGTGTTTGTGTGTGTGTGTGTGTGTGTGTTAGTGTTAGTGTGTGTGTGTGTGTGTTTGTGTGTGTGTGTGTGTGTGTGTGTGTGTGTGTGTGTGTTAGTGTGTTAGTGTGTTTGTGTGTGTTAGTGTGTGTGTTAGTGTGTGTGTGTTAGTGTGTGTGTGTTAGTGTTAGTGCGTTAGTGTTAGTGCGTTAGTGTGTGTGCGTTAGTGTTAGTGTTAGTGTGTGTGCGTTAGTGTTTGTGTGTTTGTGCGTTGTGTGTGTGTGTGTGTGTGTGTGTGTGTGAGAGAGAGAGAGAGAGAGAGAGAGAGAGAGACAGACACTTGCAGTGCCACGCTGGAGGCAGAAGAGGACACATCTTCAGCAGGAAATCTTCCTACTCATCCCATTTCAATGACACCTCCTACTGTCAGTAGAACTCCAGAACAAGCAGTCTTTCTGCACTCTTTTTCTTCCAAGGTTCTGCATGTGAAGCCCTGGCCAGTGTAGTGGAGATCTGAGTGCAGACAAGACTCAAAGACAGGATTATTATTTCTGGGAAGTACTGCCAGATGTTGATCCAGCAGTTGATGTATAGTGGCGGCCAGAGAGGCACAACTGCTGCCAATACCTAGAAGACAGTAGACAGGGGAACCGTTTGTGAGCTGAAAGTAAGAAGTGCTAGTAAGAAGGATCATTAAAGTTACATTATTGCACTTTTTGTTGATGGGCCTCAAGTTCAAATTCAAAATTTGTTATATAGGGCTTTTTACAGCTGTCACAAAGCAGCTTTACAGAGATCTGGGTCGAAGCCTTCTTTTGAGCAAGCCAAGTCGAGAGTGGCAAGGAAAAGGGGAGACCGTCCATCTCTGGACAACACCGAAAGAGTGAAATAATTGAAAGCTTGGCTAATGTGACAGTAAGCCATGAGTTACCTGGGGGAAATGACAGAATTGGGTTTAAGGCTAAGATTAAGGTTAAGAAGCTGTCTGCAAGATTTGCTTCAGAATGACAGCAAGCTTGTCCTTCTTTTTTGACCATTGTCTTAATCATGCAACCCATAAACTGTATCAAACGTTTAGGGCTGACCCAAATTGTGTACTAGTACACCTAAAAGCAAATACTGTGAAAAAGGTTTTTGATCATTGAATAATTAATTAAAGAATTTAATAAATTAAAGAATTAAAGCGTCATGTCACTTTAAATGTATGAAAATAAAATATTTTAAGCTTTTTTTGTTTTAAAGTTGATACTGTGATTAATAATCTATTCAGTCCTCAGTAAATCAGCTGAACGCATATTTGAATGATTCATTATACTTTCTGATAGGAAGAAAGAACTTTCAAAGAAGTCATTCAAGTCTTAGCAGTTATATTTATTTTTGTAATTATCTTAAAACAAAGCTCTGTTTGGTTCTTCAGCTCCTACTGTGACCTGGTCAGAGTGGCAAGGCCTGTCCCTTGACTAGAATAATTGCCATAGCTGGAGTAAGAGGACACAGTCCATCTGGCATATAAAATCATAAAAGGTGATCCAAACTACCACAGAGTATGTATACATTGAGAGACAGAGAGGGGACCGGGAGGCCAGAGAGGAAAGAATATTGTGAAAGTATGTGGAGAAGGTGAAATAAAATATTGAATCGAGTCAATATTCCAGAGCAGAGATGACCAGTGGATGGTTTTTAAAATAGCTGAGGACTTTGGTAGGTGAGAGACTGTGGTTTGTTCCATGAATATAGAATCGGAGTAGTAATCCTGCAGACACTGACAGCTTTCCTTGGCTGACCTGTGACACGGCCCAGGGGAGCTCTACTGCTTTTCTGTAACATGTAGCCTTTCAGTTTCAAGGGATGCCTAAACCTAACCAAAATGGATGTTCTGCTGTTGTGATCATTGGATCACTGTAAATATTTTAGTATATTTATCTTATTTGTGGAGACAGCTTTTCACACTTTCACTTAGTCTATTCAGTTCCCATTCTCATCATCAAGCTAAGATTGTAATAACTGTATATTTCAGTATGTTACAGTATATTTCTCATCCTATGCCCCTCCAAACTCAGTTATAACAACCCTGAAACTAGAAAGGAAAACTCGAGTTGAAATATTCCTTTAACACCTCCACTCTCTTAAGGAGTCAGAAGATTAAGCAGTTTGCTGGAGTGAAATACTTAAAAACTGAATTGAAGATATTTGCCTTATTTCAGTATGTAAAAAAAAAAAGGAAGACGTTTAAAAAATGCCTGGGTCGGCAGCGCTGGCTGAGCAGTGAGCTGTTGATAATCCTTAATTATCAAATAAATTCAAGCCACAGGAAGTTCTGCGGTTTACTCAACACCTTCAGCACCTTCTGCAGCAGCAGCAGCAGCAGAGATTCAGCCTTTTTCTTCTCTTTCACTCTTTCATTTCCTCTCTTTCTCTATCTGGGAACGTTTATAGCCTTATAAACTACACAGCACAATGTTTTTCTTGAGCCATGTTAATGGTCCATTGATTATTTATTTATAATTCAGTTTTTTGTTTATATTATGATATATATGCTGTATGGTGGGTTTAAATATAGTGTAACTTTGATATAGTATAAACTGTTGTGTTGCCCATTGTTGACAACTTCCAAAGGTTCTAAGACTTCAATCTTATATCAAGAAGACCAGAGACTTGAGTGAAGAGCTTCAGTCTAGAGAACGCTACAATGACGAGTGTTTCAATTGGAAGAGTGACTAAAGTAGCATGGATTTAGACCTGTTGAAAATGGATCAGTAAATAAGGATGGCAGTTGAGGTCAAACTCGGTTACCCTGAAATCCATGCCTTAGTGTGCTATGCAAGGGAATAATTTAAGAGTAACCAAGCTGTTCTTTATATGGGTAGCAAAGCATTAGACTGTTAATTGACCCCTTACTTCACTGTGAATGAAAGCATTGTCATCCAAATGTGTCCTCAGCATAAAGGTTGACTGGTCAGAATCACTTTCTGTTGATTTGTAGTCACCATTCCCTGTAATTGAACAGGTGGACCATGCAATTAATGCCAAAGGCCTTACTTTTGAGGTCAAGCATTCTGGCCTGTACCATCCTTTTAGTGTACACCACACACGGACTCTCCCACTTCTGTCTTTTAAAGATGGATTTATGCACTGCAGACCTACTGTAACATCTGTTTAGTTGTCAATGTATTATCATTGCACTACATTGACAAATTACTCAGTTGGTGAATAATATTACATGCTTTTTATTCCAGAGTGTAATTTAATGATAGTCTTCCAAATTCTTTGTCTCTTCCAGCATAAAGAACGTCACACCTAAGGTGGGCGCAGAGGAGACCCACGATGCCATCCGCCGGGCATTTGAAGTGTGGCAGAATGTCACACCACTGCGCTTTGAGGCTGTTCCCTACAGTGAGCTAGAGCGGAATAAGAAAGACGTGGACATTACGATCATATTCGCCTCCGGATTCCACGGAGACAGCTCACCCTTTGATGGAGAGGGGGGCTTTCTGGCGCACGCTTACTTCCCTGGGCCGGGCATTGGGGGAGACACACACTTTGACTCAGATGAGCCTTGGACTCTGGGGAACCCCAACCATGATGGTAGGTCTGGCTGGTACATTGGACAGCTCCTGTCTGGGCTCTGCATTCTGAGACTATATAGTGTCATCCCTCAACCAGCTTTTATGTAATTGTATTTGACAGGTTTTTAGATTTTCACACATCAAGAGAAACCTGTTCATACATGATGAAATATACACTCATGAACGTGGTTATTTAAGGTCTTGGATTGAAAAACATGCCCTTGAGGCGAGCTGAATTGTGTGTCATCTTGTCAGCACTGGTAGGTAAGAATGACCCATAAATATAGATATAGCTGAAAATAATTGAAAATCGTAACTCTATCACTAATACACTATTCTGACTCGCTCAAAGCATCTCTCATTTGCTGTGTTTCTTGCAGAAACTAGTTCATGATCAAAACTAGACTGCTTTCAGAGTGAAGTGGTCAGTCAGGAGGAGGGACTTGTTCTGATTTTTCTGGGGTAGGCAACTCCAGTCCTGGAGTGCTACACTCCTACACACTTTCGCACATCTAGCTCACCTGATTCAACTCACCTGCTTATTTCCAGGATAAGTAAGTCTGTTGGAGCAGGGAAAACAGTGAACTGTGCTGGAAGCTTGTACTCCAGTATCAGGGTTGCCTACCCCTTCTCTACAGATTGAATTGTTTTGTGTTTGTTTGGTAGAGACAGTAGCGGTTGTATCTGAATGTACCTTGGCCTGAGCTGTATTGGAGAACACATTACTATATGCGTTCCAAATTAAGCATGACTACAAAGAACCATCACTAACCTAGAGTAAGTAAATCCACCACCCACAAAGTAATTTAAGGCTGTGTTAAAGGCAGCGACAGTGCTGGCTGGAGGCCTATTCGTCATCTTATCACTATGGGTAAGGGGAAGCAGATTCAGTCCCATTGTCAGCCTTGATGTGGCGGTAAAGATTTTCCCTGTGGGTTGCAGGAAGCGCTCTATTGCAGGCCATCAGCGATAATGAGCCAGAGAGGCGTCCATCAGAGTGCCGGTGATTCATCCGTGCTTTCTCCCCCTATCCAATATTGATGGGACTGATTTTGGAGATCCAGCTCACTGCATGCTGAAGACATGGAATTATGCATTAGATTGAATTATACATCCAATGGAAAGAAGAAAAGAGCATGCTGTCGAGTAGGAGTACATGCATGCATATTTCATCTGAGACAGTGACCGAGGGTGTGTGGCTGTGACAGTAGGACACACAAAAGTGTGAGTGTGTGTGTGTGTGTCTGGGATGTGTGTGCTAGGGTGTTTTTTTCCTCTACATGGCATATGGAGATGTCTAAAGGACAAGAGGGAAGAAGCAGAGAAGCGGAATCTCAAAGGCTTGGTGTTCTGACTCACCATGGCTTGCAGCTATGAGGCTACACACACACACACACACACACAGCTTCAAAATCTTGTTTCATAACAAAACCAGAAAAAGCTGTCCAGAATAAGTGTGTATGTATGCACTAACACTAAATTATTTATTTATATACTTATTTTGCTAAATAATTTAAATCATATTAGAGCAAGCTTAATATTATTTGTACACAAGCAACCTGCACATATCTGCTACAAATTACATCGTAAACTTTGTTTCCACCCCCAGCTGTTTGTACAATTCAGCAGTTACTGAAGTGTGTACAAACTTACCTCATAGGCAAGGTTAATGATAACAGATGGAAGAAGTAAGCCTTTGACTAAATACCTTACCTTTCACTTCCTTTCACTAGTTCTTAGACTCCCCCTAAAACTCACTTTTACACCACTGCCGTAAACACAGATTATTATATGCGTTTCCCCTAGTGGCTACTGTTTTTATTTAATTTTATCCCAGTGTTCCAACCCCATTAGGACTCTCTCCCAGCACATATGATTTTCCCAACACTAAGCAAGTTTCCTCCTGTACATGCAAAGTCAGCTACCACCTCTTCTTGAACTGCTACCATTGCATCGTTGCTGGGCAGCCAATGCACTTGGAAGGACAATGCTGCGTCCCCAGCTCTGACGCAAAGGCTTTGCATCCAGCATCACACTGGTTGTTATACGGATGGTGAGCAGCATGCCTGGGATAGAAATCTGCACTTCTCAGATCACTGAGCCACTCTTGAGCCTGAGCCCCTTACATTCTCACGGACACCATGGAATGGGTAAATATATTAACAAAGAATTCCATGGGGTGTACTCATTTTTTCACATTATATATTGGGATTCTGTCCATCTGTCAGCCATAATCTAACAAAAGAAGCATGTGCACATTACAGTAATATTACAGGATTTTACACAAATATGATTTGTATTATATCAAATTATATTGAATTGTGTTTATCAGATTTTGTAGCAACTGATCCTGATTAGATTCTATCAAATGGTGTGTGTGAGTGTGTGAGTGTGTGAGTGTATGTGATGGAGAGAGTGTAAAGACAGAAGGAGAAAGAAAAATGTTGGAGCGAGCAGTGTGTGTTCTACTGTCTGTGACCTGCAGGATTGTGTGCGATCAAGTTTCTGCTCTATCTGAGGTCTCACGTGACCAGTCTGAATCAATAACAGTGGGCGAACTCAAGCAATCCCTTTGAATTTCCTCCCATATCCATGTTGCGGCAGCTTCTAGCTGTCATTTGTCAGCCCATCACACACTTATGATATCAATATTCCAAGGAGGATTACTCCATCCAGCAGTGCTTCTCTTTGTGCACACACTGTAACTGTTTGCTAGGACTGCTGTCTTTAATCCAGTCAAACACGTTTAAAACGAAAGAGTGCTGAACGCTTCTTCAGCATTTGGTGCTTGGGTAAACACTTTAATTGGTATAGAACCTTTACATTTCATTAGAGAACCATCAGCTGAATAGTTCTACAAGTCTTCCTTCTATGGTATTAATGCTCTTCACTGCTGTCCTGCTTCTGCCACTCAATACCATTAAAAACCCTCCACCTTTCACCTCTGCTGACCATCTTTCATTTGTTCTATGCATCCCTCTCCTCTCCAGACATTCCCACCATTTGTGAGAGCATCACTCTTCTTCTGTTCCACTCTTCACCTTTCAATCACCTTCACTCTCTGCTCTGTCCTCTAGCTACAACTACTTGTTCAGCCTTTAGTCACAGTCCATCAGTACAGCAGTGTAGCAGCCAGCACTCATACCATACCTCTAACTCCCACTGTCCACCTCTGACTCATAATCTCTCTCTCTCTCTCTCTCTCTCTCTCTCTCTCTCTCTCTCTCTCTCTCTCTCTCTTTCTCTCTTGCTCTCTCTCGCTCTCTCTCGCTCTCTCTCTCGTACACACACAAATCAAATCCCAGCTGCCCTGTTGCTAGGGAGGTCTGTTGGGCTTGCTTTGGTTGTATAGTTGTGGGTGAGGGATTATAATCCCTTTCTATAGCACATGGGACAGCAGTGTCTTTCTCTGCCATCTCATGTTGTTCCCCCTGTCTGTGTCCACTCTTTCAGTGCCCCCTCTGTCTCTCTGTCCATTCTCTCTCTCTCTCTCTCTCTCTCTCTCTCTCTCTCTCACTTGCTCACTCGCTCGCTCACTTCATGCCTTCCATCTCTGGACCTAGCCTGCCTCACTTATTTTGCCTCTGCCTCACTCCATCCTGCCTCACGTCTGACACTTTGTCTGTCCACTCTGTTTTTTTAGGACTATGTTCTCTCACTCTCTTCACTTTGTCAGTGTCCCCCACCTGTTTCTATCCCTTCTGACACTCTGTCTGTCCCCTCTGTGTTTAATCTGCCTCACTCTACTCAGTCTCAGTTTTCCTGTTTAGTCTTTCTATTTCCTCTGCATCTTAGTTTTACTCTCCCTCACTGTCCTTTCTGCTTACCCCTCCACCTCCTCTACCCATGCCATGTTGCCTCTTTCTCCTCTCCGTCTCTCTGCCTGCCACATTGCTACTATTTCCCTCTCTGGTTCTTGCCTCTACTTCTCTTTGTCCCCTTTGTCTCAGTCCTCTCTATTTTGTCTCACTCTTTCCCCTCTGCTTTATTCATTCATTCATTCACTTCTTATTCTTGGCATTTTTCTTCCCCCTCTGCCTCATTTACCCCCAGTCTGACTATATCCTATCTGTCTACTGGTGCCTTTTGCCTCACTCTATCCCCTCTGCCTATCCATTCATCCTGTTTATCCCTCCATCCATCCATCCATCCATCAGTCATCCCTCACACATCCATCTGTCTTCTTCTGGCATCTGAGTCACTCAGTAGCCTTTCTCTTCAATTCCTCTTCTATCCCTGAGGTCATGTGCAGTTCCCTGTCCCACCGTATATGTCTGTGTCTTGCTCACACAGCGTGCACTGACCTGTACATGTACACATATTCATGGCAGTGTTGGCACTCCTGGATTTATTCCAGAAAATACACCATATCTCCCAGACGAATATTGCAATTACACATATTCTATTATAGACATGTTTCTTTGTGTGCATTGGAATAACACAAAAAGGGGGGAATTTCACACAAAGCTCAAAAAATATTCTGGAAAAAAATATTGGCACCTTCAACCTTTAATAAAGTTCTATCCTAACTTAAGGTATATATTTGGTTATATACCTTTTGGAAAAAAATAACTCAATCGCTACTTTTAAGGAAGCAAACAACCCCAAAACTCCATATTTGACTGTAGGTACTGTGTTCATTTCTTTGTAGGCCTCATTACATTTTCTGTTAACAGTAGAATGATGTGCTTTACCAAAATCTCCATCTTGGTCTCATCTTTCAACAAGACATTTTTCCAGAAGGATTTTAGCGTACTCATATATTTTTCACATGCTTTTTTTCCTCAGGTTTTTTTTTTTGTGTTTTTCAAGTTCACATAAAAATACACACATTTTTTGTGGGAGAAATGGTGCATTTGGCAATCCAGGGTTGCCAACACCTTTGGCCATGACTGTACCCTATAGGTCCCAATGTATGTGGACAGCTCTTCTAATGATTGCATTCAGCTGCTTCAAGTTGCACCCGTTGTTGAAACAGGAGCTTTGGAATTGTGTTCTCTGGAATGATTATGCTCCATCCAGTACTTTTGAGATGAGGTGGGGAGTTAGGGATGAGGTGGGATGGTGATTGTCAACATTCTTACATCACTAACACCCTAAAATCAGATCCTCACAGCAATACCTTCCCTAGTCAGTAGAGACTGTTACTTCAAGAAAAACAGGATGAACTCTTTTTAAGGCCTGTTATGTTGGAGCAAGTTGAGTGAGCAGCTGTCACAGTACTTGTGTTTATATAGTGTACAATGCAGTATTATTTTATATTATATTATAATTCTGCGTCTGCCAGAAGACATGTGAATTGAAACAGCTGAAGCTGGGCTGTGCTAAAAGTAGGTCAGGACAGTAATGTATAACACACTAAACGGCAGTTATCCTGTGTGGATGAGGAAGAGTGGGTCATAGCTAACAAGATCATTTGTCTGGGCCATGAGAACATAATAAACACAAACATAAGACTCACAAACAGTGCTTTTATCCCACTATCCTTCTCTCTCTCCCTTTCCATTCCTCTTTATCACTCTATCTCACTTTTCACACTCTCTCGGTTCCCCCCAGTGTCTGTGGACTATAATGTCTGCTCTGTCAAAACCTCCCTTAGGAGGAAGGGAGCAGACAGAAAGAACAGTGCTAGCTTGCAGGGGTGTGTGTGTATGTGTGTATGTGTGTATGTGTGTATGTGTGTGTGTGTGTGTGTGTGTGTGTGTGTGTGTGTGTGTGTGTGTTTGGGCCTTGGGCCACAGCAGCGAGATCCATCCTCCCCCTTCCCAAAGCTGAATCACTGATGCTGCTATGGCTGAGAGAGTGAGAGAGAGACAGGGAGGGAGAAACAATGTGACTTAAAAGGGAGCAATAGGCCTACCCAGGAATATCCCTGCACATGGATGCTAGGGGGAATGTTAGGAATAGTACATTTTAGCAATCAAAAACTGTGCATATTGCACCAGAGCTCATTCGTTGCTCCATGCAAATCTGTTCTTTTGTTGCAGTTGTTGATATTCAGCATCAAACATACTGGAAATTTATACAAAATGATGGCTAAAAGTCAAATTTTATATTGTTATTAATTCCAATTAATATTTTGTGTATGTATGTGAAAGGTCATACATTATCAATCCCTGTTATTTCAAACCTACCCAGGTTATTTCATGAAAACAAGAGTGTAGAAAAGTGGTGTAACTGCTTAAACAGCTTCACTATATATAGTGGCTATAGTTTCTCAGAATGTTGAATGCCTTTCTATGAAGCTCACCACATATAGCAGGAAGATTAACACTGTTTTAAGCTTTTGTTTAAGCTTTATTTCATCATGTCTGCAAGTTATTTGTATTTGGATGTGCACTCAGGAATTAAAACTATTCCTGCACTACATTTTCCTTTCAACAGAGAATCTCAATTCAGAATGCTTAAGCAAGTCTACTCCTCCTCCAAGAACCCTACACTTAGCATTTAAGGGGTTAATCCATTGACATATCTCGACATAATTCTTGTAGTTAATTACAAACGAGACAGAGAGAGATGGAGATTAAGAGAGAGCAAGGGAGAGAGACAGAATTCCTTTGCATCTTGAACAAACATCCATGGAAGTCAGAAGACCTGTGAAGTATGCTTGCTGTTTATAGCTCTACTGATATGGCGGCAGCATGGCACCATACTAGCACATTACACTCCAAAACCAGATAAGGATTCTGAACATTTTCTGTTTTCAGATGAAATGCCCCGAGACTGACGTGCAAGTCCTTGAATCCAGTGGGTTTTCATTCTCTTAAAGATGTTAGTGATAGGTTCGCTCTGAGTGCACACAGAAAAAAAGAGACCATCTACCTACACTCATGCAGGAAATGAAAATTCCTCAGTGATGTTTATTCTCCCTCGTCCAAATAGACATGGGATTTAGGAAAACAATGCACAAGAAGCAAAAATGTAAAGAATGTATGCGTGTATGAAGGTCCACTGACCTTTAACCTAATGAAAAATGGTACCCAATTCTGGTGGTGCTGCACAGAGGCCTAGTGTCACTGCTGCACTGCGGTAAATTTGGTGCTTCCTCTAATAAAAAATGGAAAGACTGACATTATTAAGTATCGTCTCCCTCACTGCCATAATCTGTGTATTGTAGCCACTTGGCCTGTCTCTCATTGTCCAGGCCAGCATTGTGTTAGCTCAGCCTTGCTCTTGGGCCACAGACAGGATATGTGGAGTAGGTCCGTCTGCTTGAGGGAGCATATGCAGTGTGAACCTAGTACCCTTAGAGAAGTGTGATTGGTGGGATGTGTATGCCTGATAAGACTCAACTCTCCTGTAACTGCAGGAGCAGAAAGTCTTATTTATTCACTGGCTGCATGGGCCTGATAGCTATCAGCATGCTGTCTGCAAGAGAGAGAGAGAGAGAGAGAGAGAGAGAGAGAGAGAGAGAGAGAGAGAGAGAGAGGAGAGAAGAGAGAGAGAGAGAGAGGGAGAGAGAGAGAGAGAGGAAGGAAATTACATAGTGGTGCTGGTTTCTATTAAAACCCTCTGATGAAAGCAGTGGGGAGGGGTAGGGATATAACTGGGTTGACAGCAGGTGACAGAAGTGTTTTGATAAATGCAGGAAGCCATAATTCAAAAGAATACTGTGTTCTGTGTAGGTGTTACATGATTAATATTCGATTATATTGGTTTGGCAAGTATAGGGTGTGCTTGCATTGAGTAATATTTGCCATGCAAGATGAACAAAATTCAGCAAATAGATAGAGTTTGCATTATTTTATGGATGCTCTTGTACTTTCTGCTATACTTCTGTAACAACAAATTTGTTTTTAGATTGTGTGCATACATATTTATATATTATGGAAGCAGCCGTAAAAAAAAAATATTAAAAGACGATACATAAAATATAGGCTGTTGACATTTCTGGCCCCAATATGGTACTGAACACCACTGAAGGGATGTTTTATGGATTGTTTTTTACCTTCAAGACAGTTGTCTTCTCTATGTCCTCAAACATCTTTTTAAAACTTTTCATTTTATTAATCTGTCTGAGATCTACCACCGCAATTTACACCTGGTCACTTAATCCATTTTGAGTGTCGGATTATGTCTAAGATAAAGACAAGCCATAAAATGGAGGTGTAGAAGCACCAAAGATGCATTTAAAAACAGATTCAATTTCAGTTACTCCAACCACTTTAGAATGAATTTGAGCCATAGCAGTGTAAATGCATCCTCCTCTCCCTCCCCAGCACAACAAACTCTTCCCCAGACAAAACATGCATGTAAGTTGTGAATTTTGATGCAGCATAAAACAAAGGAATGGGCTACATGGCAACAGTTGGATGCCACATTAAAAGCACGTTTGAATATTCTGCCCCACACATTTATCGCATTTACACTTAGATTAGCAATGCATGTTATTTAAAATCCTATCAGGATACAATCCGGATACTAGTGATTGACCAGATGTAAGCAGGATCTGTATGTCCCCTGAGTGCTTCAAAGGTCACTTTCCTCACAAATCCATGCTCTAGAATGTCAAACAGTAGAGTTTGATACATAGCTTAGTGACATACCTCAAGCGTGTCTTTCAAGAAAATCCATGAGCCAAAGCTAAGGCAAAAATAGTATCGGCATGACTTTGTATCAGCCTTGACTCTTTATATGTACACCCTGTTTATAATAAGTCTTTATAATTTGCATAAACCCAGCTCTCTAGAGAGGACACAAGTCAAAGCAACGTGAAGTAGGAAAATTTGACAGTGAGTCACCAGCCATTACTGGAGACATAACCAGCAGATACAAGAGTACAAGTTGTTGTGTGAAATTGGTCTGAGGATAGTCCATGGAAAGGGGACTCAAACCTGACACAGTAAAGCCAAACAAAATGGGATCTGTGCTACAGTAGCTGACACTAGCTTTTAGCTTGTTTTTACCACCAGGTTGGAACGAAATACACATCAGAAAGCCATTGATCAACTCTGAGCAATAAAAACAGCTTGTCATTTTTACACTATAGGCCACCATAAATGGAATTTCGATGTTTATTCTTGTTAAATGAAAACATTGTCTGAACAATGTTAACATATATGTATTTATCAAATAGTCTAATATTTATCATCTTGTCCTATGAGAATGTGAATACTGACTGCCTGTACATGTTTGTGTGGGTATATGTATTGTATTAATCATCTTTTGTGTGTGTGTGTGTGTATGTGTGTGTGTGTGTGTGTGTGTGTGTGTGTGTGTGTGTGTGTGTGTGTGTGTGTGTGTGGTTGGTTAAAGTGTGAATGCTGTGTCAGTAGCGGTTATGGAAAAGTGTTTAGAGCCAGTATTGTATTTGCTGTATCCTTTGCTGTGTAAGGGAGGTGTCCCGCTGTCACCCACCAGGCAAACCCTCAAAATAGCCACTCGCCCACTGGCTGGAGAGTTGGCACTCCATGTGGGGAGCAGCAGCCTCTTCCGCCTGCTCAGGCAGCCCTCGCCAAATGCACTGGAGGCCGAGCCAGCTTGACCTGCGTGAGAATGGTCAAACGGCAGCCTTAATCTCCACTGACCTTCAGCATTCCCACACCCATCAAGAGAAACTCACACTGCAGGAAAAACACAGCCGGCGGCTTTGTTCGCTCTCTGGTCTATTAACAGAGAGAGATCGCCTGTAGGCATTTCCAGAGACTAGCCGGTATGGGGGTGGTTGTCGTGAGACTGCGTTTGAATTGTTCGGAAAATGAGAGGTGTGCTAGTCGAGTTCTCAAGGGAAGTTTGAGCAGAGGTTTGAGAACTCCGTTACAGCAGGACAAACTGCACTTTTTCATAACTTCAAAATAGGTTAAGAAAAACTTCTCTAAAACTTTCTCCTCTTTACTCCTCTTTACTTTAGTTCATTGTTATAATATGAGGATAATTCTCTGTATACTGTCAAAACACAACACCTGTCGAGCAGACTTCGGACTTCAGACTATCAGACTTCCAGAATGCCTGGGGGGTCATGGTGCATCTCATTAGACCATGTGACCACTTTTAATGCATAAATCCAGTTGTAACATTGACTGCATACTAATTTCTGCATATATATATATATATTTTCTTCTTTTATTCCTCTTTGAACTGATGGAGATATATATATATATATATATATATATATATATATATATATATATATATATATATATATATATAGATAGATAGATAGATAGATAGATAGATAGATAGATAGATAGATAGATAGATAGATAGATAGATAGATAGATAGATAGATAGATAGATAGATAGATAGAGAGAGAGAGAGATAGATAGATAGATAGATAGATAGATAGATAGATAGATAGATAGATAGATGAATGAATGAATAGATATAGATAGATAGATGAATGGTAGAGAGAGAGAGAGAGAGAGAGAGAGAGAGAGAGAGAGAGAGAGAGAGAGAGAGAGAGAGAGAGAGAGAGAAACGTGGCTTCTACACAATAGCCAGTCTGTCCACAGGCGCAGCTCATTTCTTTACACCCAGAACAGTCCTGAAGACAGACACAGTCTGTCCTGGCATTAGCAATGGGTAACGAAAGAACGCCAGGAATCTGAGTACTCAGCTCTCTCGCTCTCTGTCTCTCTTTCTTTTTCTTTATTTCTCTCTCTCTGTCTTCTTTCTCTCTCTCTCTCTCTCTCTCTCTCTCTCTCTCTCTCTCTCTCTCTCTCTCATCTCAGATTCAATTATTGAGACACAGCTCCAGCCATGGAAAAACAAAACCCTACTTGTTCCCAATTCTCCTAGCCTCAATATTTTCACAACCATGCCTGCTGGAACAAAGAACAATAATTTGCCAGGTTTGCAAAAGTTGTTTCATAATCTGTGGCATGAAGGGGCTCAACCTTGCTCTATTCCATTTCATTGTATTATACAGCCTCCTTTTATAGCATAGGGCTGTGCTTACTGCAGTGGAGAGCAAACAGCATCATAAGATTCTTGAGACTACAATTAGCAGCCGTTTATAGGGCATGTGGAGGCCGATGAGAACATGTGACCATGTGCTACCACACCAGGAGCCAGGGGATTTACAAACTAGAAAAAGCGGGCACATTTAACTCTTCTGGGAGCAGAAATTACCCATGGGGAAGTACTTCATGAAACAACAAACGGACTGAACACAGTTTCTTACAGAAACACACCACTCAAAGGCATCTAATTACAGCAGATGAGGACAGAGTAAACCATAGTTGCTGTTTCTGTGTGGGTGTGCACATGTTTTTATGTGTGTTAGTGCAAAAGTTGCATGGATCCAACTTTTTCTATCTTAAAACTGATTCTGAAATCTGAACTATTTATAGCAGAATTGCTGCTATGATACCAGTGTTCTTCTATCCTATGTGGGGCTGATAAAAGTAAGTAGGTCTCCTTGGAAGGAACCTTTATAAACAACATTTATAAAATAATATGAATCTGAACTTTATTCCACTCTTTGTTCCTAATACTACCAAAGAAAACATGGTTGATTTATAAGAAGCTGGTGGATCTTGAGGTTCATGCATGTCATTTGCCCTCACCATAGTCAGATGACAGTAATTATGCTATCTGTCTGTCTGTCTGTCTGTCAATAAAACGTAAACGTGCATATTGATCCACTGTGCTTACACACAGGGAAATTGTCCTCTGCATACAACCTATCCACACACACACACACTAGTGAATTCACAGACTAAGGGATTGTGAGCAGACGTGCCCGGAGCGGTGGGCAGCCTATCCGTTGCCCCTAGACAGCATTCGGGGAGTTAGAGTACCTTCTCACATGATCTTGCCCTGCCAGTTCGAGATGAAACTGTCAACATTCTAGCCACAAGGCTGGTTCCCTAACACAAGGCCACATCTTCTCATAAATGACCTTATTCATTTTTGCTGACAGGTGGAGTCATTACTACAGAACACCTATGTTGAACATATGGTGTTTATCAAGATGCTCAGAATGCACAATAAACATTTCTAATATAGCAGTAAATTAAATTGTCTTGCTCAGTTTAATAACTGCACTTATTCTTAATGTGACAAATATGTTAATACAGGACTCTGTTTGTATTTCACTTGTGGCTCTGTGGAGTAGAATGTACTCTAGCCCTCTCCTGTCATCTGGCGTCAGAGAGGTGAGGAGAACCAATAAAACAATGTTCTCCACAGAACAGAAAGGGCTGGTGCTGCAAGGCTCTGGTGGGAGGGTTTGTAAGGCCAGGGCATTGTTCTTGAAATACTGTTTCTCTGGAGGGGACTACTAATTTACTGGAGTTCCCTGCAGGCACATGAAACCATTGCCACCAAGAGCTATTGCTGCAGTAGAGGATCCCCTGTGGAGGGCCCTGTATCCATTACTGGAGCCGAGGCATCCTAAGGTTGGCGGTCAGGAAAGCCCTGCCCCCTCGTTTAAAAAAGTGTACAAATGTAGTTGATTATCCATATGATTTGTTTAATGTCAGAAGTTTGCCTGATTAGTTTAGTTCTGGAAATTGGAATAGCACAAAACTATCACAAATGCATGGCATCACTCAAGGAAGTCTTGAGGCTTTTAAAAACACCAGTAGAGACCTGATTCACAGTATTTTTGTCCACCTTTATAGAAAACATTGCGTCATATGATGCCAGAAAGGACAGAAGCATGTCTGCGTGGGAGTATTGTTTCAGCAAAAGCTGTGGACATTAAATTTATCTTGGCTTATCTTGGAGTTTGTAATGATGGTGTGTAACAATGATTTTTAGGTAAATGGTCTCTTTAAGAACACTGGGCCATCATGAACATGTAGGATGTGCTGTCCTTCCAGGCCCTCATGTCTTTTGCTGCTGCTTTTGTCCTGTGCGGAGCTGCAAGAGTCATGGAGATTTATGATCCATGCTCCACCCTGGAGGCATGTGTGTGTGTGTATGTGTGTGGGGGGTGGCGGGCAATTTATGTCACTGTCTTTTCACCTCATTTTAGTCACTGAGTGAGAAGCCCAGCACAATCCAGCATTCCAGATAAAAATGGAGAGAGAGAGTTTTACATTAAGCGTTCTGGTCCAGGTATGGTATTGGATGAATGCATGTGGTACTGGGAAAGTGGGTCTTTTGTGTGCTATGGGGGTGTAGCCGCTGGCATTAATATGAAGAGAGTGATATAAGGCAGAATAACATATGCTCTCTTGTAAGAGTGGGCTATATGGAAAAATACAATATAGCAATTGCTTTCAAGGTGGTAACGTCAGTATTAAAACAACATTGTCATTTCTACTCATTTTCATATTGTCTTTGCCCACTGCTATTGCAGTACTTTAGTTTGGAGCTGAAACCTCTTGTGAGAACTGCATAACACTGCACCAACCCAAGATATGTTGTGTAAAATCCTGTAACGAACCTTCCCCTCGATCATTCGCTTCTTCTTTCATTTCAGGTGCCATTTTTTCTTTCAACATCCTGATAAATGTGGAATGTCCATAAAGGGGTTGTTTATATTGCAAAGTGAGTATCCATTGCCATGGATGTTAATTAATACAGCCATGACAGTTCTATGTTGGAGGAGGTCATGATAAAATGCTTACTACAAACAGGCAGGGAGCATAAAAGCGGCATTTATTTTTAATGTAATTTATTTTTTTTTACATTTGCAGTTAGTATTGCAGTTTATTCTTTATTGTGCCCTTTAGAATGTGTCTGAAGAGTCAGATGCAGTGAATGGACACAAGCCTCTGTCCGTCCATATCTGTGTGTAGTGAAAAAAATAATTCTCTAGACACATTAAACCCAAAACAGTACAAATACTGAAAGTTGTTAAAAAAACCATATTTTTGTTAAGTGTCATAAAGAAAAGGAAGAAAAATAGTGATAACGAGTGGAAATCACTCCTAGTTTTTATTATTCTAAGTGTTTAGATTTGCGTGTGACTCAGCCTAGTTATCTTTAGCAATAATTGAAATCTCTCTTTTTATGAAGCGTGTAAAATAGAAGTGTGTAAAATGACTGTTATCTGCATAGGAAAGCATATCATGACATACTTTCATTATAATGTATTAGCCCATGTCATGCACCACTCTCCTCTGTGTTTCCTCTTTAATAAACATCTCAACATAATACCTGAGACTGTTTCCATGCCACTCAGCTCCAGTATGCGAAACATGTAGGCTCCTCTGACCTCGTTGCCTTATCATGTAGAGAAAGCAAGGTTGCCTACAGATTCTCAGTGGTTTAGGTCATCTAGTGAGTGGTTGTTCTTTTACTGCTGAGTCGAGGCAGGTGGCAGTGAACCCAGGAAAGAAGTCTCCTATACTCATTCTCTGTGTTTTGAGGTATTTTCTCTGTTCTGTGGATAAGCTCTTGAATATTCCCCTCCCCTTGTTGTCCTTTTATCTTTTATTTAGCAGTTAGCTTCTTAGATGTTTGCTAATTCGTGGGGCCTGGAAGGGCCACTGTTTTGTTAATACAAACAAGCTGAGCTGCCACATGGCTCTTATGTAAGGCCAGCACACAGTGGGTAGGACGCTGGGCAGATGCCCTCCACCGGGCCATCTGAGGAGAAGCCTACTACAGGCTCCCTCATCTCAACTCAGTATGACACCTCTCATTGGAGGAGCCACAGGAAAGAAAAAGAGCAAAAGAGATGTGAGGCAGCGGAGGACAATGTTTGCCTCTCTCTTTCTCTTTCTCTCTCTCTCTCTCTCTCTCTCTCTCTCTCTCTCTCTCTCTCTTTCTCTCTTTCTTTCTTTCCTCTTAAGTCATATCAGGGGAATAGGCTCGAGCAGGCATCTCAAACACTTTGCATAACAATATGCCCCAATTTCTCCTACGCCACAAGTGATTTTTATATCATTAAAGTCTCCCTCTTTCCCCTCTTTTTCTCTCTGTCCTATTCCACCAGAGATGTGTTCTAAAGATTAAATAAAAGACTATTTGTTTACACATTATCTGGAACATCTGTTGTTGCACCTTTGCATGTCTTTTCAGATGTAGGGTTTAGATGTAATAGCCCTGTGAAGAATGGTTCAAAACCAAACCAAAGGGTGTGTTCCTTTTGCATATGAGTTATAGCAGCACTTTGTCCCAGTGCAGAATTATGCTGCCTGCCATTCTCCAGGTTGTCTCTCTCTCTCTCTCTCTCTCTCTCTCTCTCTCTCTCTCTCTCTCTCTCTCTCTCTCTCTCTCTCTCTTTCTTGTGTGTGTGTGTGTTTGTGTTTGTGTGTGTTGAAATAGAACAAATTGCTGTGGAATGCTTGGCACATCACCTGACCAACCTCCTCAAAAGCCTGCTGGGCCGAGGAAAGCTGTTTAAATCAAATTAGGGCTGAAGGAATAAGCTGTGCTGCCTTTATTCCTGTCTTACTCTGGCAGAGACACTGGCAAGGGGAGAGGGAGGCAGACCCTGAGAGCAGGAGATGGAAAATGGAAAGGAATACTGAAAGATGCATTTATATGATTAATCATTTGAACCTGGTTAAAAGTATCAGCATGATTGACTACCTCTTTAAATGATAATGCCTATTTTACTTTCCTCCCTGGCCACCATTGGTCTGGTCAAATGTAGGAGTTTTGAAATCAGGTTACAAAAATTCAGTGTTGGGACAATGTCTAATACCGAAGTCTGTTCGACATAGAATAGTGAAGACAGCTAATGACGTCGCTTTTAATTTGTGATCTTAAGTAACAAAAGTCCAACATCCAAAACGATTTTTTTTTGGCTGAATCAAAAACCGAATACAATAATAAGCATTCAGCCAAATGCCAAAAAAGAGTCTTTAAAAAAGAGTCCCTCTTTGCTTGTGATTTTATCACATTGTCACAAATGTTGTTCACTATGAATTATTCAATTCTTTCACTTATTAACTAAAAATAATTTGGGCTTCCAAATATTTGTTGCCTCCCTAGTCACATGCCAATGCTATGTTGATGTAACATAGCATAATTTAGCTATAAAATATGTAAAATATGGTTATCAATACCTGACCTCTGTTAAACTTCATAATTATGAAATGGTTGGCTGTATTAAATTGTTGTTAGATTTTTACATGTTGCTGGATTTATGTTAATGTTAAGTAACCAAATTTCAGCATCTGTCTAATGTTGGAGCTTGATGTCAACCGATTGATCCAAATCAAAATAATTATCATCACAATAATTGTAAGATCTGTTGAATCAACGTCTGTTGAATCTTTCAATTTTGATAAAAAGAGATACAAGTAGTGAGAGAAAGCAGACAAAGCATTGTGAGAAATTGAGGGGTGTTGTAAAGGGAGAGGAAGATGAAAGAGTGAGAAGAGAAGGAGATTGTAGGGCTGATCAGTGCTGTGGAGCTGGTGATGTGGCTGTGTGCATCTGTGCCTGCACTCTGCGGTCCTTGGTTAGTGTCACACAGTTCTAGTTTGGAGACTGGGGCTTGGCTTGCAGCCAGCACGGCTTTTTTTCTTGAGCTTGAAGTTTACCCCAGCGTAAAATCACAGTCTTAGCAGGATCATTACTGTGCTGGGAGGGCAAGGTTTTCCATGCGCTCAGAGAGGGAAGACACTCTGCAGCATTTTTGATGTGTGGGTGTGTTTAGGGACAGTGTTCAATACTTTAATGGTTCCCATCAGTAGCTGTGGTTTCACTGGGTTTCCTTTTCTGGAGCAGAATCGGAGGTGGATTCCGATTACAGTATATGCACACACAAATATACACACAGCCACACTATGTCCTATGCACTGAGATTTCATGTAGTGTCTCGTTCCCATGCTCTTTGAATCAGACAGAGAACTAATGTTTGCTTGTGTGTTTCTCTGCATGCAGGGAATGACCTGTTCCTGGTGGCCGTGCATGAGCTTGGCCATGCATTGGGTCTGGAGCACTCCAATGACCCCACAGCCATTATGGCCCCCTTTTACCAGTACATGGACACAGAGAACTTTAAACTGCCTCATGACGACTTGCAGGGCATCCAGAAGATTTATGGTAAGCTTTGGATGTTTGGAAATAACACTGAGATGAAATGTATATTTTATTCACAAATTTTGTATTACATTTACCAATTTACAAATATTTAGACTCCACCTTATAACACACCCTAACAACAAGCTGTCAAATGTGGTGCTGCATGATGTTGCAAAGTTTTCAGGTTATTTACATGGCAAACACACAGTCTGTACATCAAGAGAACATGTAAACACACTACAGAGCTGTCTGTCAGTAGCTTCACACTTTGACTGTTTGAATTTTTTTATTAGGATTTTTTTTACCCACTTACAAGTGTGACATGCAAAAACCTTGTATCTCCAGAAAGGGAACTATACAGGGGGCTAAGAATATATGTAACATAAAAGTTAAGAATCAATGAAAGTGAGCGTAAAACTATTTCTGCATCAATTGAAATCATTTTTGAGCATTTTAATTGGTCAATTTGTCCTAAAATATAATATAAAGCACAACTGCCAGACATAAAATATGTGAAAAAGTAAAAATAGCAAAAATATTTGATCTAGATATTGTTTAAAACACATTTAAATATAATATCACAACAACTTCCTGAAACTTCCACCACTCAGGCTCACTTGTTTTTTGCTTAGACTAAGGCCTCACTAAGGTTTTCAGATCATAACAATATAAATCTTCCAGGTTACATTAAGATTAAGAAAGAGTACGATTTTCAACAGATTAAAATGTACTGTAGGATTTTTTTTTCAATCTCAATAACAAAAATTTAAATAAAAAAATCATTTAAAATATAATGAGATGTATCTACCCTAAGGAGGATTAAAACTAGTGATTGACACTGATGTTTGTATTTTAAGAGTTAAGGTACTTGGCCTTTGTTATTGCAAGTACAACAGTCTGAAAGACACTTCAAGCTGATTTCTTCATTTATTATGTTTTACGAGAACAATGCACCAAAGTTTCCCCTGTTCCTGTTCTTTTCTTTCTCCTCTACCCCACACCCATCCTCTCTGACTCTGAGGCCAGATCAGGGCAGGGCTCCTTGGGAAGATGCACATGTTCTTAGACCTGCCCCTCACTCATCTCTCCATGTTCTTCCTTTCCAACTTCCTTCCTGTTTCTTCTGGAAAGCATCACTACTCATTCAGACAGGATGAGGTTTTATACAGGACAGGGTTTGAGAGAACACCTGCAAAGTCCATGAGCAACAAAAACACATATGCTCACACTCTGACATGAACGTTGTAGTACACAATGTTTTATATCCTTCTTTATCAATATTACTGAAATATAGAGATGTTTAAAAAAATAATTAAAAGGTTTTCTTTCACATAGAAGGAACCAGTCAGCGTTCAAATGGCTTTTTGAACTGCAATGGTTCTCCATTAGAATCATAATGCATATAACGTCATCATCTGCATGTCAAATACCGGCATTATTGTCAAACAGCAGGATTGGATTTTCATTGACGGGGAGCTTTATATTCCAGCTCACATGCATATGAACTAAATAAGCAGTAAGTTTCTTTAGTGGACATTTTCTTTACTTACCGTTTGATATCTAAGGTGTAAAGCAAAACTAATCCAATCAAATCCAGCTGCTCAAAAGGTTTGTGAGACATTTTTTAGCAATAACTTAAGTAACACACACTAATCTCATACTTAAGTGTGTTAGTTGAATTGTTGTGTATGTGTTTACATCAATGTAACATGACACAAAAGTAGGCTCATACCAAAATGTTGAGACCTGTAGTCAAATCCAATATATGTGCCTCCCACACACCATACCAGTGCTCTCTAATTGTGTTCTCTCACTCTCTCCTTCTGTGCCCCCTCTTTGCCATTACACAATGGTAGAGTGAGCTCTTTCCCCTCTAATCCACGCTCTATTTCAGGAGATTTAATTCAGTCAATGAACGAAATCTCCCTCTTTCCCTTGGCTGATCAGGCCAGAGGACCAGGCTGGAATAACTAGAGGAGTAACTATCCCTCTAATCGTCTGAGCATGCCTCTGGGGCGCTACTGCTTGGGTCAAGCTTTCTTTCACTCCCTCATGTCTCTCTTACAAAAGCATTACCTCTAATGGCCTTTTGGACTGTCATTACTCTTCCCGTTCTCTGAAAAAGACACTCATTTTAGGTTAAACTGGAAATATGATGCAACCTCTTGAAGAATATGTGACGCTAAAGTTTGCGTTCATAGGGGCTAGAGAACACACAGTATCAGGCAAGTATTAGGCTGACAGATAATTACAAAATTCTCATTAAATCCACTGTCAGTGTGAAAGGTTCTGGCCAAAGCTGACACTAACTGCACAGATGGTTGTACTAGAGATGGTTAGTTTTTCATGCTGTAAGGATGATAGCATGTCAGCAAGTGTGCGCTTTCATTAACTCCATTACAATTCCAAATGAATATTGGTTGCGCCAATGTAATTTCATGACTGCCTAACAGACACTTCTGCTAAGTCTCTGCCCTTGCTTTATATCAAAAACTGTTGTTTTTATTGGGAGTTCATGGTTGGAATACTGCCCTCTAAAATTCAGTGAACTGTAAAGTATGGCATTTGGAAATAGTCCTGAGACTTGACATCATGTGTATCTCTCTCTACTTTCCAGGGCCACCAGATAAGCTCCCTCAACCTACAAAGCCTTTACCAACAGCGCCCCCACCCCGCTCACACCCTCCCTCAGACCCCCGTAAACACGATCGTCAGACGCGGCCCCCACGCTTACCAACAGGGGACAAGCCTTCACATCCAAACGCCAAACCCAACATCTGTGACGGAGATTTCAACACACTAGCCATCCTACGGCGAGAGATGTTTGTGTTTAAGGTAATGTAAATACATATTCTGTCAATTCTGATACAGTTTCTGGCCAAAGACACAGTGGAGTGCAAACCACAATAAGTAGATGGTCCCTTTAGATTTAAAGAAGCCATATTTTGAGGATTTTAAGGTCCACTTGTGACATTTATGTGGTTTTATGTGCTTTAAAAAGTCATAATTCTTTTTTAAACAGCTATTTTTCAGTCTTCTTTTCATTGTGCCTTTACGACTGATTTATTTAAATATCCTCTGATCTGATTGGCTGCTGTGTGTTGTGCCTCTTTCAAAAAGTTGCCTGCACTGAAACAGTTCTTTCTACTTCAGTGTGAATAAGCAGAGCTAAATGGCTCTAGGCTGAATGCACAGCTATGTGTATTGGTGTATAGGTCCTTTTTTTGTATATACTCCTTAAAAAGCCAAGTGACTGTTAGCCCAGTCAGTTTCCCCATTACTGTGTGTGGAGAAGTAGTTCCACTTATGGTTCCCCTTATAAGGGCCTCTTCATGTCCTACATTACAAACCCCACTAGCTACACTAGAATGGCACATAGTCATGTCCCCTGTAGGAAACAGCACAGATCAGGCAATGTTGCAGCTCCATGTGTGAGAGCAGTGTGCTTTGCATGTGTTCCATGTGCTCTGTTTCCTCCTGTTGAGTTGAAGGCCAGTGACCTGTGTAGGGAGTGGTTTCTTCTTAATTCACTGAATCAGCCACTTTCTTTACACATCAAATAATGATCTATTACACATAACTAATGATCTATTCATCCTCTGGTTGTCTTATTAAAGTAACCCAGACTCATCAATACTTCTTCATGTTTGGATGAAATAAACAAGCAGTGCTATTGGCTCAAATAATGGTATGCATTCCTTCTCATGAATCTCTGAATAGTGAAGGTCAGGCCTGGAGCTATTCTTAAACTTCCAGATCACCTCACCCTAACAGATTGTTAAAACCACTTAAATCTGCACAAAGATATCCTGTGTTCTCACAATTTTTTTGTGTTTGGGTTTGTCTCAGTATATCTAAGTTTAGTGAGAAGAAAAAGGAAAGGGCTTTTTGGTGAGTGCACTCTTAAAAATGAAGGCGCTCATTAAGAGGCACCCAGTGTATATTTTGTACAGTGCTTCTTTAATAATGATAATAAAAATTAATCATAATAATGATGTGCTCCAGTGAAACACAATTTAAAACTTAAGCTCTTGTTTTTTAATGTTTTAAGAGTTTAAGGCTAAAGAAGACCTGCATGATATAAGATCTCCTAGGGCCAGTGCGATATGGACAAAAAAGTCCTATTCTAACAGATTTTATCTGATTGGCAGTCAATAATGTAATATATGATGTAATAAACATAAGGACACACCATAAAATCATTCTTCCATCTTTTTTTTTCTAGGTTTAAACATTTTGGAATTTGATCTTCTTTTATTCATTATACACTCTAAGTCATGGGGTGGAAGGAGCAGAGTAGAGGCCTAAAACTTTTTGGGCTTTTGTTTGGCCCAAATTTTCTAAAGGTATTTAAAGAATGTATGTATTGAATATTCAAAAAAACCTCTTGATATTAAACGGGAAGTGTGTGACTTTGGTTGGAGCAAAAGTGCTCAGATGCAGTTTAATAAGCCTGTTTACATCCCTTTAAAAACAATGGTTTTCCTTTTATGATGGGCTTGTAAGGACTAAGCACTGCTTTTGATTACGTCACCTTTGCTTAAGTATTTAGTCTTTCGGCCTTTGATTTTCTCCCAATGTAGCCATTGCTTGTAGCCTCAAAAGACTATTGTGCTGGGTGTATTTAAATTGTTGGAAACGTAAATAAAATTAACTGAAACAGTTACAGTTACGTTTCGGAATTGGTCCAGTTGGACCTTGCTTAGTTTCTAATTGTGTAACTCGGGTTGTTTTCTGAGATCCTGAGGTGACTTTAAAGGTGGTACTTTGCCCCTCTATTTTAGTAGTGTCATATAAAAGTAAAAGAAGACAAAACATCTACATCTAAGTACATCTACGCACACACGTGTTTTAACACTGAAGCGTTTGCTGACTTTTGCCACTGGCAGCTGTGAGCTGCTGCAGATCATGAGATTTCAAGACTGGCTGAGAGAGAAAGCCAGGAAATGTACGTGCTTGTGGGAACCTCTGGGGCTGAGAGATGGATGGGCTTTCCCTTTCTCAGCTCTGCAGCCTGACAGGCCCTGCTGATTCTAGTCCAGTTCTGTCCTGAGTTCAAAAATGGCATGACGCATGGTCCACGACGAGAGTTGGACTGGAGGTCATCTTTCACGGCTTTCATGATTTCATGGTGTCTCCTTGCTGCTTAAACCTGGTCTTTCATTTCTGTGTTTATTCAGCTGCTAGGAGGTGCTATAGAGGAGACTTAATTGCAGTTTGTGTCTTTACACTTCAGGCTCATGCAGTTATGGGATAAAACTAAAATAGTTCAAGACATAATATTTAGAGTTGGAATGTGTCCACAACTCCTGACCTTAATGCTCATCTTGCAAACTAATCATCTTAGCTTTTTTTTTTTTGCATACTTGTCCAATATTTTGGTGTAATTATATGCAATTAAGTATCTCAGATGCTCATTTATGTATATTAACCCACAGAATTCAGTCTCCTTTGACTAGGAGTTGTTGTGCATACTAAGGCCAGTCAGTAGCGGTAAGTTAGGTGGATGTCAGTAGTGCAAACCCAGTGTTCTAAAGTGTGGGGGATTATATTATGGAAGCAGCAGGACAAAGCATACCAACAAACAGTTGTAGATTCAGCTGCAGATTCAGGTGTGGCCAACATTATTGTGGCAGGGAGAAGAGGGGACATCAGTTGATGTACCACAATCCCACTTTTGTGTTCCATACTGTAAGCTGAAAAAGTGCCGTGTTCCTTCTCTTACTCCTACAGCATGAGAATTAATTGGTTCACTGTGGAGAAAAGTTCTGTAACGTTAATTAAAGATGTGTGCTCTTCCTCTTGAGGCTTTCTTCAGAGACATGGAGTGCATGATGGATGAGTGATGGAGGATTGTTGAAAGACTTGTAGTTCTCTGTCATCTCTCTCTGTTCCTCTGCACTGAAGAGTGAGGTAGTTGTAGCTGGGGCCTTTCTGAACATCCAAGCCGGCAAACATCACAAGCAAAGGGGTCTTTTCTGTAAACCCCCCTCGGCAGTACTGCTGAGACTTGGCTGCTTGGATGCGGCACTGAGATATGTGAACATAAATGCGACTCTTTAATTAAACACATTTGAAATTGCTTAACTGTTCTTTCCAACATACAGTAACATGCATTAAATCATGTTCCCACATTATTAGTGACCCAGGACTTAGTGCTTATAACATTGTATTGGTGATTACATAAAAATGTAATGTACACTATATGTCCAAATGTATGTGGACACCCCCAGATAATAATGAAAGTATTGGTACCATGCTTAATGCCAGCCATGTGCTAGAAGGATATAATGACCCCACTCAGCTTTGAGCTTTGGAGCTCAGCTGGTAGTTTGGGAGTTGAGGATGACTTGTCTAACACTCTTGTCACTGAATGCAATCAGGTCATCAATGCAATGCTCTGAAACCTAGTAGGAAGTTCAGATACTCCAACAAATACTTTCTTTAAAAAAAAAACAAAAAAACAACTGCCTGTGCCCCAATGTAGGTTACTCTAATCCTGACATGAAATCTAGAAAATCATGAGATCTAGTTATTCTATTAATTCCTTTGATTTCAGAAGAAACCGTGAATGAGTAGGTGTCCTAATAGTTTTTGTCCAAATAGCACATTTTTGCATTGACTTCTGAGTATAAGTTTCTATTATTTTAATTATTATATAATTATTATATAATATAATTATTATTCTTGGCGTATTATTTGAGGGCAGTGTGTGTGTGTGTGTGTGGGGGGGGTACTTATAGATTTAGTGTTTTAAATGTGCCTCCAGTGTGCAGCCATCTTGTCTTCTGGAGATCACAAGTTCAGTCCTGCAACCATTAGTGGTCAGAGCATAATTGGCCTTACTGTCGTGGTGGATAGGATGGTGCTCCGTAAACGTGTGTTTTCTAGCATAACAGAATTGAACAGTCCTGGTAGGACTGTAAAAGTGTTGCCCACCTCTAATTTAATGTTTTAACTGTGTACAATCAACAAAAAACAGTAAAGTAATGAGGGAATTAACTTCACAGGTCACCAGCGACACGCATTTAAGGATAAAAAGGCATTTGTTTCACAACGTGCTACAACAATGGCCAGTTCAATTACAGTTGCTCATGTAGTAAAAGTTTATATTCAAAAAAGCTTACAAGAAGTGCAATGTTTACTAACTGTTGACATGACAAATGGCAAAGCACTTTGTTTGCTCTTCTCCTTAGTACCCATTGTTATGAATAATTAAAGTGTAAATGGAAGTAGACATTTTCAGTATAAACACCCATACACAACACCCAAGCCAATAGCTTAGTTCTTTTGTCTGGCTCTCATTCACCTGCAGCATTAGCAGTGTGTGGGTGAGTTTAGGTCGCGCTGGCATGCTGTAGGTTTCTTCTGGGGACATCGGGGACGCACAGCGGATTAAGCAGTGCAGCTTCTCTGGAGGCGCTCAAACAGAACAGTACAGCAGACCAGCAAGCAGCAGATTTATGATCCTCATGATCTCCAGCCAAGAGGTAGAGATCCTACAGGCTTCAGAGAGAAGAAGCATTCATCTGGCTTACATGATTACTATGCACTGCTTTGTGAACACACATATACACACACACACATATACACACACACACACACACACACAGAGTCCCTTGCTCTGGGGCACAGAGACAGTGCCTCCTCACTGCTCGTTTCAGATGGTCATACAAAGCAGTTTCCTTCCTATAGGTAGTAGGCAATTTTGGAGAGAAGCATGTGGGCCTGTTTTCCTCCAGCTGTCCTTCAGAGGAAAATCAGAAGCAAACAATTTGTGTGCTGCTCTTAATATTAAACCACTTCATATGCAGGCCCTGCTTTGGAACCATTCCCGTTGGTTTTAGCTATGTGGTGTACGTGTACAAATGTCATGGTGTGCATTTAACTAGCTGAACAGATTAACCTTTAACCTAACACCCACTTTCACCAGCTCACTTCCTGGGGCCATCACCCAGCTGTAAATAATCTAACAAATAATCTGAAATATTTCAATTTGCTGAATCTTGAAATCTTGAGAAGGTCCTCCACTTGTTTGAGAAGTTTCCTCTTTGTTCTGGACTCTCTGGGTGTGTGTGTGTGTGTGTGTGTTTGTGTCACTGTTACTGCACCGGTGTGACGTTTGATGTAGCTTGGTTTCCGAGTTGCTGTCGGATCTTCAATCTCCTACTCCACAGCACTCAGTCCACCTGCTCTTTAGAGTGTAAAATAGAGAGCTGGAAAGCAAAGCTTATCTCCCCACAGGGATCTCCCCAGCCTTGCTGGCACCACACGTAGCCTGGCTCCTTTCATCTCTCCTCTTCACCCTTGCATCTCTCTATCCACACTCCGCCGCTCTGCTGTGGCTGACCGCAGGCCAAGATTAGCCAGAGTTGAACCGGGCACACAGCACCCAGGCCGTGGCTTCAGCTGCTCTCACTTTAACCCTGTCTCTGATTTAGACTCCAGTTCATTCTGATGGTGCTGGTGCCTGAGAATTAATCTGCAGTCAGGTCAAAGCAGCATGCCATGCACTTCGAAGGTCGCATCAAAGGTCAGGGGTGAGCATGTTTTATGAGTGACATGTCAGTACCAACAGGAATACATGAAACTGGAACACACCTCCAGCTGTGCCTCAGGCTCTTTCTGTCCATTTCTCTCTGTATGTAGAGCACAGTGCCCATCAGTGCTTTGTGGATACCTTGCCTTCTTTTGAAATCTTTAGAGCCATGTTTGATTGTTGTTACCTTTCATCTAAGCAAAAATATCTGAAATTATTATTTTTTTTATATATATAAATCAGCTGTTTGGGTTTGTTTTGCATCATCCAGCTTCATAGTCTTCAAAGTATCTTCTTTGGTGAGAAGAGAACTTAATTATTGATTTGACAGATTGCTTCACCAGCTATTGTTGAAAGCACATATTAAAATAATTTGGCTCAGCTATGGTTAAAATGCTTCACAGCTTTGAGTCTGAGGTTTAAGGAATACAATGCAGTGCATATGGCATTGTCCTGTAGGTGGTGTTTTTTGTCCGTCTTAGTTTCACATTTTTGATTATTAAAAGTGGCAAGAAAGAAGATTATGTTTAATCAAGTGGTTCAGCAAAAAAATCTTCCCCATGTGTAGTCAGTTAGACATATTTGTGCAGTTTGTTGTTCTTTAGTGTTCTGGAACAATACATTTAACACTGTTAACACATTGCTAGCAAAGCTTGGGTTGTTAACAGGCTGTTTACAAAGCTATGGTTGTTAACAGAGCAAAGATAACATTATCAGGTAATTGTTTAGTGAAGTACAGCCTCTCGCATACCGTGTTTTTGGTTCCTGCAGACTTCTCTGTGGTTTGGGGTACAGTGGGATAAAAACGTCATGTATCTGAACACCAAGGGCAGATATTTTAGACAAAAGTTCACTGAATCTAATTTTGTACACTGGCAAGGTTTTCTTTTTCACTTCACAGTAGCTTAACATATTAGCTATAACATTAGCACCACCAGGCTAATTTTAGGCAAGCCCCATTATGCTGCTGCAACAGACATGTGGTGATGCTAATGTTATGGCTAATATGTTAAGCTACTCTGGAGTGAAAAAGAAAATCTTGCCGTGAACAGTGAACATCTCTTTCGGTCTTGTGTCTGTGTGTGAAATGCTGTAAGTAGCCTGATATCCAGTATTTGTTGCCTGAGCTTCACTCAGTGAATGCATTTTGGATCTCATCTCTCTCGCTTCCAAAACTGTAGGCCACGTTTCAGAGGCACAGGTCGGGGAAGTGCAGCCACAGATCTCTAAACAAAGGCGTAATGAAATGTTTTGTAATATGTTGTGTCTCCAGAAAAGGCCATTTTTCCTTTGTGAAAAGGTTAGTGTTGTTCCAGTGGGTGCCTGATTACTGAGTGCCAGTTGAATTTGTCCTCATCGTGGTCTGGCTCCATGCTCACTGAGAGGGCAGGGAGGCACTGCATTTCCTCTTTACAGCAGGGAAAGGAATAAAATGGCTCTGATTTCACAGTTTGATCTGTTTTCAATTAGAATACCGTGTCATATGAGAGAAAATGCTGAACAATTGAAATCAATCAGTGCTTGTGGGAGTTGGCGGGGGCCGTGGGGGGCTCATGCTCACACAGCTGCTACAGAGGAGAAAGCTCAACCAGAGTTTTGTGTACATGCGTGCAAGTGGAACAGTTAAGAGAGTTCAGTGTGTGTACTGCAGGGTGTGAGGTTATCTAGATGTCTATCTATCTTGTTTTTTTTGCACTCGCTCTCTCTTTCTCTCTCTCTCTCTCTCTCTCTCTCTCTCTCTCTCTCTCTCTCTCTCTCTCACCCTCTTGTCTTTTTGATTTTCTGCCTCCGTCCCTCTCTTGCTGCTGTCTTGCTCACTCTCTTCTCAGTCTCTCCTCTCTGACTCTCTCCACCCTCAACTCACTTTCTTTGGTCTTCATGCGCAATCCCTCTTTCAATTATTTTTTTCTCTCTCTTATTCCTCAACTTTAATGGTTTTCAGATCAACTCTGATTTTTGGACTCTGAGGGAGCTTAACATCAGTATGGTCTGGATTTCTGGGCTATGGAGTGAGTCTTTGGGTCATGCTGTTTAAAAGTGTGGTGTGTATGTGAGCTATAATGGCTTCTCCAGCGCTGTGCCCTTCCTCTGAGTCTTGGCTGAAACCTCTTATCTTTAATGTACTGAAAGGCTTGATGACAGAGTACACTTTTACAGACACATTGGGCTTCCAGTGCTGCACGGTGTACATGTACGTTTCAGCTTGTTGGTATATCCACTACAAAGAATGGGGAGCTAATCATTGACTTCTATGCATCCTTTTTATGATTTTATGCAGTATACTGTGGACATAATACAAGGGTATGTTTCTCACATGCTTTTTCAGCAGACATAATAAAATGCTTTTTGCTGCCTGTTGAAGCCCTTGAAGCAAATTGTTGAGTAAATTTCAGGCCAAATTGAGTATGTGAGTGTATGTGGCAGAGAAAATAGAAACAGAAAATAATTTGCACTATAGTTAAGAGCCAACTTGATAGCCGTTTTTCAATTACCTGTAAGCTTGGCATCTGTGAAATTGACCCACAGGTCAGTAATAGTGCCCACCCAAGCATCATTCAACACCATTAACATTTAATGTAATGTAAACTATACAGCGTGACACCATATGCTTAGTGTTTTGTGAGCACGCAGCACTGGTTGCTAAGAGGCCAACTTGTTTGACACAGCATATGCATAGTGGAGGGACATCCTTCAACTTTGAAACGGTTCACTCACTGAAAAGTTCCACAGTTCAGTGTATTTATGTGATGTGAATTAATGTGTGTTAGGTGTCATCCTCAAATTCTGTAATGCAAGAGATATTAAAAGTCACGTGCGCTGCCCACTCAGCTGAGAGAGAGCAGCTCAGCTCTAATGAGGTCAGACTAGATGGAACTCCAGGGGGAAGGGAACCCAACAGTCACTAGGAGGGTTTACAGAGCCCCTGTTCTGCACAGCAGTCTGCAGTGTTAATGAGCTGGACTGGGACCTTGCAGAGAAGCAGTGAGCAGCACAGCCTCATGGGAGGTGTAGTCCTGCTGCATCCGTTTAATGAACGTCAGAAATGCTGGATGTTTCTCCTGACAATTTGTTTGCCTCCCTTGTAATTTGTAGGTTGAACTTGGGTGAAATGGGCTTAGGGCTGGTGTATATATTTGCATATTATTTTGTTCAAGTTTAAGAATATGTTGAGCATTTTTTTGGGGAAAAGTTTATTCTTGTGAAATACACAACAAAATCATTTAATGGGATGTTTTCGTCAAACTCTCAGATTAATTTATTAAATAAATAAATAAAAAAAAAAGAAAAAAAAAAGATGCTGCTATGTGAATGACTAGACTTTGTCTCGCTCCCTGTACGTACCAATCACCAACTGGTGTACTGAAGCAGCAATTCTCCAACTGTAACCTATACAAAGTGAAATAATTACAATCCTTGTTTCAAAAATAATTTAATTGTGTTTTATTGATATTGGAATTTTTAGACAGTTACCATTATTTTTTTTATCGCTGAGGCCCAAGGGGACTAATGTAGACTGTACCTTTTGGCTGACATTAGAATAGCCAATCAAAATCACCCAGATTAATATTAATTACATTATTTTTCATATCATACTGAAATGTGATGCTATATCCTGCTTGAACTCACCCTGCTGTTTCTTCTCTCTCCATCAGGATCACTGGTTCTGGAGGGTCAGGGACAATGCAGTGATGCCAGGCTATCCCATGCTCATAAATGTGTTCTGGAGGGGTCTGCCACCCAAGATAGATGCTGTCTACGAAAACAGCGAGGGCAAGTTTGTCTTCTTTAAAGGTAAACATAGCAGCCGCACAGAAAAGTATATAAGAGTAAATCACTTTATCGTGTTGGAGCGCTGGTTGAAAGCAGTAATCAGCCATAGTGGGAAGAGAGTTGCATTATGGTATGCTGTAACCTTATTTCTACTTAAAAAAAGTGCTCCTGAAACTGTGGTGCCTTACAGGAGCAGAATTAAAGCAAAGGGGCTTATCTGTGGACTATGTGAATTACTGTAACTAAAGCAATTTGGCTCTAAATCTGTGACGGTAAAGGCTCTCAACTGGTGTGTGCGTCTGGGTGTGTGTATACACAATTTCATGGCACCAAAATATTCTGCATATCTTTAACTGTCTTGTTTTTCCCTGAAGAGTGTACAAGTCTTTAATCTTTACTTTTACCACTCATCCATGATCTGAGCTTTTTAAACATTAAGCAGGCAAATCTGCACATTGTGTACTTGAGAAGGGAACAGCAAATAAAACACATTACACTACACTTTTCCTCTGCTGTACTGAAGAAAACAGTGTACCCTCATATTCTGAGTTGGTATACTGTATTGTATGTAGTGGTTTAAAGGACTATTGTAGCACAAGAAAGCCATTTGACGATGGAGGGATAGATTGGCTGTGTTTCACTATTAGCCCACCAAATATAGTATATCTCTACCTAAACTGGTCCTAAGAGCTGATAATTGGTGTTGAAAAGATGATACATAGTTTGTGAGTCAAGGATTACTGTTGGATTTGACCACAATACACTGTAGTTTCTCATTAAATCAGGAGATGAAAACAGAGGAATACATCTGCAGAAATCCCATGTACTGATTGAAAATGTCACCAGTCTGGCATATTTTTTACCATATCTGATTCAAATGTGTAACACAAACATGCCTCATGAAGGATGCAAAGTACAGACTTTTAACATTGAGTATCTGTAGATGGCAAATGCAATAAAAAGGCAACCGCAGGATTTTCATATAGGAAAACTCATAGTATAAAAACACCACCATATACATAAAACCTGCGTAAAGGAAAAGTGTAGGAGTTGGAGTTGATACACAACACAAAATGAACCACTGTCACAGCCTTTATACATAAATGATTCGGTCACAATCCTGTGTTTCGAGAATTGATACAGTACTGCAAAACAAGATTGTTCTACTTCCATATATGGCTGTATGATTAATTGTATTTTTATCATTCTCACAATCTACATTTTGACGATACCAACAAGCTCAAATTCCATTACTCACAACAGCTGAAGGATCCTTTAAGGCTGCAGTGCTCACGTGACTTAGCCAACAACTCTAGAGGCAAAGTGAGGGATCGGTTCACTTTCAAAACACACTTCAAACACTGCCATTGTAGCCTGGAAAATGAATGCAGCTCAGCCCAGCGCCAAAGAACCACAGAGAAGTTAGGATGTAAAAGGGGAGGCACATCTTTAGTTTGGGAATATTTCATTTTTAGACAAAATGACTTTGCTTAATCCAAAGTTTTGTGCAAAGTGTGTCGAGCCATTGTGGCTACAGTCTCAGGGAACATCATAGACCTTTACCACCACTTAAAGTATAACCACAAATAGGGAATTTTCAGAGGAAATATAGCCTTGATTTTAAGATGTTATCTATTGTGGAATAAACCTGCAAAATAGCTGGAATCATTCTGGTTTAATTATCCTTAATTTCTGTGAGGGAACCCTCCCAAGGGATCAATAAAGTTCTATCCTATCCTAGTATGAATAACTTTATCGAATTTCACATGAATATCGTGATATCCAAGAAGATTATCGCACATAAAAATTTTGACCATATCATGCACCCCTACTTCCATATATTGATATTTTCTTACATCCCTAATAATGAGCATGACTACACATTTGACCAGACATCACTCTGGTGTGTCAATGAAAGGCAGAGGGTTTTTTTTTTTTTTTTGCCTCCCTTTTTTGCTGATCCAAAAAATTGTCTGATCCAGGACACAAATAGTATGATTCGGCCCAAACGGTGAGTTGTGTGAACCACTACACCCCTAAATGTGAGGACTCATATTTGTATCCCCCCACATGCTTAGGTTCACTGAACCTTATGTAATGCATGTTTCAAACAACTCATACATATCTAGTATCTTATTTTCCCAGAAGACCATTAGGGTCTAAAATCTTTGCATTTACAGCGTGTTCATCCTTGATCTGTGTTTTAAAAACATTAAGCAGGTGAATCTGTGCACTGTGTTTACCAAAGGGAACAACAAATAAACACCTTCCATTATTCTTCTGTTGTACAGAATATCAGATATGAATGTATAGAGCTCTTGTCTTATTCATGCAGTCCACGGAGAGAGAGATAAAGAGAAGCATAGAGACACAGAGGGGAAAAAGAATAAGTGATGGGGAGGAAGAAAGAAACTAAGGCACTAGGAAACAGGATCTGTTGAGATAATGATTACAAATAACATTTTTTTTTCCTGCACAGTTCAGTTCCTCGAAAAACAGACTAATGGTCCCTAGTGTTCCAAGAGCTTAGAGAATCCTTTTTCTTTTTCGGTCTTCTATCGTAATATTATTTTATATCTCTCTCCTGCCCACCTACTCTAATGTGTTGCAGGGTGGATTTGTTGCTGCTCTGCGTTTCATTCAGTTTAGGGTGTGTATGTGGGAGTAGGAGGGCAGGGATTGGGGGGCAGTTTGGGGAGGTGTTGAGTAGTAGAACCAGGCAGAATGATCTCATTTAGTTTGAGATGTGCCTTTATTGCTGATGAGTTACTCTTAATGAGCTCTTTTCATTTGAAGAGCAGAAATCACAGACATCTTGTCATCCACTCAGTGTTTTTTTTTTTTTTTTAAAGCTACAATCTAAACACTCTTACATGCACACATACACATACACATACCCAAACCCACTATTAATGAGTCTCTCCTTTGAATGCACAAATATGTAAAGCAGCGTCATTTTGATCTCAGAGTTTTATTCAGCAACTACGTCAAAATCATTTCTCAGTACCAAGATTCACAGCTGAACTTATGGGAGTAGTGAGACTGATGAAGCACAGGTGTGTGTTTGGCCAGGAAACTCTGTACCAAATGATCACATGTGAAGAATGGGCAAGTGCATTATCATGATGGAGCTGTGATACTGCCTACTGCCCACAGGTCAATATATATGTGTGCGTGTGTGTTTTCTTCCATTCATATTTTACAAACAATGTCCCAATCTATGTGTGTAAGGTTTTTTTGTACTGTATGCACACTGCGTGTGTACATTGCTGTGTGTGTGGTCCATGTGGAAGTGGAGAAAAGTGGTTGATTTAGGCTTTTTGCCCAGACAGCATAAACACCATTGAATGTATTATAAAATTCATTGTTAGGAGCTCGCAGCTACCATGAGATTATCCGCTCACAGCAGGCGACTATTCATAGAATTCAGTGTAAAGCTTAAAACACACTTTATTTGGGACAGTTGATAAATTGTAACCCAACATACAATTCCAAAAGTACTGTATGCACATACACACACATACTGCTTTAGGGCCCCCCAGCCCCACTGACCTGTCTGGCCCCTGTCTGGCTGTCAGGGTTTCTTGGCAGAGCTGAGCTGACCCTGGCAAGAAGGGCATGAGAAAGACCCAGGTGAAATGACAGGCATTTCCTGTCTCAGGGGATATTGGGGTAAACCCCGTTCTCCTCTGCCCTCTGCCTGGTCCTCCAGCAAACGTGCAGCACTCACAAAAATAATCTCCACACTCATACAGCAGCCAGGCTGCTTCCTCACATCTGAGGGTCACCACTGAGGCTTGTAACTTATTATTGAGATGCGGTGGAGGGGATCCTTTCTGAAGAAAGCTGGTGTCAGTAATGTTCAATGTTTTACAGTAATGGAGGTCTCTTCTGAGGGAGCACCTCTCCGGCAAGCTTTTCAGATACCCTGACATTTAAAAGTGAACATTTTAATGGGTTGGAACTGGAGAGCTCTGTCAAACGAGCCAACGAAGACCCCATTCGGCATAATTAAAAGCAAACAGGGCAGTCTGAGGTGTGAAATTGAATGTTTGTTCTATCGAAACGGACGTTTATCAAAAAGTAATGTAAATATTAGAGATTTCATATCAATAATGACAGTGCCAGCCACTGTGTCAGCACTTTGAAGGAAGTTTTGCTTTGCTGCCTCCTCTGACCATAAAAGAAAATTATGGATTTTCCTGTAATGGCATGACAAAATTAGCCATTAAGATGGACATTGATTCGAAAACAAAATATGCGTGGGCAAAGGTGGAACAGCTCAGAGAGCCATAAAACTGTAAATCAAAAGAAGCAGCGGACAATTGATAGCAAATGTTTAATGGGTGTTGATTGAAGTAAGTTGTGCTGAATTGCTAGAACTTTCATTTGGCCGTGCAAATATGTTTGCGGGATTGCATACGGTGCTGACAGTTGGATGAATGGTCCCCTGAGGCTGTGCCTTTGACTTCTGCAGGGAAGCAGTTCTGGGTGTTCAAGGACACCATGCTCCAGCCTGGCTACCCAAAGGACATTTCCATGTTTGGGAACGGCATGCCAGCACAGAGTATTGAGACTGCCGTCTGGTGGGAAGACGTAGCCAAGACCTACTTCTTCAAAGGGGACAGGTCAGTATGTACTTGTTATATCACTGCAGTAGCAATATGGCCATAATTTCTGTATGTAGTAAATGACTGTTACTTGCTTTTTTTTGTATTTTGTGAAAATGTGCTGCATTTCATCTCCCTAATCCTTGCATCTTCAAGTGGTCTGAAAACAGTCTATTAAAGTGGTCTATACACTGTACATCAATGATATTGACACTGTCACTCAAAAATGTGGTATCAGCGAAATGGTAGATTTACAGGAAAAGGAATAAATCTCCTTATACATATTTTATTCCAAGTTGTTTTGGTGCATTTCTATTGGTTCATTCATCATATGGTTAACATAATGGGAAAAAAACAGCTAGATTTCCATTATGTCAAATTTAAAAATGTCAAAAATGGAAATACATGTTTTTTGCATGACAGCAACAAAATACTAGTATACATTTGGAGTAACAACATTGAGTTGAGCTGAATTTTTATTTATCAACTGTTATTCAGGTACTGGAGATACAATGAGGATATGCGGACCATGGATCCTGGCTACCCAAAGTCCATTACAGTGTGGAAGGGTGTTCCGCCTTCTCCTCAGGGTGCCTTCGTAGATAAAGCCAACGGTACAGTCTGTTTCCTTAACTAATTACTGCTAAATATATTTCCCTGTAGTGGAGCCAGAAGTCTTCCATAGCTTCTGCTTAGCTTTCAGATGGTGCTCAGCGCTTTGGAGTGCCTTTGTCATATCATCCTAGTTGCACTTTGCCCAGCTGAACAGCTTATAGAAACCCCAAGCGAGCCTTGTCTGCTGGCTCTCTTCATTGGCTGTCAAGAGTGATCGGTGCACCTTTCATTGGCTGAGGCCGAGGGGTGGGCCTGTCTCACTTTGGCATAGCTTGTCACTAGATGTGTGCAGTTGGAATGCCACATGTGTGCCATCTGTCCCCATCACTGCCTGCCAGATCCACACATGGGTTCCGGCATTCAACAAAGCGTGAAGGGTGGATCGATAGTACAGGAAAATCATTTGGCTGACCACATTCTGACAGCAGTTTCATTCAACCACCATCAGCCCATGTCACCCAGAAGGCCCAGCTAAAAAGAAAATATACCCAAATTATCAGCCATTATTGCAACCCAATTAAGGAAGGATGATGGTAGGAGCTTCTCTCACTAGCCATGCTACTAATGCGGGGGTTTACGAGTCAGTGTGGCACTGCAGTGTTGCTCACTATGGCTTGGGAATCTACAATGTTCTCTCAGTGTTAAGGTACAACAGTAGGCAACAAAGTGATCAGTGCAGTGATCTTAGTTTTATGGATAGGGAATGTAAAATTATGTATGTCATAGAAAATAAATAAGATTTCATTGCATTTATTTAGTGGAAGAGAGATCTATAATGTGTCTGTTAGATTTTTTACTTTATTTTATGTTTTTACAGTAAATATTTTCAATGTAGGCAGCAAGATTAAAGACTGAACTTAGAAGTGGCTGTATTGACGTGTAAGGGAGGTGGCTATGCCATAGCCTGACATTAGAAATTTAACTACAGGTTGTGGTGGCTGCACGCAGACTGCAAGAACTGTGATTGGTCCACTTGGCAGCATCTCATTGCTGCCTTCGCCACCATTGTTTAGTTAGGTTGGATGAATTGAATCAATGTTCATTGGTTTTTTGGACCATTTGCTCCTACATTGTCTTATGCATTGCAGAAATTTTAGTGATCTGTTGTTCAAGAGCAATCAGCTCCAACTCCAACATGATCTTCTTAGTTGCAGCATTTTCGCTTGCCATCATTTTGTAATAAACCAAGGAAGTCAACAGAGTGGCGTGGAAAACCCTTTGCCAACTAGTTTTTTGGCAGTGTAACACTCCACTGTCACCTCAAACTGAAGGACTCTGGTGTCTCTGGCTTCTTAGCTGAGCTAGGACCTTCCTTCGTTTTCTCTCTCATTTCCTGGAGAATGTACATGAATAATGCAGGCAGAGCGAAAGCAAGAGTTCATCCAGATTGTCCTGCTGAGAATGTCACCAGTTTACAATTGTTTTATCCACCAGGGAGATGGAGAAATGCTCGTGTTTCTCCACACACAACAATGTGCGGAATGTAGGCCAGTGGGGTAAAGAAATCCAGACATCCGAGGAATTTCGTTTCAGACATATTTGCCAACAGTGCAGCCATATTTTGCTATGGTTACTAAATCATCCATCACTGATGCCCTTCACAAAGAGCTCAAAACGATGTGTTTGTATGTTTTGCAGGTTTCACGTACTTCTACAAAGATAAAGAATACTGGAAGTTCAACAACCAGAGACTGCGGGTAGAACCAGGTTACCCTCGCTCTATCTTGAAAGACTTCATGGGCTGCGACATGACACCCATCGACCCTGACCGCCTCCCCAACGAGGATGTGGACATTGTCATCAAGCTGGACAATGAAGCCAGCACAGTCAAAGCCATTGCCATAGTCATCCCCTGCATCCTGGCGCTGTGTCTGCTGGTGCTGGTCTACACCGTCTTTCAGTTCAAGAAGAAGGGCACGCCACGCCACATACTGTACTGCAAACGCTCCATGCAGGAGTGGGTGTGAGGTAGAGCCCTGCCCCTTGTACTCCCACCAACCCCGGCAGACGCCGCGGTGGTACAGCCCACCTTAAAACCTGCAGACTTACGGCCCTGACCTCACTCTGTCTCACTCCGGCTGCTGTGGGGAGCAGAGAGGGCCTTTGCCTAGATCTCCCCCCTCCAGGAGAGGAAGGGGGCATTATTTTTACTCCCAGCCCCTCTCCCATTGGCTCAGTACGCCCACTCTAAGACTAGGGAGGGTTTCAGACCAGACACCTCTCACGGTGCACTGCGTCGTCCTGCGTCAAATCAGGTCTTAACTGTTCTAAGCAGAAAAAAAAATTGCTGATTGCTATATCTTTAGGTTTTACTCCCAACTGCACGAGAGAAAAAAAAAGAAACAAGCCCATCTTAAAGTTGCTGGAATTCAACAAGTAAACATCTTGAAGTTGAACAATTTCTTTTGAAGTCTTTTAGCCTTTTTGTTTGATTTTAATTCATAATTTATTTTTTGGAACCGAGGTATTTTACGATTCCCTTTAAGCAGTCCTGAAGAAGACAGCCCAAACCAAATAAAGACTTCTTTCTCTCCAAAGAGGATTTTTTTTTTGTTTGTTTTATATATATAATTATAATTTGTTTTTATCAGTTTCTTTGATTTTTTGTTTTCCTCCTTGCTCTTAATCTTTTGTAGTGATGATAAGAAGTGGGGAACTCTTTGACTGTTGTGGCAGTCTGTCTCAGAAACAGGGGCCAAAATATTTTGCAATATTTTTAACAGCCTTAATTATAGATTGTGTTCTTCTTGTTTTGCTCTTGTTTGTTTTATTTTGTATTTTTTTTTCCAGTTTTGCTTTGTTCGTTTGTCAACAAGCCAGTGGGTGGCACCCGTTGCTTTGCTCCCTTTGTCCTACCTGTGATTGACCGGCCATGGTTAACCAAGTTGGCCAGAAGCCTCTTCGCAGGTCTGCCAAGCTGCTGGAGCAGGGGCGAGTGGTCAGTCTGCACTTAAAGTGAAATATATATCAGTGGGAGCAGAGAAAAAAAGGTTCAAGCCACTACACGAGCTAATGCATTCCTGTGACTATCTGACATTATTAATGTCAGTCTATCCGTAGGAATGCAACGTTAAAGGAAGTGCTTGAAGTGCTCTAGTGCTTTAGAACATCACTCACTTGTTTGTTCATGTTTACCTGCCCCTGCAACCCAGCTAGGAGCTTTGATGCTCGTGTCCGAGTAGGAACTCTGCTGACTCGTGGTCAGCCCAGTGTGTCATCTCTTCTGGACTGCCTTGTATTTGGGGAGGGGAAGGCTGGTGTTAAAATTTCCAGAGCCTTGGCACACGCTGCACAGGGGCTTCAACCCAGGACCCATGAGAGCAACACCTCAGGACAGTGCTTGTGTGCAAGGGGCGTACGAGCATTCATGTCTGCATCTGTGTCCTCTAACTGACAGGAGAGGACAAAGCAAAGGAACTAAAGAAAAAAAAAGAAAATGCCTAGGTTGTCACGATAGGTTTTCAAATAAGATTTTCTGGATGGAACCAGAACTCTTAACAGCGCCTTGCGGCATGCAACTTGAACTGGGGGCTCAGCCTATTGCATTAGAGGACTTTTTTTCTTTTCTTTTTTTTTTTCCAAAACTCTTGAACATACAGTACCTTGCTTGCATTTGTTTTTTGTTTTCTTTTCTGGTACAGTACAGAACAAACAATGAATGATCTCAACCTCAAGGTACAAGTGGTACTCAAGTTAGCTGAACTATCATTACGCATTCTTTTCTTGGCTGATACTGATCACAAGCAGTATTTTTGATTTTTCAGTTCATTCTAGTTGAGTGGTGAAGATGTCATTTCTGTTTGGCCGGCATTGTTTGAATGCGTGTCTGTCACATTATTTTTTATTATGATGATTATTATTATTATTCATCTGAGAACAAATGAGACATCTCCAACTTCATGTAAGACTCCGAAATGGGACGATGGATCAGTCCTGACAGAAATATTAAATTGATTAATATGACATAAATGTCTTGACACTTTTTGCTTATATTTGCTTTATATTTTTTTAATGAGCAAAAAGCAAAGTGCCCTTTTTAAGCCTTGCTTTGTTTTTTGCTCTAGATCTTTCTCTCTTGCTCAAATTATTTCTGCCTTTAGTTTGTTTTTTTTCTGTCTCCTTTACTTACTCACTCACTCTCTGTTGCCTATCTCTCTTTGTATGGGCACACGCATATGCATGAGCACAGCTTAGTATTTCCCAGAACCTCAGCAGACAGAAAAAATCAGTAGAGACAACTATCATTGTGTTTATGTGGGAAATGCCAAGACCAAAAGCTCAACCTCTTAATGGTATTATATGTCAATTCGGTTGTATTTAAAATTTGATAAGAATCAGAGGCTCAACAATGTAAACAGAGACAGATATGCTTGCTCTGACTGCCATTGTCCACTAGCCATGGACTAAGAGGCTATTTTTAGCTTAAAAAAAAAAATCAAATCCAGCATGACTCTACAGTGGCACTGATTTCAGTCTCTATTTACACTGGCTACAGTGGCTGTGGCAATAGACCATCAGTAAATGAGCTATTAGTTTCTACAGAGCTCATTTTTGAGCATACCAAGGTCTTAGGCCTTTGACATATTACTGTTTTTGCCTCTCACATGACCAGCAAGGTAAATAAGCTTTTAAAGGTAGGACGGGCTTGTTTCTGGTTTGTGAGAGGAAAGAAGAATTGGTGCTAACCTCAGCTACACTGGCAAAGTAATTGTATGGTGCTGTTCTCTTCTTTAATCCAGTATGGATTTACACTTGAGTGATCATGGTCTGAGCAGGAATAATGCGCTTTTTCCTTTCACACTAATCCTTATTGTGTATTGGTCTAATGGCTCACAGTTAGCAGTTAGAAGATATTTTTACTTGTTAACGATTTAAGGGGTCATTCATCTTGAACAAGCTCCAGGTTTTGAGCAGCACACTGATTCGTGTTTATGGAGACAGAAATTATCAGACTTTTGTTGCTCTGTGTCAAAATATCATCACTATCCAACAATGTCTTTTTTTTTTTTTTTTTTTTTTTTTTTTTTTTTTTCGAACCAGCCCTTGGTCATTTACTCATCTGTGTTGATGCTCTTCATGTTCATTCTCACGTTCATTGTCTTTGCTTGTTTTAATAGACATGCCTTTACTTTTTAAATACAGTTAGGGAGATGGCGGGGACAACTGAGAATAGTCTTTTCTACCATTTTTTTAAAACTCTGTCTTTGGCATCACTGTTTCTTTGAGCTGTATCTTTTCAGGATCCATTTCGTTGATCAATAAACACATTTCAACATATTTTTCATGAACCCTTGAGTCGTATTCATGTGCATTTGACACCATTCAGTTGTATTTTTCTTTTTCTTTCTTCATTCCTCCATATCATCTGTTTTCCTCGTATTTCTTCTCTTGTAGGATTTATCTTATGGACGAGACATTCAGTCCTGAGAACTTTCCAGCTTTCCATCCAGTGTAGCTCCCTCACAGTGCATTGCACATAAATATAAATCACAGTAATGAATTCTGCACTCGGTTCCTGCTGTTCCCTATGGTCAACTCCACTGTCTCGAATGTTTGTGCTTAAACATGTTTAGAGCAGGTACTGTTCGGTAAAACACAGATTATGTCCATAAAGAAGCGGAGGAAAGTGGAGTGGCAGAGGCTTGGCAGAATGATTCTTACAGCAGGGGGAAATTAGCTCCATTAATCACTGTATTGATTCAACAGTGGAGCTTGCTCCTGTCACACACCCCACTGTGCCTTACTTACTGTCCTCATAGCTGAGCTTACATCCATTCCACAGCCTCACTCATCATAATATACATCCACATCCAAAGGCCCAGTACACACACAAATGTCTCATGCTGCTGTGTTGACTTACCCTTGCCGCTATGCACGGCTTCTCGATTAAAATGTTTTTGTGCAATGTTATGTTCACACCAGTGGTGATAAAAAAGGTAATGGTGAGATCATTATCGGTCATTAGTTATGAGCCCGCCTGACAATAGCTTTATCTTCACAGAAGGACAGTAAGATACTGCTGTCCGGGGAATACCACCAATATAAGGGATTAAGCAGTGATTCATTGTGAAATAACTGTGACCCTAACTTTCTGTATATTCGAAGTCTTATGTTTTATGAGACAGTTTTGCACCACACCATGTTCCCAACTTCTACACCCTTCAAGGAAGAAACCTCCAGGACTAAAAGCATGGTGTGAACTCACAAAGTATCATTTGTCCAAACGTCATACTGTATGTAATTACTCGGTAATAATGAACATGATTCAAATCTGTAGCACTAGTGCAACATCTGAATATAACAGTTTGGGGCCCTTTTTCACGAGAGGATGCTCAACCAAAAGTGAACAGAGCACTTTGCATTGTAAAAAGAAAGTTAAAAAGCAGTTTATTTGACTTGATATCTGAGATTCAAAGAGGCAAACAGTAAGGGAAGCAATATTACACTCAGAAACAAAACACTATAAGCAATTATTCTATGCGATGACACAAAGAGCTTTTCAATTCATGGTTAAAGAAGAACCTAAAGGAAGTTTGAAGAGCTTATTAAAACTTACTGAAATCCAAAATGTGAGCTTTGTTATTATTATTATTATTATTATTATTATTATTATTATTATTATACTATATATATATACTATACTAGTGATATACTAGTGCATCTAGAAAAATTAATATTGTGATTAATTTGTGTTCATAATTTTATACAAAAGGTGTTAAACCTTTTATTCTTTACATGTAAAGTGATATTATATACCTTTATTGTTTTCATGTTTGTCTGTAAAGCTTATTAGTCATGAAAATTCCAGAATCTCAGAACATTTAATTTTGACTAAATGATTAGTCAGACAGTATCAAATTCACAACAAAAGAAAACTTGAACTATCATCAATTCAAATATAAGGAATATAACATATGACAGTTTACCTTTTTGAATTAAATTACAAACAATTTGTTTCACAGTATTCAAATTTATTGAGATGGATGTTATATTCATTATATTTAATGTGTCCTTTAAAAATGAAAATACTGTAATAATTTGAGCTTCTGAATTTATGATCAATAGGCAAACTACAAAAGGCTTAACAACTGTCTTTAAATGTAAGTTACATAAAGTGGGTTTACCTTTTGGAATGAAATTATGAACTCATAATATTGGAATTTGTGAGACCTAATATTACAAATAAATTGTTTAACTGAAACCATCCATTCAATTAAAAACTGACATACAGACCTCCTTTAGTCATAGAATCATACTGAAACATTGATTTAACAGTGATTGTTTACTGAGTACGTAGTAGCCGCTTTGAAAGTAGGCCTCATTCCTAAAACTACCTACACCTATGACAGAAGGTTTCATTGGTTCTTAGGTAAGTCATTGCTGGAGAACACGGCTTGTGGTCTACTTTTTCCTCAGCCTTCTGTTATACACATCACATTCCATCCTGCCTGTTTCCCTGGGTAATTAAATCATTTCTGCTTAATTAAGCCCACTATGGAGGAAGAGGAGTTGAGGACACAAGCACAGGACTCAACAAGGCCCAAGGAAATCAAAAGTCTTGGTTGTAGAACTGTTCCACCCTAAAGAAGCCCCAGAACAATGCAATTCCATAGTACCCATGAGACCCTACAGTGATGTGTGACATAAAAAACTCAAGAAGTGCCTGACTGACACATACTGAACATCCTGCATGCATTGCAGGGCACATGTGAAATGTGAGAACATGCCCTCATTTATAAAATACCATTGTTTGATTAATGCTTGAGGCACAACTAGCTTGTTTCAAAAGTGTTGTTTGAAAAGATCTGTTTCACCACATTTGAAAATTCAATTTTTTTTTTAATAAATTCCAAAAATGATCAATATTTTCATAGTTTGATATAGATGTATTCACCTAAAACTTGATTCTGTATGAACAGAATCAATCATATTTGTGTGAAAATATACCTATATAAAAATGAAAATATACCTTTTTTTCTTGTAAGGACTAAAAACAAATATCAGAAATCATGTTGGAAATTGAAATGCTTTCTGAAAATGCAAATAATTATTTATAATGATTAGACAAGGATAGTCCTAATTCTTCAAAAATTCTTGACAGTGGTCCAAAAAAACAATGTCCCTTATTATTTTTGTTATTTATATATGTATCAGTATTATTTCTTCACAGAACTCATGTTTACCATGTCTGTATGTTACTCTGATTCTGAGTTATAAGCATGTAACTGCTTACAAAGCCCAGATCTCAGATTCTAAGAGTTAACAAAATACCAATTCTGAACCCATTTCTAGAACTAAATGAAATTAAAGTTATGAAATTATTTTGTGACATATTTACAGAAAAAGTCATGTAATCTTTACAACAAGAAAAACACTAATGAGCTGCTCAGTTATTTAACTGATTCAGTTATTTAATCAATATTCAAAAACCATATTTTATATCTAACACTATAGTAATTTAGGCTGTCAATCATATTCTAAAATGTATCAGAAAGTGAATGTATGTCTAACACTGACAAGCTGGACAATCTGATGTTCAAATGACTCAGAATTATCAATTGAATGTCAAATTTTAATGTGCTACAGATAATGAAACTGTTTGCATAGCACTTCAGCAAAGGGTTACAATCTGTTATTTTCTCAGTGCAATAAATAGAAAGCAACTACAATACTCAGTTAAATCAGCATTTCCTCTTTGTCTGTGACTGAGTGGAATCAGACTGCTGTATGAGCTCTAATTTAGCAGTGGAGAGTCATTTGAAGAGAGCTATTAAAACCAAATGATATTTCTGAAGCCAAAACACACAGCTAATGAGAGCAATTTACAACTGACAGTCTTAAAACATTAAAGCTACAGTATGTCTCGTCCTCAATGTTAAAATGTTTCCTGTTTAAACAAAACCTCTGTTATTAGGCCAGCTTGCCAAAGACAACTAACTGTTTTTGGTCTTTTTCTTTTTTTTCCCTCTCTTCTTCAATCTCTTATCTTAGAGCAGGATTTCTCAACCTTTTCCACTTGTTAGAAAGCATAACGGCACAAAAGAACATTGTTCTAAAGGACTTTGAAGTATCTTAGAATATCATGGCATCATGAAAACATCTCTTATATGTATAGCTCCCAAAAACAAGCAGGAAAGATTGTTAACTTCAGGCGACGTCAAATTGCAAAGACTTCAGTTCTCATGTGGACAATGTATCTACTTATCAGATCATATCTGATATTGTCAGGGTTGTATTGGCAGATGATTGTTTTTGCTTTATCCGAGGAACAGTCTCACCAGTCCTTTTTGGTAGGTTGTGACCACTGCAAACCCCACAAGACTGCCTGATGTTTTGGAGAAGCTCTAATCCAGTCCTCATCCCCATCCCAATTTGGCTCTTGTCAAAGGTGTCTTTATGGATTTACGTTTTCCCTGCTTTTATCACTGAAATGTTCTTAAATATTCTTCTTTAAATGTACACATTAAATCTTATTAAATACTCATATTCTTGTTCAACCACAGTGCAGCCCTACACCATCCCATCAGCCTACATCAATCATTGCATGCACTTCAACTGGTGTTCCTTTCCGATACATTCTCAGAAAGAATCCCAACGGTTTTGGTACCTAAAGAGTTGCACTTCTAGGTTTCAGACACAGAAAGGAAAGATTAATGTCTTGATGTGAACAGCTGTATTGTACACTGTGCAGGTACATATTTATCATCAAAGGTACAAAATGAAAGATCGCAAAGGTACAACATGGTCATGAATGAAATACTTTGAAATGAAAACAAACAGTATGTTGCCTATGTCAGGGATACAAACTTAGACTGGTTGAAGTGGAAGTACTTGCAGGGCTGTGGATTTAATTTACAGACATCATGTGAACAGAAACAAACCAACTAACATGACACACTATCTCAGACAGGATGACAAGAATACAAGACAAGTAGACAAGAAGACTGACAAGGACTGACTGAAACAGAAGGACTTGAATAAACAAGACATAATTACAGACACCTGGACATGATTACAAAAGAGACACAGCTGGGAATGGGCAGAGACAAGACATGTGCTCAGAAGCATGAGGGGAGATAAAACAAGGATGAGACCAGAGATGAACAGGACAGGTATGTGACATTAGGCCCCCCTCCCGACGTACAACTCCAGGGTGTGTAAACCAACTGTCCCTGGAGCTGGCAAAGGAGAGGGACTGGAAACAGAATCAAGAAGACATATGGGATAGGATAGAACTTTATTGATCCCTTGGGGGAAATTAAGGTTCCAGCAGCAGCATAGTACAGTACAGAAAAGGGACTAGACACGAACAGGAGACAGACTAGACCAGGACTGAAGAGAGACAGGAGACCAGACTGGTGGCATGACTGGGTATACAAATGAAGACACTGGACCTGGGGATTGGGAGACATGGGGTAAGTCAGGGACAAGACAGGAGACACCAATGGAGACTGGAAGACACTGGACATACTGGACAGGACAGGAAACTGGACTTGGGGAACAGGAGACTGAATGTGGGGCACCTTGGGAACATCAGACAGGACATGAGATACACTAGACAGGACTGGAAACTGGACAGATGACTGGGGAACCAGAGACATGACTGGTGAAACACAGGACTGAATGGGTGACATGACAGGACTGGGTACAGGGACAGGGACAAACACACTGACAAGAACAGGGACAACCAAACCAAACATGAGAATGGAGACAGGAACAGACATGGATACAAGAAGACAGGGCTGAGACACAGAAAACGGTAAGGGCCCAGATCTGGCTAAAGTTCCAATAGATTGTGGAGCCAGACTGGGCCTAGTTATAGAGGAAGGTGCAGTTTGAGTTGGTCCCTGTGCTGTTCTCCTAACTGCCTCAGGCTGAGGCGCAGACAGGGTTGTAGATGTGACCACCTTAAAGACCACAGGATCATGAGCGACAGATACCCAGCTACTTCCATGATTGGTCAGTCTTTCTGTCAGGGACGAGAACTGAACAGACTGGTTGAGGTGAAAGTACTTGCAGGGTTGTGGATTTAATAAACAGACATGATGCGAACAGAAACAAACCAACTAACATAACACACTATCTCAGACAGGATGACAAGAATACAAGACAAGTAGACAAGAAGACTGACGAGGACTGACTGAAACAGAAGGACTTGAATAAACAAGACATATTTACAGACACCTGGACATGATTACAAAAGAGACACAGCTGGGAATGGGCGGAGACAGGACATGTGCTCAGAAGCATGAGGGGAGATAAAACAAGGATGAGACCAGAGATGAACCAGACAGGTATGTGACAACCTAATTAAACATACTGGAGACAACACCCTGTACATATGTTACCACACCACCACAGTGACAAGCCACTGCCTTGTTTGGTTTACTTTTTTCTAAAAAAAAAAAAAAAAAAAGAAAAGATCTTCATTCTCCATTGATGATACATGCCTTGTAACATTGCCAATCAACATGAAAGCAGTCCAAGTAACCAATGGCTGCATGGTCAGCAACAGTGTTTGGAAATGTGCTGTTCAACAGGCATCATTGGCACTAAACCCTGCACTGTTGTCATCAAACTGGATGCTTCTATTGATGCTGCTGGTGCCAAACACTAATCCATAAAGTAGCACAGATTTACAAAAGTGGATTTGTTGAACCATTAACTGATTGTCCACTCCTGTTCTTCACCAACAAAACTCTCTTATATGTTCTCCAGCGACTGCTGCCCGTTTTAGAACATGTTTAATAAGTGGTGAATGGAAAACTAGCATCAAATATCATGTGATTTTCAAAGCTATTAACCCATAAAAGCAAAAATAATTGCATTTTTTTTAAATATATATAATTTGTTTTTCTTGTTGTGGTAAGAGGTCACATGGTTTCTTAAGGATATAAGGATATACATATAAATATGACATTTTATTAAAGTGTCTGAATTGGTAAATGGGTTAGAACTGACCCTGAGTCAATACCTCATCAGACCACCTTTCACTGCAATTACAGCTGTAAGTCTTTTGGAATATGTCTCTACCAGCTTTGCACAACTAGATGCTGAAATATTTGCCAGTTATTCTTTGCAAAATAGCTCAAGGTCAGTCAGATTGGATGGAGAGTGTCTATGAACAGCAATTTTCAAAGTCTTGTCACAGATTCTCAGTGGGATTTAGGTCAGGACGTTAACTGGGTCATTCTAACACATGAATATGCTTTGATCCATTCCATTGTAGCTCTGACTGTATGTTAAGGGTTGTTGTCCTGCTGGAAGGTGAACCTTTGACCTCTCATGGCTTGCTTTCAAAAATGGCTTTCTTCTTATTCCTGGTCTGTCTGATGTGTTTCTTGGTTTTCATGATGCTGTTTGATCACTAATGTTCTCTAACAAACCTCTGAGGCCTTCGCAGAACAGCTGTATTTATACTGAGAATAAATTACACACAGGTGGACTCTGTTTACTAATTAGTAGACTTCTGAAGGCATTTGATATTTAGGGGTATCAGAGTACAGGGGGCTGAATACAACACTTTTCAGATTCATTTATTTCAAATATTGAAAACTGTGCATAATTTTCTTTTCACTTTGGAAATACTTGTTTTGTTTTTTCACATAAAATCCCAATAAAATACATTAAAGATTGTGAATATAATGTGAAAAAATGTGGAAGGTTCAAGAGGTATGAATACTTTTTGACTTTTTACTTTATGAGGACAAAATGCCATTTCCACATCTTTTTAAAGGGTATGTGACCTGTCACAATTGTCCATTTCAAGCTCTGTCACAATGACTGATTTACCAGTGTATTGTCTCAACTGGAAAAATACCACTACAAACTAATTGTGTCTGGTTCATTTGCAAGACAGTGATCAGATGAAAATCTGAGTGTATGTTATGAGCATTGTACAGGCTGAGGACACTGCAGCAATGAGACTGAGAGTTGATTCCAACTTTACATTTCTTCATTAACATTCAGAGTCGGTCACCAGTTTTTATAACCAGCTGTCCAGCTGGTCAGAAGAACTCTCACTTACACAGCCTCCAGTGCTACAGGTGCATCTAATGCTGTGAACTCTGATTGGCATACTTTAATCCACTCAGAGAAGTTCTTGCCCATTAGGCCCAGTTTGATTATGACATGGTAGACAGGAAGTCTAAATGGGACGATTCCTGACTGTAAGGCAGGAATTTACCATGGTCTGACTGCAGGCAACAGAGAGAGTTCAACCAGAGTTCAGAGCGTTTTCTGAGGTTTCAGTCTGCCTGTTGCAGCTGGAGCGCTCTATCAGCTCATTCATTCACTGTGTATTCCAAGGCTGCAGACAGCAGTAGTTGTAAGGGTCCCTTATACAGACAAAGGTAACTTGTGTGGGATTTTGTGTAGCTGCAAAACTATAGTTATTCTCAACATGCTCCAAACATGCCTCACTACTCTTTGCTGTTACTCACTGCAAGGTCACAAACTGCATTTGTGTCTAGTCCGAACTATACTCTATTAAACACAATAAAATTAAATGTTTTAAAATATATTTTTTAAATGTATGCAACTCAACAATGTACAGCAACACTTGATGCCAGCTTCTGTATCCCTTCTGCTCTTAGCTCACAGGGTCATCTATAATCTTGATTTTAACTGAAGTGGAAAAAGCAGTTGACACACAAACTGATGCCGACTACATGCTGCAATGTTTCAGCATCGCTCAGGAAAAAGAAACACATTTATAGCAATTACTGCTGTATGTGAAATCCACCAAGAGCTGACAGGGTTACTGCAGAAACCAAGATTATCTGGAGCTACAATTATTCTTACAATTAGTGTGGGGCAGGCAGAATCAGAAATGTGGCCTCGGGAGAATCTGAATGTCAAAATTGTAATTAAAATAGGGGAGGAAAAGAAGGGAAGGGAATAAATGGAAAGCCATGAAGCAGAGAGAGAGAGAGAGAGAGAGAGAGAGAGAGAGAGAGAGAGATTATTGCTGTATAAGACATGAAAGTATTAGAAATATATGGGGCACATATTAGTATTAGATGATACTCAAGATTCAGACTCTGGCATTTTTGAAATATCTGAAACAAAACATTAATACAGCTGTATTTCTGTAATCTGTAGGTAACAAAGGTTCTTAAGGTTCTGAAGACTGATACCAGCTTTATTCAGATTAATTCAATTTAATAACTGCAAAGTGCAGATATTAAAGTTTCACTTCATAAAATACAGGCATGGAGAAATCACATGCAGCTATATACATTTTTTATGCCTTATGTCTCTGCTATCTGTTGTTGACCTGAGCAGGAAGGGTTCCCCTTTTGAGCCTTGGAGCAGTGTGACACACACCCTACCTGCAGTAGCACTTTGCTCTCTGATTACAACACAGAATATGGTCAAATAATATATAGGCACAGTGTGTAAAGATACCGTTTCTATAGCAGTGTGCAGCATTGGCATGTATTCCATAACAGTTCTAATACTGAGTAAGACCTGTTAAAGCATGGATTCCACTAGACCTTTGTAGGTCACAAAGCTGTTAGTAATAGATCATTTAGTTCAGGGGTTCCTTTAGTTCAACAACCTGGCTGGTGTGTTGAATCAGGTGTGCTTGAGCTGGAGCAGCACAAAACGGACTAGAAATCTCTTGGAATTCGTGGAGTTCCCCATCCCTGCTTCAGTTCCAAGCATGACCTACAGATTGAGATTTTGAGAATTGAGTCCAACATCTTCAAGTCATTGCTATGCTCATCAAATCATTCTTGGACCATTATCCTAGAGAAAGAGGCCACTGCCACCAGGGAATATCTTTACCATGAAGGGGACTACCTGCTCAGCAACAATGAAAGGAGGACGGTAATGTGTGTCAAATTAACATGCACATACATTGCATCCGTAAGGTATTCACAGCGCTTCACTTTTTGCACATTTTATGTTACAGCCTACATTCCATAATGTATTAAATTCCCCTCAAAATTCTACGCACAATACCTCATGATCACAGGAGAAAAGTATGCTTGAAACCTTTGTAAATTTATGAAAAAAATAACACTCAAAAATATAATATGCACAAGTATTCACAGCTTTTGAATTATACTTTGTTGAAGCGACTTTGGCAGCAATCAGAACCTCAAGTCTTTTTGAGTATGATGCTGCAAGCTTGGCACATCTGTTTTAGGGAAGTTTCTCCCATTCTCCTTTGTAGAAACTCTCAAGCTCCATCAGATTGGATGGGGAGTGTCACTTTTAGATCTCCAGAGATGTTCAATCACATTCAAGTCTGAGCTCTGGCTGGGCCACTTAAGGACATTCAGAGAGTTGTCCTGAAGCCACTCTTGTCTTATCTTGGCTGTGTGCGTAGGGTCTTTGTCCTGTTGGAAGACAACCTTCATCCCAGTCTGAGGTCCAGAGCACTCTGGAGCAGGTTATCATCAAGGATGTCTCTGTACATCACTGCAATCATCTTTCCCTTGACCCTGACTAGTCCCCCAGTTCCTGCTGCAGAAAAATATCCCCACAGCATGATGCTGCCTCCACCATGCTTCACTGTAGGAATGGTATTGGCTAGGCGACGAGCAGTGCCTAGTTTCCTCTAGATATCAGTCCAAAATGTTTTTTGGATCTTTGGATATTTTAGGTAGAGTGGCCAGACGGACAATTAAACAATATAAATATAATAATATTAAAAAGTGACTGAGTGTCAAAGAAAGTTGGAATGAAATCACAGCTTTAACCTGTTCAATCTAGACGTCTTTTTGTTCTAGATAGATTGGCCTATGACCCTCAAGCACAGTGAATTATGAGGTCATTCAATTGCAGTTCCATCAGAGTAGAGGCTAAGTTCAGTTACCAAGGTATTAGCAGTTGGAAGTTACTAGAGATTTGAATAGGTCATTATCCTGCTAATTGACACAGTGCCTGGTCAAGCGAAATGCAGAAATCTCCTATGGAGCTCACACATGCAGTTGGTATTTCTAGTAAGACTGGGCTGACATTCAGGCTCAGTAGGTTAATTCATTTCTGATTTGTTCACACCAGGAGGAATATGGACTAAATGTCCACCATTTCTGGTTTTGGCTGGAGATGCAGACCATACTGTAATCATAACATTTGCAAGTGGATGATGGTGCTGGGGGCACAGAGGCTGTTAATGGGAAGTAAAAGAGTGCTGCTTGCATGAGAGAAGGTTAAAGCATAAATTGCATGTCCTGTTTAAGCTCCCCTGAAAAGAATGCACATCCTAAGGTAAAAGGGGTGGGCCAATATGTGCTTGTCTAGGAACAGGACAGATGATACTGCATATATAAAATCAATGGTTGTGGATTTTATGATAACATATGGTTACTTAAGATTTAAAGAGACATAGGTGGGGGGTTGCAACCCATCCAATAATCCTAACTCTGCTATACTTCCCCACTATAATTTATTTGTATAATTATTATTAGGTAATGAAACAGAACATTTTAGACATGCTATAGAAGGAGACATGAAAGACAGACAGGTGGGGTAGATGATTGGTTGAATAAAGAGGGGAGTAGCATTTAAGTCTCCTGGTAGAAATTTAACTGAAGCTTTCATATCATTGCTCTCATACAAAAAAACATATCTCATAAACGGCAATTCCACTGTAAAAAGAAAAAACTTCTTGATGTTCAATGTAAAAAGATTTTAATCCAAGTTGTTTTAGGGCATTTCAATATGACATTTACATTTATATGTGTTTTTTATTCCTAGCACTCAAATTATTATTTCATGCCCCCAGATCCCCTTCCAGTGTTCAACCTATGCCCTTGGCATATGTTATTTAAATTAAATTTTAACATACAATTTAGGGTACAGGTACAATGTTGACATGCAGCCAAAGGATTAAACATTCAATTACACACACAGACCACCAAAAAACTACCAAAATAATTAAGAATGCTTTAATCAATAAACACTCTTAGTAGATAAAAAATCAGGAAGATCATGGGGAATAAGTAAAAAGGGGCATATGGGGTGTGTGTCTGTGTGTGGGGGGGTTGTTTTACATAATTCAGTCAGCTGTGAGATGATTATTCCTGCATGATTACTCTCAGAACCTCATCTCTCATTTTGTTTTCTTTTTGCATTTGAAATTAATAAATTAATGTGATTTATTTTTAAAAAAGCCTTTAAAAGTCTTTGTGGAGAAAAACTGAGTTTAATTGAGTTTGGAAGACTTGTCGACAATGAAACACATCCTCAGCTCACCCAAAATGCACAGTCATTCATATTAGGGGAAATAGGACATGTTTTATCTTTCAAACACTTTCTAATGTTTGCCTTCAAAATGTTTTTGACCTCTTGAGACAGATTACCATATGATTCTTAAGCACAACAAATTATGGGCTCAGGCAAATCACCTCAGGTCAACTATCACATCCCAAACGCTTGTCTGGTTTATAAGGGTAATCCCTAGTCTGTACTTCAAAAGGGAAGGGATCAGGGGAATAAGGAAAAAGGGGCATATGGGGTTATGGTGTTGGTGTGGACTGGATATGAGTAGACATAATTCAAATATGTGTATGTGTGTGCGTGTGTGTGTGTGTGTGTACATGGGGGTAAGGGGTGGTTTTACATAATTCAGTCAGCTGTGAGATGATTATTCCTGCATGACTACTCTCAGAACCTCATCTCTCATTTTGTTTTCTTTTTGCATTCGGAATGTTCTGCGAAATGAAGCTGTTAGCAGGAATCCTTCATTAGATGTGACAGACACAATCTATGTCCTCACGGAAATCAGGAATAACATAATCAAGCCACATGGGTTGGGACTTTACATTTATAGGCCACGGAGGAGCTATACTCTGATTGGCTTAGGTCTCTGCAGGCTTGTTCATCAGCAGAACTTTATGCAGAAATGATTCCTAGCTGGCTCGTTAATCGGAAACTCGCTAATTGCAAATTCCAGGAAGAGAGATGATGAGTCAGAAGAGTGTCAGCGGCTCCTCTGCCTCTGGCTCAAATAACGCTTTAACACCATTACCACATTCACAGGCCTGAGATAATGTCAAATATTTATGACAATGAAATTATAAACACAAGCCCTTTAACATCAATTGTATGAACTGGAATGCATCTGAAAGCATCATAGCAGCACTGCGGACTGCAGAAGGAGCTCACACATTCACGCCACACCTACATGTTTATGTGGGAGGGATGATGTTTGTCAGCTTGTCTAAGCTTCTGATACGTCAGAAATCACTCAGCATCTTGTGATTCATTGATGGAATAAATTAGAAATGTGTTTGTTTATCAGCTCTTTTTTTCAGTGAAGCACTTGAGGTTGGTAATTATTGATATGAGCTTTAACAAATGCTGAAATTCATGCACTGCAGTGGTTGAGACTCAGACTCAGCTCTTTCTACAGCTGTGTATTTGAGTTTGTGAATCGCTCCCACTCAAAATCCACACTGACATCAAAACATTATTATACCCATGACAAAATAATGAAATTGTGCAATCTTTGATAGCATTTCGCTGTGATTGCCAGACTATTTCCAGCAGCATTTATACATTAGCAATTCATGATATTTTTCATATTATATAACAGAGATGAATAAATAAAGAGACCAGTCACTGATTCAAATATGAATGCAAGCTCTTGCAATGTTCAACATGGCATCTGTTTATGGATAAAGTCCCAACCTTTAGCAAAAATGCCAAATTAGAGTGCTGGTTACAATGCGAGTGAAGGAGGGTTGACAATATTGTGGTGGTAGTGGGGAAAACCCCCTTCAATGTTGAGATCTATGCAAGAAAATTTGCCAGAACAAGCCAGGAAATCATGTTTTTGTGCATGATGAAACCAAATGCTCCAAACTATTTATAGTATTCATGATTGTTAAATTTGATCAGTGATTTCAAATTTGTTTTTGTCACATTAGGAGGTGGGAGGCAGACGTAATTGCAGGTAAGGTTTATTAAATAATGAACCAAACACAAAATCAAGAATCAAAGCAAAATCAAACAGACCACAAACAGATAACTAGGAAATTAAACAAACCAAACAGACAAGGAGAACCAGACTATACACATAACAGCAAGGTATGCAGAACAATAGACAACAACAGAAAAGAAATATTGAAACAAAGGTGCTACCTCTACACAAACACAGATAAGGCACACCTGGAGAAGACAATGAGAGGGCAGGGCTAAAGGAAAGACAGGTTGGAATACTAATTATAGGGTGGAGCTAAGCCATGTGCAAAGCCAATATATGATTTTGTCGTCAGATTTTCTCAGCTGTAGCCTGGTGATTAGCGAACCAGCCTTGTGACTGGAAGGTTGCTGGTTTGATTCACTTAACTGGCAGGACATGACTGAAGTGTCCTTGAACAAAATACTTCCAAGCTGCTCCCCGGATGCAATGGATAGGGTTGCCCACACCACCAGGCACATGCATTCCCTGTTCCCTAGTGTGTGTGTTTCACTGTGTAAATGTATAAAATGCAATGAGGACCAACTTCCTTGTGTGCAAGCACAGTGGATCTATATGCATGTTCACATTTATCTGTGATTGAACTCTTAGAACCTAAAATCCACACTGTACAGGCAGCTGCATGCTGTTTTCTAGGCTTCATAACTCAGGATCACAGTAACCTACAGACATGATTCATCATAAACTACAAGACTTGTGTCTAACTGTGGTGGTTATTATGGTGTACGATTTATCAGTGATTAATCAAGCTTGAGAAACTAAAATACATTAATTTCCAACTGAACTAAGTCACAGTTTAAATGCCAAAGGAGGTTTCCAGTGCATGTTTATTCAGTCCTTACTAAGACACAATATATGTACCAAGTATTTTTCTTTAATTAAAACCTGGTCAAAATCATAATTTTAAGTTTTTGTTTTTGAATTTTTACATCTCAAATGAAGAAAAATTTGAGTAGCCTAGCATCAGGGTTGTGAGCTGAACAGACAAAGACTAGGGAAGCAGAGGTGGGGTTGAGAATTTAATAAAATAAAGGGGAAAAAAAACAGGGATACTTACAAACAATGGTACACAAACACAAAAAACACAAACACTAAATCTAGACAAACAAAGGAACAGCATGGGAACAGACTCCCAAACACAAAGTGACAGCCGCACTACTGAGCAACAAACCATGACAAAAACAAAAGGACTGACAAACACAGACTGAGGGTCTTAAATACAAGACAACATTGGCCACACCTGGAACAAAATGATTGCGAAGGGGCAGGGTTACAAATGAGACACAGATGGCAATGGTTGGGGCAAGGGAGGAGACAGAACGAAAACAAATGCAACCCATGTGCTTAGAAGCAGATGAGAAGAAACAAGGTCTAAAAGAGACAGAAAGACAGGTGAACAGGACTGACACATGACACCTAGGATCTGGCATGCATTACTTAAATACTTTTAATGTTTTGGGAAATAAAAGTATGTTAAACTAGGAAAATATCATGCAAATATAGCTAAGGGTTCTAAAGGTTATACATGTTTTTAAAACAGTAATTTGACCTTTCATATTTTGGTCTCTCCTCATTAATGGGAATCAGAGTCTCATTTCACTGGAAACAATTGCCAAAGGACTTTGTGATACAGTATATCATATTCCATATTACAGCATTCCTAAGACAAACTCTGTATTGTTATCGCTTACTACAATACTCAATATGCACTATGCAGATAAGTCTTAAACCCTCTGGCATCTATCTATCTATCTATCTATCTAGCTAGCTAGCTAGCTATCTAATGAGTGATTTCTGATGCACCAGAAGACACATTACAGCTTAAAGGAGTATTATACAGGAGTATTACAGCTTAAATCTATAGGTGTTGTTTTATAATGACTTCCCCAAAAAGGGCTTGGACACCTTTTCAAAAAGCACAGAACATATTAATAAACTGAAAATTTTAGAAGCATGTTTCCAGCATGTAGGAGATGTTCCTTGTCATTTTAAAAGGGGGGTCAAATCTGAAGCAATGTAACTACATTATACGTCTTGTTTCTTTTAAAATCGAGGGTATTATCCTGTTTTTGTTGGAGTAACTGTCTCTACTGTCTAAGCAAGGCTTTCTATTAGATTTTGAAGCATTGCTGTGGGAATATTTTTGCTCTGAGCAACAAGAGTATTAGTAAAGTCAGAATGGTGAACTCCCCAACTCCATCATTCCAGAGAACACCGCTCCACTGATCCACAATTCAATGCTGGTGGGTTTATACTCTGCTTGCCCATGTCTGACATTAGCTATGGCCCCAATAGGTTTATATTTATCTACTCCACAAATGTCCTATTCTATTAGCAATATGTCTCTACAGGGACTAGAAAAGCTGTGTGTGTATTTGCTCATCTGTGTCAGCATTGGGTGCAACTTAAAGTAGCTGAATGCATAATTAGAAACTGCACTTCGTATAGTGTAGCTTGTTAGATTGCATATACACTGACTTTTTTGCTTTAGTTTTATGTCTGCCTATACAATCAGTCAGGCCTTACTACCATTATTCTGTCGCTTGAATAATGCATTCCCTCCACTGTAATGATTTCTTTTTCTACTGAGTGCTTTGTCACTACTGTAAGAAACAAATTGGCAAGTTTAGAACAGCCACAATTATGGTGATATTTTCAGTGATATTTGAAGTGTCACTTTAACACTGGTCCCAAACTCATTTATAATAATAAGAAGCTGAAGCACGTCTTCCTATAAACTGAACCTAAGCTAAATATTTGATCAAACCTGCATCATGGCATTCATTTCTTTGGTCCCCTGTAAACTATGGCTGTGAAAATGTTAAGCTTCCCTCAGTGCAGTGTTTATTGCAAGCACTTGTCTCAGAATCCACATTTACTGTATGACAATTACGCTCACTCATTTTAATTGACACTTGTTGCGAGTATAGAATGCATAAATTGCTTCCCCTGAGATGCTGATGCAAATGGAGGAAATCACTCTTCCTGTTCCGAACTTGGCTCACTGGTTTTTCCTCGTCACTGTGCTGCGAGGTAATTAGCTTTAAGTCCCAGCGAAGGGAATTTAAATTGCAAATGGTACAGGATTCATTTTTTTTTTAAAAGAGGTACTTGGTAGAAGGGGCAGGATAGACCCGCCAATATACATCATCCATAAACAGATGGAAAGATATCAACAGACTGGAAAATGTTCTGCTCCTACTATAAATTTGTCATGATAAAGAGAGTTCTAACTAGAGCAGGGACAGAACTGTGACAAAAGAGCATATTACAGAGGAATGAAGCACTAAGTTGTTTCCTTCAGAATCAGTCATCCCATCAGGACATGGGCCCATAGTCTTGGCTCATCACAGAAAATGCCATGCTCTGTGGATGAATACATCTCCATGGATGCCCCAGGCCATTACTGGATAAATCTGTAATGACACTAATGCACTGACTCAGTGTTTGGTTCATGCTCTGGGATGTCCCCATAGTGCCTGTACAAAAAAAATGCCGAGGCACACACACATGCATACCATCAACGTCGTGGACGCACACACTGAGCTTGTGATGACAGGCCATTTCCAACCAACGAAACATGGAATGTGGTGAGTTTGCAAATCCACCAGCAAGTCACACATTTCATCAGTATATATTTCCAAAGAAATATATTTCCCTGTGTTTGGCTAACATTGGCTTACGGTCAAATCAACAAAAGTTCACAATTCACAATGTCTGATTTACCTGGAGTTACCCTGTCCACGAGCGCATAGATGTGTGGAAATTCATATGAGGAAAGTATTTTGTTTTTGTATTGGTGGGGGTTGAGGTGTGCGGTTGGTGGGAAGCAGACATCCTGTGAAACTTCCAGTAAATTAATGCTAAGTAAAGCTGTTATAAATTGAGCTGGATCATTATTTGCTGACAGTTGCTTTTTTGTGTAAATCACTTTCTTTCTTAACTCTTAGAATGAGCAGCTACATGCTGTTTTCTAGGCTTCATAACTCAGGATTAGAGTAACCTACAGACATGATGCACATATCATAACAAATAATTTTTAGACCTATCTCTGGGCATGTGTGCTGAAGTTGATGAATTCACTACTGTGTATGTGTGTGTTTCACTGGGTGGATGGGTTATATGCACAGAACAATTCCCCCTGTGTTCAGCTTTATCCCAGCCTTGGCCAACAGAGTAGTTAAAAATAACATTAATTAGTTAACAGTAATGTTAATAATATCCAGTGAATTCACAGTAAATTCACTTCTTTATTGAAGCAATCATTATTTAAATGTTAGGACATGTTTCTTTTCACACACTGTGATGTCAAAACCCTGCATCCTGAACAATGAATACAACATATTACAACTATAATTCAATCTGAATTTGATTTGAAAATACATAACATGTGACTAGAATATGACTGGGAAAAGATGTTTGCCTTTTAGGTGGAAGAACTACAACTAAAGCCCAATTTGTCCATGGGGTAGTTATCACTTATGAGGGTTTCTCTGTGATTTTAATTCCATTCAGATTCACCATGTCTGTGTTTTTTTTTCCATTGTCCTCTGAGAAAATGACAAATTACAGGTTGCCTGCTGTTTATTACAGAATTTTATTGTGTGATGATTATGGTCCTGTCTGGATTCACTTCTCTGTTTTTCCAGTCAAATCATACTGCCATATTTAGTCTCTGAGTGCACACATCAGCATCAAAACTCCTCTAATGAAATCACTAAACAAAAATTCTCTGAAACAAAAATAAAGTCAAATTTTTACTGGAACCTGTGAAGGAAGTATTCTAAACTCATGGAACTCCTGATGATTTTATTGCCCTCCAGATATGAGATTTTCATTGCTGTAGAGACAGGTTGGTTATTTTTTACAGACACCTCGTTAACAAACTAATTAGAACTGAGGCTTAAAATAATACCTGAAATCCTCATAAAAAGTAGTTTTATCATTAACCTTCACTGTATTAACCATAGTCTATCTAGCTAGGCATTTTGATAACTTGTTAGTTACAATAGATTTATCCAAATTTTCCCCACAAATTGAAAGTGCCAATGATTGAACCTTGTTAGGACTCTCCTCCTACCACATAGGATGCTCATGGCACACATCCTCTGACACATGTGAAGCCAGCACCTCTTTTTGAAGCGTTGACTTTACATCATTGCTGGGCAGCCAACACGCTCTGAGAAAAGTGCCAGGTCCCAGCTCTGACACAGTGGCAAACAGATGCCTGTGCTGCAGCATTGCACTGGGTGTGATGTGGGGAGAAAGATTGCTATGACCCTTTATTGTAAGTATTGACATTTTCAGTTGGCTTGATAAAATTGCATAAAATAAATTTACAGAAAATACATACAATGAAAATAGTTGTACGTAATTATTGTTTATTTAAAATTAAAGGTCACAAAAAAGCATCTGGCCCTTAATAAGGATTGGGGTACTCCACCTCATTTAGGCACCTGTTATCCTGTCAATATTCTTCTTCCCAGTAATCCATGTGAAACATTTGATGTGTGTTCTTTCTACCACTCTGACTAAGAAAGAATGATGGCCCAGCAGATTATCAATAGGTCAATAAAACTTCCATGAACCTGACAAAAGCACTGACAGGAATGGGGAGTGTTAAATATACAATAATGACAAATGGGAGGCAGACAGACTTTGATTGCATTTGCTTCATCTCTGCAGGCCAGCCACTTCAGCATCAATCGTCCCCCTGAGCTCCATGATTATAATCCTTTAATGACTCAAACTCAATCAACTTCATGAGTAACTTCCCTGGTGCTTCCCTCTTCCATATGCTCACTTTCCACACAGCTCCAGCCCATCCACAGCCTCATTTCAGAACTCTCCCTGCAGCCCTTTATTATTTGGTCTATACAGACGCCTGAAGTCAGAGCTCCTAGTCCTCAGCCAAGCCCTGTGCCACTCCCATTTACAATTACATTTATGGCGTTTTGCTGATGCTCTTATCCAGAGTGAATTAAAGGCAAATTACAGAGGTGGGCCAGAGTAGTGTTAGTAGTCTTGTCCAAGGACTCCTTTTGGTGTAACAGAGTTGCCCAGACTGGGAATCAAACCCTAGTCTCCCACATGATGTGGTGGCTCACTGGTGGTGTTATCTGTTGCACTACACCAACCACATTCAGTGGCTGGACACCAGAGCAGCCAGGAGAAATGTCTCCTGTGAAAGCTGCCGGTGGGCCAGTGAGATACCAAAAACTCATCTGTGTTTATGTACATGGCAACAGGAGCAGACGTGTGTACACTTCAGCACAGGACCAATAATATTTTCCAAAGGAGATGATTCTGTTTTTCTTTTTGTGGTCCTTCTGCATTTCGCTGAGCTAACGGAATAGGAGGGCGTGCATTGTTGCTGCTGGCTTTGAAGGTCACCCTGGTTCACAGGGCGACGACAGAGAGACAGAGAGAGAGAATGTGAGAGAAAAGGTCAGAACCTAGGACAGTCTGGGAAGGATGAGTCAGTTCAGGGATGTTAATGTTAGCCTGGAGAATCCTGAGTAGACATGCAGCCTGAGAAGGAAAAGAAAATCATCATACAATGAAAGTAGAAAATAACTGTATACGCCTCCATCTGAAGGAAGCATACAATGATTATGCTAGAATACCAGAGTGTGACATGCTCAAAACAAACCAAATGAAAACTGAATAAACAATTTTGGGCAAACAGTGTCTCAGTACACAAATGAGATGCCTGTCAGTGCAGTCAGTAATACTGAACAGGAGACTGCTTGCATATAAATAGACTGGAACAACAACAATAAGAAAAGTTGGGAAAAAGAAGGCATTATTGATTAATAATAACCTTCAGCAGAAGACTATCAAAGTCATTTTAAATTGGACTCCTTCAATATGTAAAATCTCTCATTAGGGGACATAATATGATTGAACTTGAAGCAGTTATCAAAAATGAAATACACCTTGAAGCTGACACAAAATTGAACGTCAGCGTACATATACAGTACTAGTCAAAAGTTTGGACAGTAATGTTCCTGTCCAGTCCAGTCTTTCTAATACCCTTGATTTCAGAATGAATGAAAAGGTGTCCCAATATTTTTGTCCATATAGCACATGTTGTAATTAGCCGATGTGATTTGAATATCAATATCAAAAGAACCATCAGACTCATGAACATCAGAAATCGAGTATCTCAAATTATTAGAATATCTCATAAGATCAAACAAAACACGGTAACTAAATGTCCAACTTCTATGTTGTGGGTCTCCTATGCCCTGAAGTACTGCATCAGTGCAGCATGGCATCAGCTTGTGGCACTGCTGTTACTAAAGCCCAGGTTATATAGTGGCTTTCAGTTTGTCTGTATTGCTGGGTCTGGTGTTTCTCATTTTCCTTTGGTCAAGACCTCATACATCCCCATAGATGGTTCAGATCCAGCCTGGCTGAGCTTTCACAGTAATAATATTGGTCAGCAAACCAGTTGGTAGCAGTTTTGGCACTGTGGGCAGGTACTGCTTGATTCCTGCTAGAAAAAATCAGCATTAAGCTTGTCAGCAGATGAAATTGAAGTGCTGTTTAATCTCCTGGTAGATGCTGTGTTGAGACTGGACTTGATAAAACAGCAGACCAACACCAGCAGATGACATTACACCCTAAACCAAGGGTGTCAAGCCAGGTTCATTTCTGACCTATTGGACACCTCTGCCTTAAACCATCACAGACCACAGAAGCTTCTGACTGGGCACATTGGATGCTGTGCCTCTCCACTGTCCACACACTTTAGTTCAGATTCTAGGACTCTTGATTTTCAAATTAAATGTAAAACTGTTTTAAGCAATGACCTTCTGTGACTTACTTATCTTTGCAGAGGGTGTCAATGATCATCTTCTTGCTCTCAAGTGAGAAGAAGTATTGTGGTGGTATGTGCTGAACTAAACACTGTAGTTACACTGTTTGAATAGTATTTTACTCAAAATTGAAAACATTTTTTAGATAATTTGAGGAACTGGATTTCTGATTGTGTTGAGCTGTAAAGTAAAATGAAAAAGGCTTTAAATATGTCACATGTAATGAATATAATATACGAGTTTATCCTTTTTAATTAAATCATATAAATGAACTTTTTCATGATATCCTAACCTACCATTGTTGAAATACAAACTGTTTGCTATGTAAATCTACAATACTCTTATTCTACAATACTGAACCCTTCCACAAAATTTAAACCCCAAAGTTGCCCACAGTGTTCCCATAATCAAAAATATTCCACTATGGAATAATGAGAAGAAAAAAACCCTCTATTGAATTCCATATTGCAATCATGCCTTGCAGGTTTTGCATGAAAATGCATAATCAAAGCTGTGTTCTTGTGATTGCCATAGCAACAACACAAGCAAAATATAAGGCAACATACTGGCAATCAAAGCCTAACAACAGGGGGTAAAGTTTAAATGTTCTGTGCGCCATCCACAGTACGCTAACTTTCACAGTGGATGCTTTTAGATGTTTTTAGACGCAAATAAATTAATTCAGAGATGTAACAAAGACTCTGTCTCTGTAGTTGGTTCATCTTTCCTGTTGCCTTCTTTTAAGGCATCTGTAAAGCAAAGGGTGGGGAAGCGTTTCATCACTGTAGGGGTGAGTGATGTGGGGGAGAGCTGGAGCTCAGCACGCAGGGTTTGAACAAGCCTGAGTTATGTCCTGATTTCCCCATGAATGGACTCCATTATGACTGGAATGGCTTCATATGAGTAGGTGCTGAAGAGATGCAGAGATTAACAGATCACAGCCCTTGAGAGAGTAATGGGTGCGTTAGGAAGAATAAATGTTCCTACCTCCTGGGGAAAAAGCTGCTCATCGCTTGAATAACTCAAATCATAAGTAAATATGAAAATCAGTGGTTAAACATTAACATCGGCAGAGTGACCTTAAGATTCAGGGTCAGCACTTGATACAAGTTTCAACAAAGCAAAGTGTTACAATGTCTTCACCAAATTCAACAGCTATTTGAACATGTTTCACTCTGTTCATTCCATTGTTTTGTCTTTGTCTGTGGTTCCAGTCAGCAGTCCAGTCTTCTTTTACTTTTTTACCTTTCCTGACTGGCCCATCTGGCTTGTGTGAGCTCCATCCTGTCAGAAGAGCCCATGCTGAAGACATTGAGAAAACAAGACCAGATGTATCCTATTAAATCAACATGGTTCCAGAACAATTGGTTTTGGTTGTGGGCATGGTGCTTGGCTTGCCTGCAGTATCACAGCACAAATGCCAGCTGCTGCACATTTCACAGGCTGTTGAGCCCTGAGGTGAGCTTTTACCCACCCGTCGCCAACCCACAGGTTAAAACAGGGTCTCTAGAATGCAAGAGGGCCAATCTTGTCTTGACTGTGCATCAGTTTGTATTAAAATGTAGGGGAATGGAAGACTCTGACCTGCTCAACAGCTGGGAGTTATTCATCTCATATCTGCTGACCTTCAGGCTGAAACTGAAGCAGCAGATCCCGGATAACACTAAACTTCAGAAAGGGAGAGAACACTTTGATCTGCCTGACAGTGCATCATAATGAGATGCTGCTGAGGGTCATGTGGGTGTCTCGTCTTGAGTCACACAGCGTGTGACGAACATACGTGTTGCTAAGATGCACTAATGACAGTGCAGGATTGAGGAATCATCTGTTTAATTAAATGGCAATCTGGTGTGTGTCAGAGAGAGTCAGTAATTACACACTGAGGCATTAAAGCTCGAAAAGGCACAGCATTTTGATATTAGCTTCGCATATCAATGACATGTTCTTATCTGCACAGTGCCACCATGTAGCTGAAGGTAGCACAGTGCAGATGTCCTCGGAGTACACATACGTCTGTCTCCATTAACTCACTGCTGTGCTGCACAGTTGAACAGAGTGTGTAAGGATGCTGAGAGGATGGCAGCATGGGGCACAGTACACACCATTGTGCATTTCATTTCACTTCATCTTTTGATAAATGCGCTGCACTCATGCATGCATCTCTTAAAGAAATAGCATAATGTAGTGGAACAAACCCCTAAGTGCAGACCCACATTGTCTGTGCAATCTACCAGTACCAAACGGAAAATGGATTTATGGGCAAAATAAAGGCGTTCGACAGCTTAAAGACATCAAACGTAGCAGATAGACTTGGAGCTCGCTGTTGACACTTTCTCCTCAATTTAGCAGCTCAACCTTAACTTCACAAAGGCAGAGTGAAAATCTCTTTGGTCCTTCACAGAAACACCTGTGGAGCAGCAGAGAGAGAAGATAATGGGGCTGAGGTTGAGGTTTTGGTTGTACTGGAAGTAAATGCAAGGTACACATCTCTTTATGCAAATGCTTGCTTGTGTGCCTGACTGCAGTCCGTACACTCTTTGCAGTGATTAGGTGAACATCTGAGGCATAATCAGACACATATGCGACATATTGTTTCTGCAAAGTTTTCTGAAATTTAAAAAGACCTTTTCCGTTTTTACTTGTGCAAACACTTCTTGATGGACCTACAGAAATGCTCCACTATAACTCTGACTCCTTTTGATTTTGCTAGTACAGACCACGCCTGGAAAGCTGAACAGGGAGGCCAACTCAGAAGGTTATTGGGTTGGAGTTCAGATCGGCTTCATGATAGGTGTGTGAAGCTGAGCCCCTTGGAAAAGAATGGAGGAGAGGGGTGCAAATGGAAAGTGAGAAGTGGATGGTATATATAGGGCTAAGGATGAGGAGGTCCTCCCAAATTTAAGTTATTAACATGACTCCAATTTCTGGAGTGTACTTTAAAAAATCACATTATGAAAAAAAATCACACAATAAAAATGACAGCATTTGTGGAATATATATATATTAACATTTATAATTACAGTTGGCTAAATTTGTCTTCTCTTAAGTTACCATTTTGCAATTATGTTACCGAACAATAGTCTGGTAACACTGGTTTGCACCAGTTAGGTACACCAGTTGCTGTAAAATTTGTAACTAAGACTGAAATATGTGCTCTTACACTCTCTTATAATGAGGCTTGGCTGAGAAATAAGATGGAAAGGCCTCAAGCATGAGGACAGGCTGACTAAGAAGGAGAGCAAGGGCTGAAAGGAGGGTTGGAAAAGAACAATGACAGATGGACACAAAGATGGAGCAACCGAACATTAAGTGAGCAGCTACGGAGATGGCTCGTGAGTCATAAGGCACCACAGTGGGTCATAAAGCACAAAAAGAGTGAAGAGTGAAAAGCTTTTTTTACGGTATCTCATTTAAACTGATACAGTACCTAATAAAACCCCATTGGGTTTTTCTGTGAGAGAGATAGAGGTTTTATTTCTTGCCAGATGTGCATGGCTGTTAGAGCAGAGAGTAGCGCCCAGTGCTGCACTAAATGCCAAACATGAGCTCATTCTAGAGCTGGAGCAGAGAAATTGCATGGAAGAGAGATACAAGAAGAGAGAGAAGGACACTTTGACCCATAGGGGAGTGAGAGCGGATCTCTAACACGTGGCTAAGGCTGCTTGATTCCAGAGATTATTAGCATACATCCCAACTCTTCCAATGACTTCACGCCATTAAATCCTATGTTGTGATGTTCAGCTATTACTAAGGCTCATTGTTTGAACACAGATTAAGCCGGGTCCCAGGCAAGCATGACTTTAAGTGCAGTGATTTTTAAGAACTAGCATCTAGAAAATTACCACTGTTTAAATAACTTCACAGTCCTCTGCAAAAGTATTAGAACAGTGAGGCCAATCCCTTTATTTTTTGCTGTAGACTGAAAACATTTGGGTTTGACATTAAAAGATAAATATGAGAGGAGTAACCAGCATGAAAAGCAGACTCACTGGTGGATGCAGTAACAGATGTCGAGCAGGTAGACCAAGGAAATCAACAGCATTAGATGACAGAAACATTGTAAATTCTGTATAGAGAGACCATCAAACCACTCCAGAGGGCAGGAGTGAAGGTCTCACATGGTACTCTTCACAGAAGAGCTTGGCCTAAAAGAATTGGCCTAGAAGTACAGAGACAAGCCTCAGAAATTTTGGGACAAAGTTTAATGGACTGATGAGACCTGATAAAGTGGAGAATAAAGGGAGTAACCCAACAATACAAACCCCTGCTGAAAGAGGCTGCAGTGAAAAGCCTGGAAAAGCATCACTAAAGAAGAATGCTGAAGTTTAATGATATCAATGGGTCACAGGCTTGATGCAGGAATTGTAAACAAAGGACTTGCAATAATATATTAAGTCTTATTCACTTTAATCTATTTTATGTTTATCTGTTCCAATACTTTTGCTCACAAGACAAATGAGTGGGTTCAGACAGAAAGGGCTTCTGAACTGTTAATCAGATCCAGATGTAAATACCTGGAAATAAAAGCTGAAATGTTGTTCTTTTGTCTCAAATTCATCTTCTAATGTCAAACCTAAATGTTTTCAGCCTGCAGCAAAAACAAAGGGCCTGGCCTCACTGTTCCAATACATTTGGAAGGGAGTGTATATTATATAGAACCCTAGCTTGTAAATTATTTGTAATGATTAGATTGACAAGGTTGTTCAAAATACCTGTCCCTGGTCCAAATAAAATAAAATAAAAAACTGAATGTCCTTTGTTATTTTTGTTATTTATGTATGTATCAGCAGTATCCATTCTCTGGACTTTTATTCTGAAATTTGAACACTAAACAAAAAAGAGCATGAATAAAGAGAGCCTAACCCTTTTCTTTTTTCTTTAATAACCCAATATCTGGGTCAGTGATGTCATCGGGGCCACCCTCTCTACCTGATCAATCAGAATCTACATGCAGGTTGAGCATGTACACATTGATAGAGCAGTAAACATGCACACAGTCTCATTAGGCTTTTAAATTGAGATTTAATACATTTGGAAACCCACTGATATTTCATTAAACATCAGGTCTGTAGGTTACTCTGAACCTGAAATATGTAACGCATAATACAAAGCATTTATATTAAGCCACACTGTGGTTTTGATTCCTGGGCCATGCTGCTTCACCATCAGCAGCCAGAATCTGAGCGATAACAATTAGACATGTTCTCTATGGGTGGATCTTTGTGGATTTATCTCTGGAGCAGAGAAACATGAACCTACTGGGGTATAATGGCCCCCAGCATTGAACTGTGAAGCACTGGAAATGTGTTCTCTGGAATAGGTCAAGGTCAAGGGTCAATGTTTTTTATTGTCATTACATCTGAGTACAGGTACACAGTGTAACGAAATTATGTTCCTCCGGAACCAAAGTGCGACATGGAGCAGCAAGAACAATAGGACGACAAAGTGCAAACACTACAATAAATACAATAAATACAGTAAACACGAGACAGTTTGACAGACAGGACAGGGCAGTGCAATACCGAACGGTATACTGAAATAAAGTGTTCATGGTGAGGATAAGGTGCGGAGATATGTAACATACTGTAACATATAGATGTGCATGATAACAGCAGTTACTGAGGTAGAAAGTTTATAGTTCTGAGTTCTGAATGAGCAGCAAATATTGCTGATAAGGATGGGGATGACCCAGTCCCTGTGTGCTGAGTGTGTGTGTGTAGAGTGCTGGGTGGGTACAGTCCAGTCTAATAGTGCATGGATGAGTTGGGGTGTTTGTGGATGAACAGGGTGGCGATCATCCAATGTGCGGACCTCACTAAGGCTTAATATACAGAATATACATATATCAACTGAATTATACTGCAAGGATAGAATATAGAATATCCTTGCGGTATAATTCAGGGGTGTGTCATATACCGTATATAATTGTTCTGATTATTACAATTGTTCATATAAATGCATTAAATGTGTGTGTGTGTGTGTGTGTGTGTGCGTGTGTGTGCGTGTGTGTGCGTGTGTGTGCGTGTGTGAGTGTGTGTGAGTGTGTGTGTGTGTGTGTGTGTGTGTGTGCGTGTGTGTGCGTGTGTGCGTGTGTGCGCTCGCACGCATGTCACTGCTGGTCTTTATCTCACACTGATTCCTAGCAGAGAGCCATGGGAATTGTAGTTTGGGCTGATAGCTGTCAAAGTAACAATGAGATAAGACTGGTGTCTGGTCTGGGACAGTTTCTGCAGGAGGGGCTTGCTGTCTTCCACCTCAGTCAAGAGAGAAGAGAAGAAAGCAGGAGAAATGATGTCTGACAGGCATTCATACCTTCAGTCAAAGCTAGAGTTGTTCTGTATAAGTTATCAAATAAAATAAAATGAGTCTGTGATGCCAAAGGGGTCTGAAATGTATGTGACCTGATATGACCTACTATGGTAGCGGTCTGTATCTCTCTCTCTCTCTCTCTCTCTCTCTCTCTCTCTCTCTCTCTCTCTCTCTCGTCTCGTGTCTTGCTCTTTGTTTGGGGCCTATTTGTAACAAATTTGCATAATGAAGGCATTTATACCTGGTTGCCATAGGGACCACATATCTCCTCAGTTCTCATTCAGCTTAACTCATTTCAGACAGGAATAGGAAATAGGTCAGAGATACTGCAGCATTTTCACAATTGCATGGACTCTTTAAAGTTAGCTTGGATTTATTTCACTCACCCATCTTTTGCATCTCTTACTCCCTAGACATTAGGACGAATTAGTGCCTTGAGTGCATGCTCATCATCAAAGAAATAACTGCACAAATTATTACACCCAGAAGGAAGTGTCGGACGCAGTGCTATTGGGAAGGAAGTTAAAGGTTACCTGAAACAATAAATGATTAATGAAATGGGCCAATTGATCTACACATACAGAATATATACAGAGTATTGTCTCTCAATATGGTGTTGGGTGTAACATCTAGGAATGGAGTTGTACAGGTTCCTAAAGGTGTCCTGTGATAGTCCATCCCATGTCACTCAGGTCCTGCAGATTTTGCGGAAGGGGTGAGGTGTTGATAAAATGTCCAGTAGAATCCCTTACATTGTCAGTCAAGAATACTGTAGGTCTAGTGATGGTCATGGCAGCAATATGCAGACAAGGAAACACCTAATTAAAGTAATATTGGGCTGTGAAGTGCCTGTAATGAATAACGACGCTGATAGTATGAAATTGCCCCCCACACCATGACACCAGGCCTTCTGGATGGTCATGGTGGCACTGACCACGGTGGGTCCACACACAGGTTCATTGGTCGTCTCCACCAAGACAAAAGTGGGACTTCTCACTAAAGATGACCTGTTGCCATAAAGACTGTGATAGTTTGACACGACAATGCTGCAGTCCTGCATTGCAATTCGTTGATTCCTTCTGAGTATAACTATTTTTTGACAGTGTGTGTAAGTTCAGTTATCACTTATTAGGGATTTAGGAATGAGACACAAGGGCAAAAAGAAAAAGATGTCCATCAAATCCATCATGATGATAAGAAAGAGGACCAGAATGGAAGTTTAAGTGACCATGGTAGCTCATGATAGGAAAGCATATAAAATAATCATTTTTTAATTTATACTGTAGAACAGAATCAGCGAATTCAAACTTTTTCACATACTTTTGCACCAGTGATTTTTAGGTCACATTTATATTACTCTATCTCCGTTCTACTTACTCAGTCAACATGAAACATTCATTATCTTTTGCACTTTTGCAAGGAGGTTCAGTGAGACTTGTAAAAATATTGGTGATGTTGACAATGTATTTTTATTCTATTTGTCTGGAACCAGCCATAGTTTGATCACACTGGAGTGAACTGCAGCTCCTAAGGGCTACATGCAGCAGGTAGTGTGGCCAAGCATTCCAGGTAGGCTCTGGACCTGCTGTGACTCTGATTAGGAAGTGGATAAGAACATGGAAGGAAGGATCAATGTTATGAGATATAGAGAGGTTGGTCATGTAAATTACAAACACTATATGGACATAAGTATTGGGTCACCTGCACATTGTTTTCTCTGAAGTCAAGGGCATTAAAAAAGAGTTGATCTTTTTATTGGAGTAACTGTTCCCAGGGTTCAGGGAAGGTTTTGTACTAGATTCTGAAGCATTGCTGTGAGGATTTAACTGCGTTGAGTGACAAGAGCATTAGTAATGTCACAATATCTGATGCTACAAACCCCACCTGATCCCGAACTCATATCATATGTTTTGGATGGAACATTATCTTTGAACAGTTCCAATCCTGCACAGCTCAATGCTGTGGGGCTTTATACCCATCTAGCCCCTATTCATTAGAAAGAGTGTCCACATACATTTGGGCATACAGTGTATCATGCATTATATTTGATATTTGATATATAAAGTAATGCAGTTCTCCTAGATTTTAGGGGAAATTAAACTACATTTCAAGAACAATGTAGAATGCAGAATTCATACAATTGGTACTAATACAATGCAAACCTAGGGTACATGCATGTTTTATAAATACAACCCAAACACACAAATCTCAAATGATTTTAACAAAGAATTTTACAAAGCAACCAGTGTAATTGTATTACCTGACCTACACCTGAACCCTAACCTAAACTTAACCTTACACTTACCCTAACCCTAACCTTTGGTTGCCAGGTTGATATCCTGAACTGGCAGGACATGACTGCCCACCACTCCAGGCATGTGTGCTCACTACCCCCTAGCTTGTATATTCACTACTGTGTGTGTTTCATTGCATGGATGGGTGAAATGCTGAGGACAAATTTCCCTGTGTGCTCGCACAGTGGATCAATATATACAGTTTTAACTCTAACAATAACCTAAACTTAACCTAACACTTAGCCTAAACCTAACCCTAACCGGAGTGGAATGTGAAAATTCTTTCATTATGTTTTCAGGAGCTCCATAACCGAATGGTTTAGTGATGCTGTATTTTCAATTCTGCTGGCAGGCAGGCTTGTGTGTACCACCAAAACAGATAATCATAACATTTGCATGAAATATGCACAAATATGTGCAAATGTAATGTATTTATGTGTTGCATGTGTTTATGTAGTTTTTTTGTGAGATTATGTTGCATTTATTCAGACATGAAGGTCTGTTCTGATATAATACACCACACATGCTTACTAGAGGTTAACAGACACTACTGTGCATTTACTAGGGGAAAGGGGGTACTGCCAGAGTGACTCCTTGCCGTTAGCCTCTCTTTCAATCCTGCACATTTTGAATCCTCTTCTCCATCTCAGGGCACTTGTAAGTGACCCTGAGAGCACTTCTAAAAACTCCCCTCCCCACATCCATCTATACTGTCTTCCCAGAAAGAACTGATACTATCACCCATCTCCTCTTTATTCCCTGTGCGTTAAGACTACAATCCAAACAGCATCTCCCCCACACTAACAATGTTATCCAGCCCTTGTACCACATCCTGCATTTCTAATTAGAGTCCAATACATTTTGTAGGTTTGGGACGTGAAGTGAGTAGATAGTTTCAACCCTGCTGACAGAATGTAATTTGTTTTATTACGCTCTTGTTTTGTCACCTAATCAAGTCACTCACAGATGGGTTTTCTTTGTACTCTGACATTTAATCTGCGACAAAAACTTTTGGAAACTGAAAATGAGACAAAGATTGAAGGAGTATGGTATAAATAAAAAAAAAACACTTTTGGGTAAATTCCTCATCATATCAGCAACAGTGACAGGGCACAGTGCTGAGCGAACATGAGTATGACTCACTTTAGTTGGCAATGTGAAGTATTTATTTCAACAGAGGGAAAAAGATAGAGAGCGAGAGACAGAGTGGGGGCACCACATAAATCCTCTAACAAGCTTCTCCAAATCCGTCACGTTCTATTAAATGCTGTTTCCGGAGACCTTCTATTGGCTGATGTCAACTCACCTCCGATTTCAAGCAGAGAACATGATGAGATGATGGCAGATGGAACAGGAGGCAGGCTAAATGTCATAACTGATAGCATACAATCAATCAGCTAAAACACACAGGCTTTCCTATGGTGATGCTTTTCGTGAAGTTATTCATGATCTACCCAAAATATTAGCTACAGTCGGACCAAAGCTCATCTCTTTTTCAGTCAAATGGAGAATTTGATTACTGTTGGATGGGAGTTGTGGTGAAGATTTCAGCTTTTTCCTCCCAAAGTGCTGCACTGGCTAAGGAATATAAAACACATATAACTGATATGAAAATAAATCCACCTCCATGCATCACGGTTGGTAAGGTGTTCCTCTCAAAATACCTTTGTTGACTGGTCAAAAGGTTTTGACTTCATCAGTCCACAGCACTTGCTACCAAATTTTGTGACATTGTTGCTGAAAAGGTTGCATTTTTATGATATTGCCATAGTATATTGGTGTAAGCAGGACTGGAATAGTGCACCACCCTCTACACTTTGGCTTTTCATGGAGGTTCATGGAGGCTCATATATATTTTGATTTGCCTGACTAACCAGTATGTTTCTCTTTCTAAGAGTTTTCTTGGTTTTCTTGCTTTATTTAAGACAATCTGATCTGATTGCCTTAAAGTTTGTTCAGATGTACCAATTGAGTGTGACAGCACTCCTTTAGAATGTTCTTATTTTCTAATTATGCTTCTTATTCAACAAAAGCATGATGGCATTTGTTGGGAAATGCTGAGTGTAGTATAGTACTAGTATAGACTAGTTTAGTTTAGTCTCATGCTGAACTGGTTACAGAGGAAAAACTCAAAAGGTGATCTTTATGAGATAGTCCTCTCTGAGCTTTCTTGGTATTCCAGGCCTCACCTTGTCCTCCACAGTTCCCTTGAACTTTTAGTTCTTAATAACATTTGGCATTGTAGAAACCACAGGCTGAATATACTTGTCTGTCTAATTGTAGTCCTCTCCTGCCTTGTGGGGTTCCTAATTTTTTCATTTTTCAGACCTTTAGATGTCTTAAAGAGACATTTGAGTGTTGGTACAAGGTGTGAAGAGTCAAAGAAGGTATGAAACCTGAACAATTGATTCAGATGACAGTTACTAATTACAGCTGGTCACATTCATGACTTTACTTGCAATTTTAGGGTGCCTACATTTCCACAGGTTTATGTTATTCTAACTGCATTAGAATTTGTTGAAAATATTGTTTAATATTAGATTATTTACAGAGGCTTTTTTCATGAGGCCTCTGGCTCATGGAGGACCTAGGTCAGGGGTGGTATGGCTTCATGTTTTCATTCTAAACAACCAGCAGCAACTCCTGATTCCACTTAATCAATCAAGCAGTCTTCAAACAACTGATCCCAAGAGCCTCTGTTTGGCTGGAAAGGAAAACCTGTCCTGTTTCTGACCCAGTTTGGCACCCCTGCCCTAGGTGGCTACCTGCTTTAGTGTTAAAGCTGTCCCTGAGATCAGCCCTCCAACTGAAGCTCAGGATTATGAGCCTTGCATTATTTTAGTGTAGTTCTCTAGCACCGAAAAACTTACAATGGTCTTTTGGTTTGGTCACTATATGACCATAACAGAGGCTCGCTTATATAATTCAAACAATACTTCTCATGGCTCTTTTCTTAGTTTCACAACAAATAACTCTGCATGGAGGATATTAAAAAGGGGGCTTTATTACCCTTTCTTTATTTCCCTAATGTTTAATTGTTTTCACTTCCTTGTCCAAGGGAGCTGCACTGAGTGGCTGCTGGTAATTCAATCATTTCCTTCATTTTGATTGTCGGGCCATGGTGGATAAAGTTCATAAACAATTGCCTGCTTTTGGATTTACAGACTTAATGGTCTCACTCAAATGCTGAACTGGGATCTTGGCTGGGAAAGTAAAATGTTTGTTTTTCACAACCTCAGGCTTTCTTCCATTCTGGACAAAATACATACTTAGCGAACTGAAAGTTGTCTGGATCTGTGAGTAGTGCAGCCAGAACTGTCTTTAGAAAAAAGAAACAGAATTCCAGAGTAAACAGAGATCGTGTCCACTGATCTCTCCAAAACTCATATCCATCACTTTTCTTTAAAGTATTCTCAATAGCAAATGCACTGAGGCGTTTGACCTCTTGTCTGGAAAGAGTGTCTACACCAAATGGTTGGGCTCTGTCTGCTTGGATGACAGAGTGGGAAGTGGCCGTATTTGTTTGGGACTGACTTGAAGTGCATATGGTTCCACTTTTCTCCAGTGCCAATGGCCTAGAGGCCAGTCACTCAGTCACTCACTCACACACACACACACACACACACACACACACACACACACACACACACACACACACACTCTCTCTCTCTCTCTCTCTCTCTCTCTCCCTTTTATAGAATCACATTTAATAAGGTCCAGGCATGCCTGACCTTACAGCTGCCATATGCAGAGGCAAAGTGTCTGCTTTAATAGTCATTGTTTTGGAAGCCTAGCTCTGCTTTTGCAACAGGTATCAAAAGGCAGGGGTCCGGGGAGGATTTAGCAACTGAGCATGTCTGATTCAAATTTGCATACTGTGATGTACAACCTCCTATTTTGTCCTATAATGTTAAGAGCTGCTTGATCCACCATGACCTCCTGCCTACTGGTTGCACTGTTTTGAGAAATACACAGAACTTGTATGTATACAAAGAAGAATGGAAAATGGCTTTTCACTATTATAGAGCTTATTTAAAATAAATGAATGGATGGAAACTGATGCCGAAAGGATTTCATTTTACTATGGTTATGGTCAAGGTTAGGGTAAGGGTTAGGTTTAGGTTAAGGTTAGTATTAGATTTACATTTACATTTATGTCATTTGGTAGCAACTTACAAAACTGCTTTGCTGTTCACTCAGAAAATGTCCTTAGCTAGTTTGTAGAGGCTACAATCCAGAGATGCCATGAGCTTAGATGCAGCTAAACACAAACATCAGAATGGAGACCTCAATACCCAGTGCTCAACATCTGATACTTTATCACACATGAATAGTATATTTATAATCTTTATTGAGTTAAATACTCATATAAAGAGATGGTCTTTGCATTTGAAGACAGTGAGTGACTCAGCTGTTCAGACAACCAGGGAAACTTTGTTCCTCCACTTTTTGCCAAGACAGAAAAGAGTTGTCTGGATGCTTGTCTCCCATGCATCTTGAGGGATGGTGGGTCAAACTGAGCTGTACTTGATGCTTGAAGGGCACTAGGGATAGATCAGGTTTTGATCATTGCCACCAAGTACGGAGGGGCTGGGGAATTTTTGGCTTTGAAGGCCAGGATAAAGGTTTCGAATCTGATGTGGGCAGTTACAGGAAGCCAGTGAACAGAACAAAAATGGCTGAATTTAGGAACATTGAACATGAAGGACCTAATTGTACGCATAGGAAGGCCAGCCAGACGGGAGTTGCAATTGTCTTGAAATGACAAGAGACTGCACAAGCGCCTTAAGTGGCCTCTCTGGAGAGAAAAGGTCAAATTCTCTGGATGTTGTAAAGGAGAAATATATATGTCACATTTGCAACTCGAGTCGAGAACAATAACTGGTTGAGAATGAGGTTAGTTCAGGTCAAATAATTACATGCTTATATTGCAACATTCTAGTTTGTAACATTTAATTCCTTTTCTGCATCTCTGTGTTGCATCTGAAATTTGTGCTTATATAAATACATGTAGTACATGACTCCTGAAATGCACTTTTAGTCACATAAGTAACAATTACTCCTGAGACCAAGCTAGCTTGCAGCAGCAGCCCACGCTGCTGTACACATTGACACATATTGGCCTGCTTGAAGGATCATGCACATTTACTAATACATCTCCTATTAGAGACAGGTCTGCAAATATTACACTCTGCAGTAAAGGTCTGCATTTCCACCGGACCTTTTTGGACTGGAGTGTCCCATCACAAAATCTTGCAGCAGAGGACTAAATTTCCAAGTCATGCATGGGAATGGGCAGGTAACCAATCTATTGAGTGCATGTGTGGGGTGACATACATGTAGTCTATATAAAATAATAATCAGGCAATAATTAGCATGCCAACAGCTAAATATTTGGAGTGAGCAACAGATGTATTGTACATTATTGTGCAATAGAAATAGTGGAGCCTGTAGATGGTCAGTAAGACAAAGCTGTATAAAGTGCTCTAAAGAAAGGCGAGTAAACTACACTTCAACCAAGACTTAAGGTGGGACAGGACATCCTGCTCCCACCACAAAAATAAATCGGCAGCTGGATAAATTCTAGTGGGATCAAAACCGTCTTGCAACTCTACAGAAATAAAGAAGATCAGGTTACATCATGCATATCATTGCTGTCAAGTAAAAACCTGGTCTCTTGCCATTTTTCACTTGTCAAAGAACAACAACATTTTTCACTTGGCAGGATTCCATGATGAATGAACCAACAGAAATGCTTCAAAATGACTGGAATAAAACTTTTAATGAAACTTAAAGTTTTCTCCTTCTCCTATAAAGTTTTTATGATAATAACAACAATATGCATTTTAGAAGTAGCCCAACAATGACCTATTACTATTCGTGAACGATCCTCTGGAAGCCTTCATTGGAGAAGGCTTCCAAACCACCAGGGCTTTGACAAAGTTCATTTGTGATATAAGAAATGTACTGTAATTCCTCAGTTAAGTAAATAAACTCAATTATCATAACTCATAGAGCTTGGCACTTTTTCAATTCCCATGAACACTGAACAGACTTAGCCACTGCTATATTTAACCACTCATTTCCACAAACCAGACACGTCCACTAAATTTGTAAATGTCATGTTAAACATTAGAAATCGGAGATAAATCTGTTATGGATATGTACATTGGATGCGGATAGAGACGTACTCTCAAGTGGTAGACATTTCTCTCAGAACTCTTACCTTGACCTTCAAAGACATTTCTAAAGGGACCACTTCTCTTAAAAGGGTTCAACCAGTGCATGATATGGCCCTTGCAAGTATCGGACCATCAAATCATCATGCTTGCATGGAAATACCAAAAGAACATGCTGTATAGCAACTGTGATGGTTTGACATAAGCAGAGTGCTATATCACACCTGACAATCTACGTTCTGGCAGGAAATGAGTTGGGAGCGATAAGGGAAAGGAAGGGGAGTCTCCTGTGCACCACCCTCTCGACCCTGCTGTTCCGAATCCCAGCCATGGTGCTTCATTTACCCAGCACATATCCAGCTGTGACAGAACTCATGCTAATCTGCGGTGGCAGATGAGATAGAGACATGGGGGAGATTCTATAGGAGTATGTCAAAGGTCCAGATAATGAAAGCATCTGAAATTGAGAGCAGACCCACGGCCTTAGCATGACCCAGTTCTCCTCACCTCCTGTCACACATGCCTTAGGCTGTTTAGGGAAGTTTTAAACCAAGCAGGAGTGATTTGAGATTACTTGCAATCCAGTCACTTTGAGAAATCTGAGTAACATGGAGCAAAGCACTCGTAGCACAAACCGCTCTATGTCACGTGAGCAACCTTTCATGATGTTGAGACTGACTTTGAAATGTAAATGCACAGCATATGGTATTCGTCAAAGCAGCCTTGGGGAGCATGAGCAATCTCTGCAGGCATGATTATCTGTGCAATATCATTCCATATACGCTATATATCCAAATTTCTTCTAATGTATGCATTCATCTACTTAAATCATACCCTTTGCTGATACAGATGTGCAAATGCACACACATAGATTGTCTAGTCCCTGTAGAGATGTACTGTCATTGGCACCATAGAAGGGTAAAAGGCCTCCAGCATTGAGCTGTGGATCAGTGGATCTGTGTTCTTTGGAATGTTGGTGCTCTATCCAATATATGTGGATGGGAAGTTGGGGATGAGGTAGGCTGGTGATCATCCAATGTTTACTCCTGCTACTCCTGATAACCATTTTCACCATATAGTGCATACAATTCCTATTGTATTAGAACATATTAGTGAGACACATACACAGCATGACATTGTATAAAAGAGAGAACACATCAGAATGGAGTCAAAGCTGTACACTAAGCCAATAGCTACACCTGGCATTTCTTAAAATCAATTCTTTGACCATTTAACATGTTTAACGTAATTGCAATATTTTACACAATATTGTAAAGTATTTTATATATAGTACATTAAAATCTTGCATGTCCCAAGTAATAATACATTTTAATTACCACTTAAAATAACTTAAATTATATGTTTATTTTAACTAAGAAAACAGTCTCTGATATCCACTCTTTCAGAGGTGATGTGTTTGAGGGGGATCTTGCATGCACAGGTACATGTAGATGTATGCTACATTTTAGGATATTTGGAGATATCATATGGTCTGCTCTTGGGCTTTAAGAACAGTTTAGGAAGGACTGACCTGCACATGTTGGCAGTTGCTTTAAATGTTTTCCACTATTTCCAAACAGTGGAATTGTTGATTTTTAATTGTAGTGAGATCTTTTTTTAATTCCCTTCCCAGACTCATGTAAAGCAAACAGCAAAATGTAATTAACAGAAATGCAATACCTTGTGAATAAATCTTGAAGTATAGATCCTTTAATAATATAACTTCAAAGATCACAAATTCACCATCATGTTTAAATGTGTTCAAAAAGACAAAGTTTGCCATGTTGTGTTTAAATATGTTATGTTATATTTTTAACTGTCAATATTTTGGAACTAATAAAACATTGTTTACTTCTGATGCATGACAAACAACATGGTCAGAAATGAACGATTTCCACATTGCTGGTAACAGAATAAACTCTCTAGATGTAGAAGACCATCTAATTGCCAGGAAAGAACAATAAAGGCACTTTAAGCGATGAGCCAAGAAGCCAGTCACGGACACATAGATTTGTTGTCCATCCTGTGTATTAATGTGAAGTATTTGACATAGAGTGTGTATGGGTGTGTGCTGAGAGCTGGGGGGTTGGGGCCAGTTGTGCCATGGAGGTATGATGGATAGTGTGCAGACTACAGAGGTTGGTGTTCATTTAGAGGGAAGGCAGACACCATGCCAGGGTAATTGCACTGTTTATCCATTACTATTTCCGTTCATATATCAGCCACAGAGAAAACAATGGCAGATGTCAGTGGGTGCATGTGTGTGAAGCAGCCCTCCTCCCCATCTGTTTGCTTTATGCCTTTGTGAACCCATTGCCACTAGTTAACATTAATTTTGAGGTCAATGGGGCAACAATAAATAAATCCAAGCTCCAAATCCAAAAACATGCTCATTGTATCTGTTGCTTTGATGCATACAGTATTTATTATTGCACATTAATCCATTAGTAAATGTGAATCACAGTAAACAGTAGACATACTCAAACAAGACCTTCCCAGGAGAAACATTTATTTATTTAACAACAACAGGAGAAACATTTATTCTTAAAAGTAAATGGATCCAAAAGGATCCATTCTTATGTCCATTCAGATGTCAATAACTTTGCTGTTATGATTATTAAGTATGTCATATGTAATTGCATAAACATTATGCAGGTAACAGTAGCAAATATCTGAATATTGTCTGTGGAAAGAAATATGCATAGAAGAGCAGTAATGTCCATTCATTCAGTGAGTGTCAGTTATGTGCGTGTGTAGATAAAGTGTCAGTACAATAATTGGATAGAAGGAGTAAAATGTCCAGCCAAATTGGGGGAGTCTGTCCTGTTAATGGCTCAGTGTGTGATAATGTCTGACACAGTGACGAGGAGTTGTACAGTTTGATCGCTGTTGATACAAACAACCTCCTGTACCACTCCTTCCTTGAATGAGTCTGAATGAGTCCGCTGTCTGACCAGTAAGTCATGGATCGGATGAGATGTGTTGTCCAGGATAACAATCAATTTGTTGTGTTCTCCTTTCCACCACCACCACCTCAAAGCTCTCCAGCGAGCATCCAAGAACAGAACCTGCCTTCTTGATATGGTTGTTGATCTTCTTCTCCACTTTTATTACAGCCTCCCCAGCAGACAGCTGCGAAGAAGACAGCACCCGCAACAGCAGACTGGTGGAAGATGGCCAGCATTCTGACCCATGATGGTAACAGGTTTGGCAGTGGTATTCTTCCTTCTGTCCACCACCATCTCCTTGGTCTTGGACACTTTAAGGAGCAGGCAATTTTTTTGCACACCACTCCACAAAGCTGCCCATGTGGTCTCTGTTTTTCTCCTTCCTGTCCATTCCTGATGCACCTGGCATGAGTTATCAGAAAATTCCGGAAGGTTTCACCTGTACTAGAAGTCTGTGATGTACAGGGTGAAGAGAGGGAGAGTACATTTCCCTGAGATGCCCCAAGCTCAGACTGGCTGGTACCCATCTGCACAAACTGGGGCCTGTGAGACAGGTAGTCAAGGACCCAGGCTATCATTGAATTATTCACATGCATTTTGTCCATCATCTCCCCAAGCACAAGGGGTTGGATAGTAATATTGCACTCTAGAAGTCAAAGGGAGTGATTCTCACTGTGGTGTTGTTCTGGTCCAGATGGGAGTGTGCCTTCTGCAGTTACTGCATCATCCACACCATCCTGCTGTTGATAAGCAAACTTCTTGGGGTCCAGAAAAAGGCTGACCTGAGTTCTGAGATGTAGCAGCACCAGCCTTTCCAGGATCTTCATGACATAGGATGTGAGGGCCACTGGTCTGAAGTCGTTGAAAGAAGAGACAGGGGACTTCTTTGGAACAGGAACCAGACAGGATGTTTTCCATAGTTTAGGCACTTGCTCTTTCTTCAGGCTCAGATAAGTGATACTGACAAATTCCACTCAGCTGAGTGTCACAGACCAGCTGAGATTCAGTATTCTTGGGCTGATGCCATCTGGATTCCGTCTCCACCTGGTCAGATGTCAGAGGTGGATGAGGAATGCAGACTTGAAGGTCATGGCAAAATCATCTAACTATTTTTCTGATGCAGAATGAGAATGTTTATTATATATTTTTCTTTATTCATTGTAAAAAAAAAAATACAGATAAACACAAGTTCAAAAATATATATAAACCCAGCTGTTAAGGATGGTTGTTGTAGGTTCATGCTCTGTGCTCTTTTGCTATCAGTACAATGTACAAGTGAATGGAATAATGAAGAAAGAGGACAAACTCAGAATTCTTCAGGATGATGGTTGTAACTTGAAAATACTCCAAACAGTGTAATGACCCCAAACATACACCAAATGTAGTCAGGGATTAGATAAAGCAGTTAATATTAAATGTTTGAAATAGCCTACCAAAAATGTAGACCTCAACTTTGCAAACTGTGTTTAAAGGTCAGGTGCCATTTTTTGAACTATAAAACAAAAAGAGTGGTTAAATTCTACCAAACACCTTTGATGGCTACCAAAAGCACCAGGTGTAGGTGCAACCTAGCTCAGATATTCAACCAAATATTAAGTGACCCGGTGTTGATTACAGGACGTCTTTCCCAACCACCACCAATTATCTGTTGTACACAAAATTCTTGTTTCTATAATGAAGATACATTTTGATCCTCCTTCTGACCCAATCATGATTGAAATCCCAATATTAACATGACATTCATGCCATGATAAGGTGAATAGGTTTAAGAACCTCCACAGAATGTAATGATTCTCTACCACATAAAGAAGTGATTATTGTCTTTGGACCTTTATAAGAACCTTTACATTTTATGAGTTTAGTGTTAACCAAATCATTGGTCAGTTTGTTCTCAATGGCAGTCATTCAATGTTCTTTTATCCCTCAAATTAACATCAGTAAACTGGCCCATGTAAAACAGCAAACTATGGCAGTAAAAGGGTAAAGAAAGGCAGAACATTTCAAGCACAAAGTTTCAAGTCATTTTTTTTGTTGTTTTTTAATTAACGATGCTGGAAAGTAGAGCAGGCCCTCATGTCCAGTGGAAAGGGCATGTGAAGTTCAGTCTTTATTTAAAGACTCATCATCTATTTCCTCCCCCATATTACAAGGTGATAATGTCATTGCACCTACTGACACCTCTTTGCCCTTCAGTCACATGGCCTTCTCCAAACACAGGAAATGGCCTTGGCATTTCCTTCCCCATCTCACACGCACAAACCAATACTGTACTTCTGTCATGCTAGTCATGAGACCATGACTGAAGCAAGTTTCCAATATCATGTATCACTGTATCTCAAACAGAGGTTAGAACAAAAAATCTATAGCTAAAATCACATTTTATCTAATGTTGAAATCTGAACATTTAAGGTTTATTTAATGTAAAGTTCCTTGAAGAAAAACTAAAGGATCAGAACAACACTAAATCAAAGCCCAGCAGTTTGTCATTAGCTCTGAAAGTGTGATTCAGTATAGTTCAAGGGAATGATTTGAGGCTAAAAATACACAAAAAAATGGTTTTGGATCAAGTAAAGAATTTAAGCTGTTTCATACGGGAGTCTGAGAGTAACCAGTCCCCAAGAAGGTCACTGAAGGGTTCCCTGATTTAAATAAACCTAATGTTTTCGGGACTCAACTTTTCCATACAGATATATTTGTGCAAAGCCAAAGAGACTAAAGTAGAGGCAATGCACTGTCGAAGGTCAGCCCAGCTCTACCACTAAATCATTATGTTTTATAGCATGTACGCCAGGCATGCTAGTACAAGCCACTCTATAGTGATTTAAGTTCCCTCGGTTTTCCTTGACATGTTCTAGTCAATGGCCTATTCATCCATTAACATTTTGGTTTGGAAGACATTTTGCATATCTACAGAACATGCAGCAGGGCTCGAACATAGTTTCATGCAGATTCTGTCATCAGAAAAGCAAATGGAAGAGGCCAGTTTGTGGAACTTGTGGCAGTAATTACAGACAGAAAGAAAAACAATGGGGAAAAACTCCTACTTTAGAGACCAGGTGATGAAGTTGGTATCAGTCAGCATGACTGGACCTTTGTGGACCTCTGCTCTGGTCTCCAACAGATTTTCAAAAGCAAGGACCCTGACTGGGTTGAGTAGGAGGACACAGAGCCTGTCCGGTTCTGTCAGTCTAAGTGGGTTAATTACAACATTATGTTTCCATCCTCAGAGTACCCCTGGCAAGCCTTACGGAAGTACTGTGGTGCAAGCTGACTGATTGAGAATAACTGCATCTTGTTTAAGAAGCTTTTGAAAAAGAGACAAGAAAGGGGCCTTTTTCACAATGGCGCAGAGTGCAGTTGTGAGTATTTTTTTATACAGCTGGATGGAGCAGAACAGTGAGCTCAAAACAAAGAGTGTCTCTTCCTGACAAATGCTACAGTCGCACACACACCACACGTGGTGGGACTCAGGAAGTCATGTCTACCAAAAACAGCAAATTAGGTTTTGGCAACATGAACGGCTGAGAGTTTCAATGAGCTCAGAGTTATCTGTTTTTCTTCTTCATTAGGGAGTCAGAAGTGTGTGTGTAGGAGTGTTTGTCTGTTTCTGTGTGCATGTATGTAGAGGAAAACATGGGGGGCTTGTGTTTGTCAGTTGTTTTCCTTGGTCCTCTGTTCAGTGTCCATTTGCCGCACCCCTGGTGAATACCGTTGTAAAACAGAGCATCAGACAGCACTCGTTTCTGCAGAGAGACAGAGACAGAGACAGAGAGAGAAAACGAAAAGAGAAAATGTATGCTCAGAAAAACATAATAGTACATAATGTGTCTCATTTTACTACACATGGCCAAGTGTTAAGGATCAAGTCCATAAATCATTTCAAAAACTGCTTGCCTTGACATACTAAAATACATAAAGGCAGATAGCAGCAAAGACATAGTGTCTGCACAAAGAGAAATATGTGCACTGTGTCAGACAGTGTGTGAAACAATGTTTACAAGGCAGTATCTCTATGTAGGCTATTTTTCCTCTTATCTAGAAGTGATAATATTGTTTACTTCCAGGGACAACAGAATGAAAAAATTTAACCAACAATGACAAACTAATTCATGTAAACATCAACACATTACACTACATTAGCCATGTGGAAAAAATTAGAAACATCTGAAAACATATGGACATCTGATCATAATTGAACATTACTGAGAGATGAAAAAATAACTGAAGAAATGTTTTTAAATAAATAATAGAAATGCTATTTTCTTGCAAGTAAAAGGACACACTATGGTCTATGACAGGCCAGGGACCACCAGTGGGCCATGAAGCACTCAGTAGTGGTCCACAGGCCCATCCTCAGGCAGTTCATAAAGCCATAATTGTTTTTAGTAGACATAAAAATCAAGACATCAATCATTTTTAATCTAAAACCTTATATAAGCATTGAAACATACAATTAATAACATATTGTAACACAAATTAAATATCATTATCCAACATTAACATTATTGAGACAATGCAGCCACAGGCACCAGATGCAGAACATTAGCAAATTCGAGATGCAGATGTTTCTTAAATGAAGAAAGAATGTTCTTCAGAAAAAAGTACAACCCAGACTTCATCAGATATAATCTGGGTCTGACATATAGAGATATCTTTTAGACAGAATGAAAGAAGTCCACATTTTGTCTGATGTTATCAACACATCTTTACTGCTTGTTTTTTGAGGGACTGTTCAGGCCTTCTTTGTTACATTTTCAAAAAAACAATTTAGAGTAAAACTTTAATTTTGTTTTCTCGTGGGCTGTTATGCTTTCTAATTGTAAACAGGTGGGCAATGAGCTGGAAAAGGTTGAGAACCCCTGCTCCGTAACTGCCTCTTTGGCTAGAATAACCTCAATTAGGATATAGACTGTGAAGTTTGTCAGGTTAACATGCACATGTACACATATAAAGTAGCTTTCTGATCATCCTAGGATATGACAGCCTGACCTGTATGCCTCCATGCCATTTTTCACCCTTTAATTTATACTTTCATTCTAATATTGTAAATACTTACATATATCGTTATTTTCACACATATAATGTTTCTTTCCATTTCAACAACTCCTTCTTGGTGTTTTTTGTATGTATTTTTACACTACTGTATAGAGCCACTGTCGTAACAAAACTTTCCAAAAGAAGGAAAAAATTAAACTTTAATATATGATAAATTTAATATATGATAAACATATTTTAAATGGCATTACAAAATAACACCCCAAGTTATTTTGTAACACTGTCCATGAATTCTCCACATCAATGTGAAATACATTCAAAATAGAGACATGGATGTGACAGCAATTATACTAGTATATTGTCTGTGACTTTTGCAGATCCCACTTTTGTAAAGAACTCTGGCCGCCATGACAACACCAATTTGGCATTCATGTCAGACTGGAGTGGAACAAGCCTCATCTATAGCCAGCTCTTTATTCAGCCTGTTTAGCCAGCTATTGATTAGTTCAACTCAGACAGCTTTGTCACAGGAATTAATCTGCGGCAGGCCACAACTCAAAACAAACAGTGTCTGCTCTTTGTTATTTTATGAATTACTGCAAGCCCCATTCACTTGGTTTATTTCATGGGCTAAAGATTTCACATAATTATTTTTCTATTACACATTTGGTCCTTTTTTCGTTTGCTGTCAGTTTTCATGTGGCTAACACACTGCTTTTGTATGTGAAAGCCATTTTCCTATTATATAACATTATGAGAATCTGAATAGAAAGTGTTGCACCTTTCTACACCAAGGGCTTGAGCAACAAGGTTATTACTCCACTCTAAAACTAATAGAAATGAAATTAAATAATGAGCAAATTACCTCTATTAAAAAGAAATAAAGAATATACTCATTACAAGTTTTCATAAGCCTATTCTGTTCAAATCTATTATCTGATTTCTCATAAGCTTTTCCACTTTTTCACTCATACATGACTCGGTCTAACTATGTATCTAAGAAGTTGGACGATGACGTGGCCAATGAGTTGTCAATTTCTTTTCACATGTTTGTTGAGCAGCTGCAAACAAAGGAAGCAAAACATCAGGTTTTACATGCAGGACCGGAGGAAAGCAATTAAATGCCAACAAACACTTCCACTGCAACAGTGCTGTAAAACTAGAACAACTTCCACATGTTATGAACAAGAGGAAGCTTATATTTACTCCCTCCTGCCCCATATTCAACACAAATACTTGTCCTTGGTCTACGTTGTGGAGATGAAGGCTGGCAGGGCACCAGGGCTGCCATGGAGAAGTAGTGCTTAACTTCTAGAACAGTGTGCACCCTTGTTGTTGTTTCATGCTACTGTTGTTGGATATGCTGTTTGTTGTATTCCTGTTAAATCTGCATTGCCCATATGTAAATAAAACTCATATCAAAACTAAGAAAACGAAATGAAGTAGAAATCAGAAAATAAAATATACAATCAAATATTTGGTCAAAGGTATTGCGACACAGGTGGCACAGTGGATAGCACTGTGGCCTCACAGCAAGAAGGATCATTCAACCTTTCTTCTCAATTCAAATGTATTAAAAAAGTGTATCCTCTTTAGTTTGAGTAACTGTTTCAGGGAAGGCTTTCTACTAGATTTTGGAGCATTGCAGTGAGGATTTCATTGCATTCAGTAACAAGAGCATTAATGAGGCCAGTATGTTGGATGATCACCATGCCACCTTATCCCCATCTCCCCCCTCAACCCTCAAGTATTTGACGATGCGCCATCATTCCAGAGTTCCACTACTCGACAGCTAACAGTTTCATGCTTATCTGTCCCAGAGAGTCACACTCTATTGGCAATACTAGACAAACTGTTGGTGTGCATGTACACATCAGTGTCTGCAAAGTAGCTGAATGCATTTATTTGGGGTGTCTGGGTATATAGTGTATAAGAGCAACAGCAACAGCTGTGATATGCAACAGCATAATGAGAGTGCACTGCCTTGGTTTGTGGGTTAAAAATAGAAAATGTTTATGACTATATACTTTGCCAAAGGCCCAAATGCAATTCACAATAATTACAGTACTTTAGAAAACTGTAGGCTACAGTCAGCTTTCACTGCAAGCATCTCCACAGACAATATTTCACTTCATGGCTATGAAGCTACCGATCATTCAACCACAGGAGTCACACCAAGCTTGAATATCTGAATCTGTTCTAACACACTTCTGTACACTGTTGTAGAGATGTCACGAGAACTGATACTTTAGTGCCAAGTCAAAAACAAAATTTTGAAAAATGCTATGTTGCTTGCTTCCTATGGTACTGATGGTTTCACAAAATACAATACAAATGTCACGTTTGGAAATGTTTTGGGTTTGAGTCTGATGACCAGGGTCAGATTATCAACAGGTCAAACCCAACATGCGTCAGTGTTGGATGAAAGGAGGAAACACTTGCTAAGCAGCTAAATTTTGTCAATGTGTTCTTAAATGTTTGTTACTTGAATGCAACATGTAAGCAGGCAGTTCCAGTAGGGAAGAGTTTCACAAGCCACTGTCTTTCAGCCTATATTGCTTGTATGGGAACATTTTGTCTGCCCTGTATCAAACACTGATGGTGGGGAAGGTTTGTAGACAAAAGCCTTTCCCTCTGTAAGCACCTTATTGTATTAGGGAGGCAAAGGTTATTCCAAAATCTACAGGGATATTTCATGTAGACATGAAGCTACGTTCCATTGTGCAAAACAGAATTTAGGATACAAGAAAAGTGCAATGACGTCTCCAACAAATTATCTAAAGCATCTTCTGTTTCAATGTGGAAACTATATATGGCTCAGTACAAATATACCCGGAATAATGATGTAAATACAAAACATTATCATATTAATGTACCGTTTTCCCCAGTGTGGTCTGGTAGCCAAGTAATTAAACATTAAACAACATGGTTTCATTTAAAACCATGTTCAAACCAAAGCTTCATGCATATCGTTTTCTCAAAGTATTGATAAATTTACTCATGTAAATGCGAAATTTGTGATCCGTCCCACTCTTACTTTTTAGTTTGTGTTGCCATATCAAAATTAGTATTGAGAATCATGGACTTTTAGTGGTACTGGTATTGACTAGTGCATTTCTGGTATTATAACATCCCTACACTGTTGTATACCATATCCAAAGCTACTCTAAAATTGTACTTGGCCTACATGAATGCTGTATTCTGTCCTTTACATTATTACATGACATTTATCAATAGGCCTATTTACACACACAAAAAAAATGTTTTCACCCATAAGAAATCAACTGATTGCAATGCACAATCACAATGGTGCAATACCAGATCAATTAATCAAAGTTTATTTATATAGCGCAACACCGGTCAACACCGGATAGCACAGACATAAAGGTTCAAGGTTGAAGGTTCTTTTTATTTGTCACGCACACAGCTATACAAGTACAACATGCAGTGAAATGCTTATTACGACTGTAAAGCAGCCACGATGGCAGCAGACTCAGCAGCGCCACCTAATATCTTATATAAAGCATGAAAAGGACTGAAATAATTAAGAACTGTACCTAATAGTGTGAGCATGCCATGTATGTGCAAGAATGAGATATACGAGAATGTGAGTGAGTGTAGGATACAAGTGTTATTATGGACGTCCATGCAGGTTAAACCTTTGTAAGCTGGCATGGGAGTCTCTAATGTGAAATGAGTGAGCCAATGCAAGGATCCCAATAAAGACAGCATCACAGGGCAGGGGGGTAGTGGGGAGGCAGGTCGGATGACATCAGGGTAGATCAGTGAGAAAGACATGGAAAGTAAACAGAAGGAAGGAAAAAGCAAAGGTTTAGGTAGGTTTAAGCATCTGTCAACAGGGTGAGCTTGGGACATGGGGGGAAAGAGAAAGTGAGAATTAGGTAATCATAGATAATCTGGCGAGGAGCCTGAGAAGGAGGTGGTTTAGTACTGCAGTAATGCACAGAAACAACAGCAGGAAAATAGCCTGTGTGAAAAGAAATGTTTTCAATCAAGTCCTGAACACTAACAGGAAGGTTATTCCAGAGTTGGATGATTTATAAGAGTGTTCACCCCCCAGCAGTGTTTTCTCTAATTTGAGGGACTTAGGAGTGAAGTGTATGCAACAGGATGTACAGTTTAAGAAGTTCTTTAAGATATTGTGGAGCTAAACCATTGAGCGACTTGTATGTTAGGAGCAGTATTTTATAGTCAGTGCAGAATTTAATAGGTAGCCAATGAAAGGATGAGAGAGCAGGACTAATGATCAAATTTCCTAGCTCTGGTGAGAACTCTAGCAGATGCATTTGGACTAATTGGAGCTTGTGCAATGATTTACCTGAACAACCAACCAGAAGGGCATTGCAATAGTCCATCCTTGGGCATCTAGGCATCTTTAAAAGGAAGTACTTTATGCAGATTGGCAAAATTACGTAAATAAAAAAGCCAGTTTTTACTTTGTTACTGATGTGAACATTATATGACAAACACAACCCCTACATTTTTAAGGTGGAGCTGGAAATAACTGAGAAACCATCTAGATTTATAGCAATATTAGTTATATTAGGCCCTAGTATTAAAACCTCTGTTCATCAGAATTAAGTAAGACAATGGTCCTCATTTGGTTTAGCTAATATGTAAAGTTGGGTGTCATCAGAATAACAATGAATGTAAAGATCATGCTTCCAGATTACTTTACCCAGCAGCATCAAGTAAAGAGAGAACAGAAATGGACCCAGGACAGATGCCTGAGGAACACTACATTTCACTATGGTGTGAAGAGAGTATTTACATATTGGTGAAAGTCAGTCAATAAGATCTAAATCATTTGAGGGCTGATCCTTTAATGCTTACATGATTTTCTAGCCTATCAACAGGAGAGCATGATCTGTCAAATGCAGCACTAAAATCCAACGGCACTAGTATAATATTGCAATTCCTAACAGACTGTCATGGAATCACTCAGAAAGGCAGTGACAAGTGCCAATTTTGCCTTGGCGGACATGACCAACAAACCCTGTCACACATTCAGTGCATATCAAATTCCAAATGTGATACAGTGCTTCCATTTCTGTGTGCAAATGAATTACTTTAGAACAAATTCACATGTATTAAACAAGCTAACTCCCATTCAATCCCAATGTGAATTTGTAAAGCTCTAAAATAATTCTTTATGTATTTTCTATAGTAATCTACAAATTAACATATAAATTGTCTTGATTCCATGGTGCTGTAATTGCTTAGGACCAGAACCATTTACTCTAAGCATTGGAAAGACAATGACTGCATAAATGAACTACAGAGAGTAGTGAGTAGAACATGTTAAACAAAGAATACAGCTGCCATGCGTACATACATAAAACCATCAAAGGGCCTATTATTAACATTTTATTAATTCTGTAGTGACATGTATGTCATGCTCACAGGAGATTTAAACACGTGAACATTCACATTTGTCAACTGCAAGAAAAAAAGTTTTGAATTTGCTCATAATCAAATCAGATTTTACCTTAAAAGGAGGTTCCTCAAGGGTTCTGTCAAAACACAATTTATATATAAGAAACTGTATCACTTATCAATTCTTATCAATTCAATAATTTTTTTAACAGATGCATTTTTTTATTTTGTAGTTTCAGACTGGTCACAATTATGACCAAGATTGACTTACATGGCCTTATATTTCTTACAAACCAGATTCCAAAAAAGTTGGGACACTGAACAAATTGTGAATAAAAACTGAATGCAATGATGTGGAGGTGACAACATCTAGTATTTTATTCAGAATAGAACACAAATCACAGATCAATAGTTTAAACTGAGAGAATGTATCATTTTAAGGGAAAAATATGTTATTTCAAAATTTCATGGCATCAACAAATCCCAAAAAAGTTGGGACAAGGCCATTTTTACCACTGTGTGGAATCCCCCCTTCTTCTTACAACACTCAACAGATGTCTGGGGATAGAGGAGACCAGTTTCTCAAGTTTAGAAATAGGAATGCTCTCCTATTCATGTCTAATACAGGCCTCTAACTGTTCAATTGTCTTGGGCCTTCTTTGTCGCACCTTCTTCTTTATGATGCGCCAAATGTTCTCTATAGGTGAAAGATCTGGACTACAGGCTGGCCATTTCAGTAACCGGATCCTTCTCCTACGTAGCCATGATGTTGTGATTGCTGCAGGATGTGGTCTGGCATTATCTTGTTGAAAAATGCAGGGTCTTCCCTGAAAGAGATGACGTCTAGATGGGAGCATATGTTGTTCTAGAACCTGAACATAGTTCTCTGCATTAATGGTGCCTTTCCAGACATGCAAGCTGCCCATGCCACAAGCACTCATGCAACCCCATACCATCAGTGATGCAGGCTTCTGAACGGAACTGATAACAACTTGGGTTATCCTTGTCCTCTCTGGTCCGGATAACATGGCGTCCCAGTGTTCCATAAAGAACTTCAAATCGTGACTCATCTGACCACAGAACAGTCTTCCATTTTTCCACACTCCATTTTAAATGACCCCTGGCCCAGTGCAAACGTCTGAGCTTGTGGAGCTTGCTTAGAAATGGCTCCCTCTTTGCACTGTAGAGTTTCAGCTGGCAGCGGCAGGTGGCACGGTGGATGGTGTTCACTGACAATGCTTTCTGGAAGTATTCCTGAGCCCATTCAGTTATTTCCTTGACAGTGGCATTCCTGTTTGAGGTGCAGTGACGTTTAAGGGCCCAGAGATCACAAGCATCCAGTAGAGTTTTACGGTCTTGACACTTACACACGATTGTTCCAGATTCTCTGAATCTTCTGATGATGTTATGCACAGTTGATGATGATAAATTAAAAGTCTTTGCTATCTTACGCTGGGTAACACCATTCTGGTATTGCTGGTCTTTCTGCGCAACAATGGTGGAATTGGTGATCCTCTTACCATCTTGGCTTCAGAGAGACACTGACACTCTGAGAAGCTCTTTTTATACCCAATCATATTGTCAATTGACCTAATTAGTGTTAATTGGTCTTCCAGCTGTTCATTATATGCTCAATTTCCTTTTCCAGCCACTTATTGCTACTTGAATCAATATTTTTTCTTTAAAATGTCACATGTTACTCAGATTAAACTTTTGATCTGTCATCTATGTTGTATTATGAACTTTTTTGCAATCCGGTTTGTACTTACAGTGTGTGTGTGTGTGTGTGTGTGTGTGTGTGTGTGTGTGTGTGTGTGTGTGTGTGTGTTTGTGTGTGTGTGTGTGTGTGTGAAACATACAGTGTGTGTATCAATAAAATCAATAGAAATCTAGAGTAAAATTGGGGTAAATTACCTGAAAATGAACAATGTAACATATTACATGTTTCTTCCACATTTGAGTACTACTAATTAGTAAGAATGATTAGCACAATGACGAGTACAGGATATTTTAGCCAAATTAATTCAGTGTAAATCTGCCCTCTGCAGAGTATTAAATCTCCATGTGTCATCTGTGTGAATGAGTTAACTTCATGTACTGTGAAATAAAGCCACACTGACTGGCTTGCTGAAGCTGCATTCCGGATCCTTCATCCTCAACAAGATTAAGTCTTCCTACCTCAAACCTTTATTCCACAACCCATTGTAAAGACTCCAGTTGAACATCCACATGGATGAACACATCCAGCTTCCCACTTCATACTTGCTAACAAACATATGATCAGACCGAATTTTTAAAGAGCCATTAAATCTCAGAACAAAAAGCAGAAGCAAAAATCTTAAGCAGAAATATCTATTAACTAGTTTGGAGAGAGGGAAGTACCAGATGCCAGGGAGAACTCTCATCGTTGCATTTATAGCAAACATTCTGGGCCTGACAAATGAGATCACTCCAACACAAGCAAATCCATCTAATTTTATACACAGAATAAATAAACAAGGGAGGGAAACGACTGTTTTACCATCCGTTAATCTGTCAGATTAGTCATTAAGGCCCCATAATTACCAGCTGCTAAAGAACATTTCCATCACAGAGTGTTACCATAAACTGTTTGCGACACTTACAGTCTCCGCAGTCCTGATGGAAGCTTTATGGTATGGTCGTTGGGTAGAAGGGGCAATCAATTTACATGGAAAGCAATCAGTTGAGGTTCTGACAAATGACCCAGTGTCTACCCTTCACATGGAGTACATATGAGAGAATGGAATGTATGGTGAAGAGCAGGTCTGAATGGGGAGCAGCACATGATATAGTATGGTTCAAAACAGGTCACGGATAGCATAATCATATCCATTTGCCTTAGTGTGCAGATGGACTGCTTTTCTGTTCAAAAAAGACAAAATATTCCAATAAAATGAAAAAGATTACCATATAAAGCAGACTGATTTTAAAGGACTATCAGAAACAGCATACCTGAAAGGAAACCTATAAAGAAGTCACCACTCAGTTATGAAAGTGTAGTCACAGTTTGATACAGCTGCCATATTGTTACAGGCACACCCTAACGAATGCTGTACTATACATATTTCTCCAAGTCCCATATACGATATGTGATACACAGTACAATATATAATGTGAAAAAAAAAATAGTGAAAAAAATAGTACATCCTATCAAATCCTTCTTCCATCTTGCTTATTACATTTAAAAATATTGAGATTTGATTTTCATTTCATCTTTAATACACACTAAGTCTTATGTGCCCCAGGTGCTGAGACGTTTCCACAAGATTGAAACAGAATCCTATGTATAAACTCAGACGTATCCAAAGTACTGATTCTAGAAGGGTGAATAGTTATGAACAATGAGGTTTTCTGTTATTTTGTCCAATTTCATGTTTGCTTCACAATAAATAAAATCAAATGTTCAAAGTTGTAGGAATGTTCTGTAGATGAAATGACACAAACCCTCAATCCATTTTGAGGAAGCAAAATATGAAAAATGGGGGGTGAATTCTTCTGCAAGGCACCGTAGGTTGTGCTCCTAACACATATTCCTCCAAACTCCTCGTCCCATTTAAAGTGACAGAAAATGTGCTACATTTGTGTTTCCATAGACAAGCCCTCTCCCTATTCTGGAGAGTCTCTCAAAGCCTTTAAAAACACAGAAGCCCACCGGCTCTTCATGTCTGGATGGGTACAGGATCCCATGGTGTTTCATAAAGAGGACAAAAAGCTGTTGTCATCAGCTGTGAGTATCCCAGCTCCAGTTCTGCAACCCCTTGCACTTCATAATTTGACTATCCCTGGTAATAATACCTCATATTATTAGTTTGCTAATTAACTCAATTCCTTCGTGAGAGAGGTGTGTGCAGACAAAAACACTAAACCAATATTTCTTTGTCCTGGTACTGGATCCCCATGGTTTGTCCTTCTCCTGCTTTAACCTGACCTAATACATTGTTTATGAGATGATTAGTTGGACTGGGAGTGAGGGGAACAGTGAAATCTGTATAAACTGTGAAGGTAGTGAAACTCTAGGACCAGCGTTGAGAAACTGTGCTCCTTTCAATGGATGACTGCTTCAAGACTTGAGTTGTATAACACTGCAATTGTGGTGTCTGTAGCCTCTCGTCATTCCAGGCCTTTGTTGCATCTTTCAGGTGAAACATCAGGAGACACTTATTTTGGTGGTCCTGGTTCTCAGTAATTTAATAAAACATTAACCCTTTGCTAACCAACCACATGGCAAGTTGACGATATCACATTTTTACAGTGCCCCAAAATGTGGTAACTATATAGTATGATGTCCCAATTTGTCATTCATTTCCCATTCGGTAGCTATACCACCAGCACTTGAGGCATGAAAGCTAGCTTAACCAATTAAAGATGCATTTGAAACTACTCTTACTGTTACAAACCTCAACATGACATTCTAATAGCAGTTGCGCATTAACACTGTGTCATAGCCAGGATAGCAGCTGCACTATACTGACTTGGGAGAACATAATAACAAAATGTCATTTTTAGCTCTCAATCCTTCTAGCACCAGTCACTTGGTCTGAGTAATCACAATCTAAACATTAATAAATGAGGTTTCTGACAGCAAGTCTTGAATTATCATGCTAACTTGAATTATCATGCTAACTTGAATTATCATGCTAACTTGAATTATCATACTCCCAGCTTTTCACTCCAGATTCACAGCAGTTTAACATTGACAACTGTTGTAAGAGTGATGGTCTAACATTTATTTAATGGTTTAAAAGTGTGCCTGGTGTTCAATTCATGAGCAAAAGTGTGAGTACTGTGTATATGAAAAGTGTAAGTAAATATTTATCACTACAGTCATTACTATTGTTCTAAGGGGGACACTTCAAGAGCTGCTTATCACATCGCCTTTGTCCATAAGGCAGTTAGCTCAACCATGTCCGTTGTATTGGCGCAGCACTGTAGACCACACAGTCTACTATGACAGAACTGGACAGCTGGACTGGGATCAGCTTGGCCTCCTGATAGACAGAGCGTATAGTATTCCTGATGAATCACACACTAGCCCTACTCAAGCGGTCCAGCACAGTCGCATAGGAAAGAGGCCGAAAAACTATAGTCCTGCGAACCTTCCAGACTAGGATGGATCATGTCCATTTTCATTAGAGCAAGAGCCCCAAAGCAGTGTACTGAAGTTAAGGGTCTCATGGCCCAGCTAGCATACCTAATGAATCTCCCACCAGGGCCAATTCTACCAAGCAGTAAAGTACATCAGTGGACTTTCCTTTGTTGAGCTGGCATGGAGACTTGGAGAGAGACAGAGACTGGAAAGGGGAGTTTGAGATCTGTGAGAACAATGGGGGAAGTAAAAGGAAGTCTGGGAATTAGTAAAGCTGATGCCTCTCATAAAATGCTGCCAGATCTTTTTTTCTTTTCTATTTCTTTTTTTTTATCAAGGAAGGGAGAGTTGAGTAAGATCCAGGGTTTGGCCTTATTTGAACATACCAAAGGTGTCCTGTGGCAACAAAAGCCCCCTGAGCTCTCTGTGAGAAATGACATAGAATATGGTTTGGGTCAAAAGCAAAGAAAACTACCTTTATGTGATCCCACTCCTTGCTTTTTTCTTGTCTCATGTATTCCTTATTTATCTCCTCCTACATAAAGAAAAAGACAGATTGAAAGCAGAAATATAGGGAATGAATTGTGCCAAAAGCAGCACAGCTTGCACTGTATCCCAAATTTTAATTGAATACACAGCATCAGTTTATAGTAATGGTAAGGGTTTCTTCAGCTCCACATTGACAATGTGGTGAAGGCTTCATTTCTGTTCTACCTGAAATCTCCCACATTTCCTTACCGGACTGAGCTTTCTGCATGTGGGCTGTACACTCTGTAGCATTAGAGAGATGGTCACTGAATCCAGCCCTGTGAAAAAGGGAAACAAATCACAGTAGGCCATAAGTCTGATTTATACTGAAGTCACGAATGGACAGTCACCTTGTCTATGGCCTATCATAATTGATTACATTGTAATAACAAAAGCCCACCGCTGATTTAAGGTGAACCTTCATTATTTGCAGTGTATCCTGGGAAATAATGTTGTCAGCATGAAGGCCGACCCCACTCAGCGCAAGCAGATAGGGTGGTCAGTGGAAGGTGATTTAAGGTAGTGCCATCTGCAGAGGCATCATGTTTCTTAAATTTAGATTTTACACCTATAGTGATTCTCCTGCAGCCTTAAAAAAGTTCTTAGATCTTGGCTTGAGTGAAATTTTTCATCAAAATATTACAAATTGGGCTCAGAGTGGCTCAGCTGGCAGTATGATCAGAGTATCACATGTTTGAAATCCCGGTCAAGCTGCTTAACATCAGCAGCCAGAGTCAGAAAGGACAGAAATTGTCTATGCTCTCTGGGTGCTAACTGTCACTCTCTCCCCACATCACAACCAGGTGTGTGTTAGCTGTTGTATTGGAGCTGGGGACACAGTGTTTTCTGAGTGCATTAGTTTGAAACAGGTGGTGGCTGTCTTCACATATAGCAGAGGAGACATGTGCTTGTCTTAATCCTCCAAGTGTTGGAAGCATCCTATGTGATGATGGGGGGAGACTCCTAACAGGGTAAGGTAATAGGCACTTCCATAAAGGGGGTTGATGTTGACTTTAGAAGAGTGTGGGTTTAATGGCAGATTGTAAGTGTATGTTGGCTAACTAACCTCTCAGGGCTTCTGGTTGGATAATTCCCGCTTTTACCTCTGTGGCTGTGATGATGGTGCAGGGGGAAGGCTGTGCCTCCAGCACACTGACCTCTCCGAAAGACTCCATGCACCCAAGCCTTCCCACCACAACAGACTTGATCCCCCCACCCTGCAAATCACACAAACCAGCAGCTCAGCAAGACAAACTTCAACTGGCCTTCAAATGAATCATGCACATGGTACAGTATCATCTCTGAGATGGTCTGAACCCCACACCAAGGACAGAGAAAAAAAATCGATAGGATAAGAAAATAGATGTCTTATCATATCTGCTCAAAGCTATCCATTCTATTCCGCATGGCTGCCTCAGTGATGTCAGATCAAACAGCCTGAGGTGGGATGGTGGCAGAGAATTTTTTTTTTTCTTGACACCTGTTTTTTTGCAGGATTGATCAGGGAGCTGATGTCCTGGAGGATGGTGCACTCGCCTTCATAAATGTAGGCCACAAACGGACACACTCTGCCTTCCTTCACCAGCACTGGACAGACACACACACACACACACACACACAAAAGATTTATTTGAAAACTGGCAGAGTCTTTTTCTCTCACTCTTTCTTTCTGTCATGAGTGGCTACTCCTAACCACATATGCATATGAGTATACAGGCATTGAGCAAAAGACATGGGCACAAGACATGGGTATGGACTATGGACATGGATTATTTCTGTGTATGGTTTCAGGCCAAGTGCCTGAATATAATGAATGAATCTCAGGGGAAAAAAACAGAAGGGTGGTCAGAGTTTAGAGTGAATGAGGAGGAAAAAGTGGTACACTGTAAATGGCAGAAGTAATCTGTGTTTTGGCAGAAGCCCCGAAAGCTGTGGATTATTTCTTTATGTGACAAACCTAAGGTTGGTTTGTGGAGGTGAGCATTAAATTGATTTACAGCGAGTCTTTAATGGCAGGGGAAACACTGTATATCAGCCCTGACAGGTGTTTTTAAATCCCATCTCTGTGAAGCCGAGAGCTGGACAAACTGGGCCCATTTGTCTGCTGGGTGACAGCAACCTGGGCTTCTAAAGCAGAACCGAACAGCAGACTGTGAAGCAGGCAGGTTCACACCCAAACACCAAGTGCAGCCTCGCGACTCAATGTCGTCTTACAACCCCCCTTCTTTTGCTCATGCATCACCTCTGAAGATAACACTTGTGCCATATCTCTTCTACAGCCATTGAAAAACTAATGTCTGGATCACTAGGGAAATTAAAGTGCTCTCCCATAGCTGTGCTTAATCTTCTCACATGGCCAGACTAACAACATTAGCTTAGAAATTATTCTTCTCCGCAGGGACAAGTACACATGTGCTGCTTAGATGAAGCACGTAACAGCAGCTCTGATCCGAGGCCCAATGCAATAAGCTGTGTCCAGGAATGTACTTGCAGTCTATATAGCAAATCTGCATTCACATGTTTTCAAGGCACTGACAAGGTTTCCTCATGACCTTGTGAGCTCATGTCTTCAGGCTAATCCTGGTCTAGCTCCAGACTAATTTGTCCAATTGTTTTGCCTGGCGTTATATCATTGTTTGTGGAGCGAGGCACTCTGCAGTGTGTGTGGGCAGTAAGCTGGCCACACTGTGCAGCAGATCTCATCAAAAACATAAGGAGGCCTTGTCCATATAAGTCTAATAGCCCCCTAACAAGGAGCCATTACCATTTTTGAGCTTCTTATTTCCTCTAATGAGAGCTCTGAAATAATAATCGCTGTGTGAAAGATGTGGACCTGAAGAACAGAATGTAGGTGAAATATGTACAGAGACATTTTGACAGATGAGGTCTGTCACAGTGGATACAAAGCTAAACAGTAATGATTATTTCAAAATAGAAGACAACAACAAATATGCTGAAGTGATGGAGATGAGATGAGACAAGAAGGGACGAGGCGTGATGGGACTAGGTGAGATGGGATGAGGCGAGAAAGGACGAGGCAGGATGAGACAAGACAAGATGAGACACTGTATAATATATATAAAATAATTCCAAAAGCATCTCCTCAGATTAAATTATAAGTCCCCATGAATCCCAGTCACTAACATCTTCTAGAACTGGCATCCTGGTACTGCAAAGGCTGATGAAAGGAGCAGCTGAAGGGAAGTGGCTGGGGAATGTGGCTGTGGTCCTGGTGGCTGAGATTCTTCTCCCAGAAAGATCTCCATGCTGCTGCCCAGCTGGATGAAAGCAGGGCAGCTGCTGCCTTAAGGAGCCAACAGAACCACTGATGCAATCCACACAGACAATGAAGCATTGTGTAATATTTCTCCTGTGTAGAATATCACATTAGACTCACTGATGAGGGCTCCATTCACACTCACACCCCTCTGGAGGAGCTGTGCTGAATAGAATCAGTGGACTGGTCAGTGAGGTCATAGCCTTCACTTCATCACCCTCGGAGAAATGGAGCACTGGTCAGAAGGTCAAAAAGCCTGGATGTTTAAACTGACAAGAAATTCAGATCATCTGCTTTTCTAGTAGCAGATAAGGCGAGGTATATGTTCCTGTATTGGTATGAAAGAGGTATCAGCTATATGTCAGATATTACAAACCTATTGTGTTTCTGTAGTCATGTCAAATACTACCACAGTGCATGTTCTGGTTATGTGACCACAATCAGATTTATCAGATTTTATTAGCATGGGTCAAAAATGTTTTTGTTCTATAGATAAAATGGTGAATTGTTACAGGTAAAATGATAAAAGGTTAAGTTATTGATATCGGTCATAAAGATATATGCCAGCCTCTAAAATATGATACAACTGGCAAGTATTTTCCACTTCACAATCAAGCAGTCTTTCTTATCCATTTGTAACTGATGCAACAATTCAGATACTGAAATTTGCCTAATTACCTAATACTTCATTTCAATTGTTGATGGAGTCTGGCTACAGATTGTATTCCTGCCTCAACTGATGATGAAATAGAGAGTACTTTATTACAAAAGACTTTTTCATTTTTAATGCCCACTTGTTGCTGTATCACGTCTGAAGCAGAAAAGCCTCTCATTCACACTGCATAGAGCAGTGATTATCCTTGTCCTGGAGTACCGCTACCACGTAGGTCTTAAAGATTTCCTTCATTCTGACACACCTGATCTAACTAACAAACCCTTGCAAAGCTGAAATGCATGTGTTGCAGCAGACAAACATTAAAAAGCAGGGTTGTGGTACTCTAGGACCAGAATTGAAAACCACTGGCATAGAGAAGTTTAAAAAGTTGTAGCATTTTATTAAAACATACATAATAAAAACTGTATGTTATAAAGTCATTCATTTTCAAAACATACACTCTATGTCCCTTATAATGAATGCATTCAGGTACTCTATGATAGACCTATTACTGACACAGACGTGCAAATGCACACACACAGTTTGTCTAGTCCTTTTAGAGAAGTACTGTCTAATACTGATGTGGATGCTCCATCCAGTACATCTGGGATGAGTTGGAGATAAGATGGAATGGTGATCATCCAACATCCTGAACACACTCCTGCTGCTCTTGCAACTGAATATAATCAAATCCTCACAGCTGCAGTGGCCTGGTGGTTAGAGATCCAGCCTTGTGACTGGAAGGTCGCTGATTCAAATCCCTGAACTCGAAGGACATTCCTGAAGTGCTGAACCGCTGGGCACTAAGGATAGGGCTGCCCAACGCTCTGGGCATGTGTGCACACTGCCCCTGGTGTGTGAATTCACTAGTGTGTATGTGTGTATCACTGTGTGTGGATGGGTCTAAATCCCATGTGTGCATAACACAGTGGGTCAGATGTGTATAATTACTAATTAGCAATGCAACAAAATCTAAAAGAAAGTATCCACTGGACATTACAGCGAGTTACTCCAACAAAAGCAGGATTAACTCTTTTTTAATACCCTTAATTTCTGAAGAAACAGTGAATGAGTATCAATTCATACAGTGCACATCAGTTCTGCAGCCAAGTCCACTTGTCGGCTATCCCCATTGCAGGGGTGAGTCCTCACTACTGCAAGCATCACAAATGAGATCTGCAGCCAAAGCTAAATGAATAATAGGTGGCCCTTAGACACATTAGCATGACAGAGCGCCCCCTATTGAAAAAATACACCAAAAGCACATGCTTTTTTGATTGATTGTATTCCCACACTTATTCTACTAAGCACTAGGTTTGTCTCTAAAACAAATCCACCAGCATGGTGTTTAAGATTGTTTTGTTCTGGTGAATTTCCTCTATAATGATACATGGTTAAACACATTTATGAAAACAGCTGGATCATCATCAGGCATGTCTGCATGCATTTACCTGTGTAGGTTGAGGGAAGCAAATTTGGTGCTTCTTTAACTTCTCTGGAGATGATATTGTTAGTTGAGAAAGAAAAAAGAAAAGGATGAGGGAAGCAGACAGACAGTGATTACAGTTAAGAATGAGAGGCTGAGAGAGAGAGAGAGAGAGAGAGAGAGAGAGAGGTAAAGGGTGTGAGGGAGATCAGGAACAATGTTTCTCAATGGCAGCTAGTGCAGTGCAGAGACAGACATCAGACATCTCGCTCCAGGCAGTGGCCACAGAGTCACTCCATCATCAGCCCCTAACTGGGTAAACATTCAATCCCTGACCTTTTCTCCCTCTGAATCATCTCCCTCTCTCCCTCACACAAACACACAGTCAATCACACTGAAACCACGCCTTAAAACACAATTCAAACAGAGAATATGGACACATATAGGAACATGACAGCAGTGCAGAGCAGAGTGGAAGAAAGGCTGTATACTCTTAGAAATTTAACAGGCTTCATATTTCTAATAGAGATTTTTGAAAGGGAAGATCCTTTTAATAGGACTAAAGAACCTTTGAGACCTTTACCATGTCCTTCACATAAATGCCTTCACATATTTCTGCTGCAAATATGGTTCTTTATGTAACCAAAAGTGGTTCTTCTGTGGCATCCTTCAAAGAGCCATTCGAAGCTCCAGAAGCAGTTTAACTGGAAACATTGTAATATAGCTGCTGCATTGGAGGAAAAGATATGAATCATCTTCATGCTTCTCTCTTTCTCTCTCTCTCTCTCTCTCTCTCTCTCTCTCTCTCTTTCTCCCCCACCCCCCACTCTACCTCTATCATCAGTCCACAGTAGCAACCCTTATCATGGTAGGATATAGAGGTAGAGTAAAGAGAGCAAGAGAGAGAGAGAGAGAGAGAGAGAGAGAGAGAGAGAGAGAGACCGCATGGCATTGGGAGGGGGAAAGCAGTTCCAGATCAGCAAACCCTTCTCCATCGCAAATCATCAGGAGTCTTAGTGCTCTCGCCTGTCAATCAAGTGTCAGGTGCAGACTCTGATAAGACCCAATCAATCCTGTTTTTCCATTCTCCCTCACCTGTCCTGTTAAGCTTTCTCTCTAATCATATCACCCTTCAGAGGTCTGCCTCTGAATCTCTCTGTCTTCCTCTCTCTCTGAGTAAAAAACACCGGTGAGATTACAGCCTATCTCTCTCATGAGTGAGGCTCATCTTCACTTGGTACACATAGCCAGCTCTGATACATAAGCCCCTGCTTAATTCAGCAACAGTAAAGAAAAAGCCCAGTGCAATGATAGCAATTTCTAATTTTGTTCAGAAAGAAGAACATTGGGCTTCGTTTGGTGATGTGCAAGCCTGTACAGAACCAAATGAAGACATGCACGAAGAGGGCATAGTGACTGGGAGATGCATCCAAACAAGCAGGGCTGACAGCAGGAGTCAAGGCTGAGCCATGGGGAGAACACCAAAGAGACAGAGCGAGAGCAGGGATCTGCTGTGGGGCGGAGATGACGAGATCGGAACGAGCTCTCTGAAATAAAGAGTTTAGCCATGGCGCCTTAGTTCCGTCTAACATCTCAATAGGCCTATGCCATATGCTTGCCTGTCGCCTCCAGAAAAGAGAACGAAGGGGATGAGAGACGAAAGGGAGCACCAGGATGGAACTAATTTGCAGTATTCCCTTTCCCCTTTTTTCTATAAGACAGCCCGGATCAAAGCAAACCCAGCATACATGGCTACAATGTTGTTACAGCACTGAAGTCAGTACTGAGAACATCTGGGTTTTACTAGAATCACTTTCCAATATGCAAGATCACCCTCCACCCCAAAACATACACACTCATGCGCTCACACACTCGCCAGTCATGTCTGAGTTTTAATCTTTTCTCCAGTGAAGCAGAAAACAAAGTCCTGTCAGTAATTAATTGCATTTGAGCTTGGTACTGGAGGAGCTCTCCTCTTGGCACATGCTCATATTGCGGCTCTCTCCACGAATAAACTCTTTCATTAAGAATCAATCTGGGTTTTGAGGGCGGAAAGGGATTACTTAATTAAGATGAACATCAGCGCTCACAGCACAATCTAACATGCAAACAAATTAAAGGAATCTAGATGTCAATCTGACAACTGTACATCAGACGAGAATGGTTCACCTTGATTGGCAGGGAAAGCCTTCAGCTGGATGAGTTTGGTCAGATGGTCAATAGAGAGTTTGGGCCAGTCATGATAGAACTGGCAACTCTTGATCAAAGACTCCTTCATGGCATAATCCTGGGCTGAAATATCCTGTGAAAAAAAAAATATATATATTTATTTGATCAAATCTGAAATATGTAATATATATATATATATATATATATATATATATATAACAGACATTAACATGCAAATGCAAACATTAAAATGAATAGTTTACCTTGAATAGTGACTCTTTCATTACAGAGCTCTGCTATGTTTGTGAACACCCCTGCTAATTATTTTAATGTATTCTGACACTTTCACTGACACAGATGTGTAAATTCACAGACTTCCTGTAGAGAAGTTTTGCCAATAGAATATGATTCTCTTGTACATGTAAACATGAACCTGTTGGTACCAAATGGTCATGTCACATTATTATGACCAATGTTTGGATTCTACATTTCACACAAATTCTAACTCCTACCATACAGGAGCACTTTGTAGTTCTATAATGACAGACTGTTTCTCTGAATACTTTGTTAATCTCCCTTCATCCTATTCTTCAATGGACAGGACCCCACAAAAGCAGGTGTAATTTGGTGGTGGATCAATCTCAGCACTGCAGTCACACTGACATGCTGGTGATGTGTTGCGCTGGTGTGAGTGGCTCAGACTCAGCCTTGCTGCTGGAGTTCTTCAAAAATCAATGCTGGACTGAGAACTGTCAACCAACCAGAAATAGTAAGCCAACAGCATCCTGTGGGCAGCATCCTATGACCACTGAGGAAGGAGAAGAGGATGACCACAACAAACAGTGCAGAAGCAGATGAGCTGGACCAGCAAGGTTAAAGTGATTAATAGAGTAGACGGTGAGTGCACACAGTGTTTAAAAACTTCAGCAGCACTGCTGTGTCTGATCCACTCATGCCAGCGCAAACGCTAGCACACTAGCAACACCACCATGTCATGTCAGCTGAGAATGACCCAAATAATACCTGCTATGTGGTGGTCTTGTGGGGTCCTATTGAAGAACAGAGTGAAAGGTCACTAATAATATATGCAGAGAATATAATAATAATTATAGAACTACAAAGTGCTCCTGTATGAACAGTGGAGTTTACTAAAAATGTGTACATAGTGAAGAAACAAGGTGACATTAATGTATATGTCTAATGCCAGGCATGGACAAGAGGGTATAAAGCCCAAAAGCATTGAACTGTTGAACAGTGGAACTGTGTTCTCTGTAATTATGGTGCTCCATTCAATCATATTAGGATGAGTTGGAGACTAGGGATGGGGTGGGGTAGACTTTACTAATGCTCATCACTAAATACATTCAAATTCTCACAACAATGCTCCAACATCTTGTAGAAAGTTGTCCCTAGATGATAGAAACTGTAACTCCAACACATTTTAATAGACTAGATTCTGGATAAAACAATGAATGAGCAGGTGACCTAATATTTTTGTCCATATAATGTACAGTGGGGAAAACAAGTATTTGATACACTGCTGATTTTGTCATTTCCCACCTAATATTTGGTACAGAAACCTTTGTTTGTAATTACAGAGGTCAATCATGTCCAGTAGTTCTTGACCTAGTTTGCACACACTGCAGAAGGGATTTTGGCCCCCTCCTCAATACAGAACTTATCCAGATCTTTCAGGTTTCAGAGATGTCACTGGGCAACATTGAGTTTAGCTCCCTCCAAAGACCCAGACACAACCCATCTCCAGAGAAGGAGGTTGTTGGCCAACACACACACACACACACACACCGACACACACATACACACATACACACACACACACAAATATTTTGCTGTTTTAAGAAATGAAACAATGTCTATGAGGTTTACTTACTTCTTTCAGCTTAGCATATCCAGAGTGGGAGATTCTGAGGATCTCACAGGCCTCCAGGGTCACTGCACATGGCAAGATGGTGCCACTGTCTTCAGAATGTGGAGGTTCAAAAGACCCAAAGAAATCTCCTGAACCAATCTACATCAGCAAAGGACAGTAGAGCACTCAGACACAACATTCAAACTAAGCAAACCAAGCATTTCCGACACTGTAAAGTTACATAGCTCTTACTACCGGCTTCTTCTGAGCTTCTCCCGAGCCTTTTCTGGTGTATGGTGTCACTGAGCCCTTCAATATCAAGTAAAAGCCATCATGACCAAATACTGCCAAGAGAATAAACAGACATTTTAGAGGCAATGTGGAGAAGAAATGGAAGTTCTTCCACTCCCTAATTCATTCTAGTAGTGGATGGAGCGCCATCATTCCAGAGAACACAGTTCCACTGCTCCACAGCTCAGTGTTGGAGGGCTTTATCATCCTGTAGCCCATGCCTGGCATTTGGATTGATGCCAACAGGTTTGGGCAGTACTTCTCTACATGGACTAGATGTGTATGTAACTTATAGTAGCTAAATGCATTTATTAGAAAGTATTAGGCCACCACCAATTAAACTACACCTACCATGCCTTGATACAGCTTTACAAAAGACCTCAGAATCCTAGGAGAATCTCATTTAGAACTACATACTTGCACTCACGCTGGCCCCACACACTCTAGCTCGCACACGGTGATGTATTGCAATATAAATCTTTCAGAAACATCCCTTCTGTTTGGATGTACAGTATCTAAGGGGAAGGTCTCCAGTACTGAAAGGCTAATAAATAACACTGACCCAAAACCCGAGAGAAGGTGAAAAAAAATGTTCTGAAATAACAAACTGCATCCTGAGCTGACTCTACAAACTCAATCACATACTCTGCACACGCTCATGTTCACGCAAACTTCTCCCACAAAAGTGGCCAAATACAAGCAACAAATTGCCCTCTTTGTGATCCATAATTATCAAGCACCTAAAACCTCCAAGCCATAAACAAATATGTCTTTCAGGCGGCACATCTGCTTGAGAATCTTGCAGCTGAATAAATATACCTCCAGACTGCTGAACGCATCCATTATTGACAATCTGGTCTAGACCAATCGATAAAGCATTCGCCACCTCAGAAATACCATCCACTTACAAAAGAGCCACTAACTCCATGAAACCACAGGCTTAAGAGTTTCATTAAATTCTCTTTCCTTTATGTTTTTGCTCAATAATCCTCATCGTCAGTGTCTGTCAAAATGTGTGTTAAAAACAGAGAACAAAACCCAACCCTGCTTCACATCGACTCCAACAAATTGAGGCCTGTTATCCACAAGGTATTGGCAGCTCTGAGGCCAAACGCATGTTCGCATCAATAAGAAATCATACTCTTCTGTCTGGCCCCTTCATAAGCACAGCCTGTCAAATATCATTCTTCAGATGGCTTGGCAAAACACAGGTGCATTAACAGAGGCACAGATATTAGTGATTTCACTGTGTCCCGGATCATGTAGAGGAATCACCGACATTAAAATAAAATTAGAGGTGACACTGCGAACGTGACAGTACATGAGTGATACAACAGCGAACGTTCTTGATTTTTATTCAATCTGTTGTTTCTAGTTAACAAAACTTTTGAAAGAGTTTGATCAAGTCTCTGTTTCTTCTCTGTCTACTCTCTCCCATTGTCTATCTGTCAGATTCTGTTTTCCAACACTCTCCATGTCTCTCTCTGTTCTCCGTCTGTTTATTTCTCTGTTTCTCTTTCTATCTCCCTCTCTGCTGAAGTCTGAGACAGGCCACTACGACATGATGGAAATGTAATGGAAAAAGCAGTAATAGTCCAAGCAGCTGAAGAACCAGAAGAGGTGTTGAGAGTTAAGCACCTGGATGATGCTGCAGACTTTTAGGGCTGAGCAATATATCAATATTTAAATTGATATTGAGATATAAACAGAGCAAGATATGAGCTAGGGCAGTATTGTTTTCAAGTAATGTTCTGTTTCAGTCTTGTGGTAAAGCTTTACTCTGCTCTCTTGCTTTGCTCCTCCCCCTGCTCTCAGCTCCTCCTCTACTCTACGACCCTCCAACCCCATTTCTGCTCTCATGTAAACACTATGGACCTTTTTTTGTCCATATTACACAGCCTTAGTGCATTCCACATTTCACCATGTTCTTCTGATTCAGGACAGTCATTCAAACTTCACTGAAACTGAACATAGACCTAAAGTGTACTCTTTGTCTGAGTTACTCGACAGCCAATAAATTATGAATACATGTAAATAATTAATGAAACAGACATATAAACAGACAGAAAAACACCATCTGGTCAAAGCTGACAATGGAAGGGGAGGCAGAAGAGGACATTTGAGGACATTACCATGGTTAAGGTTAGGTTTAGTGTACGGGTTGTGGTTAGGTTAAGGTTTAGATTAAGGTGTAAGCATGTGTTAAGGTTAGGCTTAGGTGTAGATTACGGTAATTTACATTTTTCATTTCTCTAGTTTTTGCTTGGTTATAGTAAAGTTGGCTTTGACAATTTGATTTTCAGTTCTGAGTCAATTCTTCTGCATCAACTCTTAAAAGACTCATCTGTAGTTCTTTTTTGATCAGTAAAGGTCATGTTTCCTCTGATTGAAACAATGAGTCAAATTACGGGTTGACAAAAATGACCAATGTGGACGTTTTCACTGTGAGATTAGACTCAGCATGTATAACAATTTACAGTATGCACAGACGCACACAGTGAACAGTGATAATTAATTTGAGTCCTCTGGGGCCAGTGTCCAGCACAGTGTAGTGATTTCCCTGCTCAAACACACCTCAATCAATTCATCAGTTAATTATTATCAGGGTTAGTAGGTCTGTTATAGCAGGGAACTCACCCAACTGTGCCAGACACCAGGCCTCCAGGATTAGACTGAGGACTCCTGCTGTACATTACACATACCACATTTGTATTCCATTTAATTAAAAGCAAATGTTAAAAAGTCAGTGTGTGCACATTCATGGAACCATGTCCAGCTTCTAACATGCTTGATTTGCATGTGTGTGTGATATTGTGATGAAAAACCTCTGGTTTATGTGCTCAAATGAACATTCTGAAGGTCATGATTTGGGAAAAGTTGATAGATTTGGGATGAATACATGGCTTAACTCTGAACATATTCTAAAAATACAATGTGAAAAAAATATTTTTTCTATATTTAAACAATGAATTGTGATGTTTTTTTCTTCTTTACTTATTTTTTTTTAAAAACTCAAATTGCATCAGCCCATATCCCACTCTGTTTATATCCTGATATCAACATAAACATTGATATAAATATCAAGAAGTGGGAAGATTGTCAGTTCAATCCCCTGGACCAAAAGGAAAGGGGGGGAACAGCACCTTCTCCTCCCTCAACATCCACACTTGAGCAAGGCACCTAACCCTCAATGCCATGGACTGAATTAAATATGGAGGACGAATTCCACTGTTCTGATCTGCAATGGCAGGGGAAGAGTATAACATGAAGGTAGGGGTAAAATAACAGTGGGAAATAATATGATATTCATGTTTTTTTCCAAGAGAGTGCAGCAGAAGAGTGAAATGTATCACAAAATAATGAGGTGTCAAACTTACTGTTTGGTTTATAAGAATTCAATTATTTTTGATTCATTTGTCTACAGGCAGAGATATTTGTGTTGTGGCATTTTCGGGCTTATCACGCTTTTCACAATATTGCAAAATCCAATTTATGACACATCATCATCACAGCACTACTCACTATTATACCTCCCACACCCTAATGCATACTCACATATCTGGCTGCGGTCCCAGGTCTCCACTATGGCAATAGAGCTGATCTTGTATAGCTCTTGTTTGGGTAGCTGGGTGGTAAGACAGGGGAACATCATCAGCATTTTATGGACCACCTGAAGATCTTTCTGTGATCTATTGATAGGACTGCAAAACACAAACACACACACACACACACACACACACACACACACACACACACACACACATAGATATAATATAAAGGAGGAAATAACTTTTACTGAGGCATTAATGATAAGTTGAAAAGCCTGCAGGACAAATTGATTCAGAATCTATTTTCACCCTTGTTAAAATATAGCAAACCCCCTGAGTAATCTTTCCAACCAGAACAGAAATAATAAACCCCTTGATGTTCATTCACAGCTCTGCTGTCTCTGTGAAATGCCTTGCGGAGTCCATGGCCTGAAAGGCGTAAGTAAAGTAAATACTTTAACCCTTATAAATGCATGGGCGTTTTCTCCAACAGTCAACAGTTCATACATACCTTGGGTCATTTTCACAATTACACAATATGATCATGCAAGCTTTGATGTGATCAGGACAGTCACTCAAAAAATATCTCAGTAATAATTCAAATAATAATTTCAGTACATAGCTCACAGTAAAAGACCTAGGTGCTAGGTGTTTAATGGATGGGATTTCCGCAATTTTTTAAGTTCATATTAACATGACAAGTAGGCTTATAAAATATATGGACTTATTAGTGGTTTTCCATTATCAGTTATGGTATTTTGCTTGTCATGTCTCTGGAGAGCTTGGGGGAGAGATCAGTTACTAGTGATTCAAAGTATGCATTTAAGGTCTAAACCCTGAGTTATAAAGCATGCTGAGATCTTGATGTCAGCTTGTAAGGTGTGGCAAGTAACCTAAGTCAGGAGTTGGGGGTTTATTTCCACACCACTACTACTCACCCTTCAAGGATTGAGAGTGGACAAATATCATGGGCTCAGGAGGGTTTACCTACAGCAAGTAGCCAGGGAACCATTCTGCTTCATGATGAGATGGTAATTAGGATGCCAGTATGCTTGTGTATGTATGTGTGCTGGGTGAAGGTCACAGCCATCAATCACACTCCATGTGTGTTTGCATGTGCGTGAGTGTGCAGGGTCATGTCAATCTGAAACGGGGCAGCAAATGAGAAGTGACTGCGCAGTTCAGCACCTAAAACATTTGCCCTTTATGCTGGAATGTTTGATTGCAAATATTAAAATATGATTGATTTACATCATATGATTTATGATGGAAATGGCTTAAAACAGAGGACAAATTCTGCATAAGAAAAAAGGGACCTATTTAAAGTGCAAGGTAAGCTCTGATGTTTTTTTTAAAATAAGCAGTTACATTTTAATGATCATATTACAAATGCATTCAACATACACATCCAGGCTAAAGGTCGACATATAGGGTTATTATGTTAAGGTGCTCTCCTTACTAAGAAAAAGATAATGGGCGATATAAGGGTCACGAAAAATGTTTGTTCAATATTGTCATAAAATCAATAATGTAACTATTGGGATACAGACAAATCTTCTTTTCTTGCTTTACCATCTTAGCAATGGTTTTCTTGCTGCCCCTTCACCGATCAAACCCGCAGCTCTGAGTTTTCTTCACAATTGAAACTAATACTTGGTCCAGTGTTAAGCTGAGCTACAAGGTGTGTCAAATTAGCTGCCTGTCACACAAGCTGTTGAATCTCAGAAACCTGTATTTGATGCTGTTGTGGATTTGAGTGTGTCAAAGCTCTTCCTGTAACAGACCCATTCAATCTTCTCCTTTTTCTTTGTCTTTTAATGATGTACCAAATTGTACTTGTGACATTATGGTTTTATTTGTAATTTCTCAAAAGGAAAGAGCTTCCATCTTAAGAAATAAGGCCCTTTCAGAGTCCTAACGGAGTCTTTCACACTGAAACTGATGGACTGTGATGCCGTGTAGATAGTTCAGTTGGAGCTTGCTTGATTTCCGGCAATGCATTAATATTATCCTGACCAGTCAGAGCTCCATTATCATGACTGCAGACCAAACAAACGGGCACCAAGATGGCACCAGAACAGCCAATCCTGTTTGTAGTAGAACACAAAAGCTTATATGAGAAGCTATGCACTGACTATAAAAATGCTGAGGTTAATGGTCTAGGTGCATACTAGTCTATTCATGGGCAAAAAGAGCTGCAAACTCCTTGCTGATGGGAACTTGTGGAGGAGGGAAATTAAAGAGAAAAAAGTGGACATGAAACATAGAAAAAGGAAGAGTTGGCATGTATAAGAGTATAAGAGTGTTTCTTGCCCCATTTACAGAGCTTAGAAAAACTGTTGAATGTTGGGTGTGAATGCTCCACTGCCATTTTTCAATCTAAAAAATCAGGGAATTTTTAATGGTATATCTGGCTTCCTTTATTAAGTGTTTTTTTTTTTTTCTATCATTGTGATAGCAATCCAGATGTGCAATGCTGTCAAGCAATACTGTAGCACAGTAACACAGTATGTTTTGGCACTGATTTTATAGCAATAAAGACTTTGTAAATTGTTTGCATTCATTTTCAAAGCTTAATTTATGTCCCTTTACAGACCAGCTGTTAACTGTTAACCAGTGGTTTGTTTCCTAAAATAACATGACCATTTTTTATAATTTACATTATTTTTCATTATTTTCAGTTTTTTTTTTCTCAAAAGCCCTGGCAGTTTCCCTGTGTACAGCTTTGCATAACCTCTAATGAGTGTAGAGGTGAGTGTTCAAAACCTTTTAATCAGCAGTTTATATAGCATCAAGCTCTGAAACACTGCATTAATATACACTCAAAAGCTGCACATACTTCACTCTCAAATGAATGTGACAGATATAAAATGTAACAGTGCATATTACCATTGTTATTAGTATTTGTCATTTTGCATTTAGAGGACTGACGAGTGAATTGTGTCTCTGAGAAATATAGCACGCTGCCCTTCATTTCTACGCGGCACCCAGCACAGCTCCCCCTCCAGAACACCATCCAGACATGTAGCACATTATGCAGGGAGATAATGGGATATTGAATCTCCACTCCATGTCATTTCAGGAGCAGCAGCACTGCCGTTCTAAGAAGGACACCATTAACATCAACATTATCTGTCATCACCATAAAGACGAGTCTTGCATGTTAATATCCTGTCACGTGTCGAGACACTGCAACATTCTATTTCACCTCATTGAGAGTCATGGCAGTGTGTATGGAGCAGGTGCTTGTATTCCAAAGCTGCAGACCCTGGAGAGCGCTCAAAAGAACTGCCAATGAACATCCTGTGCACGACTCCCCATCCAGAATACTTTAAACCAATCCAGTAACTTTATTTAACTGTGAGTTATATGCATATTGTAAATATCCAGACAAACCATAACACACTGCCATTACCTTAGGCAGACTGACAATGATGTAGGCCTTTCACAGTGAATTGTTTGGTACATAGATACAGCATTGTTAACTGTAGTGATTATTATTATTATTATTATTATTATTATTATTATTATTATTATTATTATTATTATTATTATTATTATTATTATTTACTGAACATTGATGAAATCTGTCATATTCAATTTGCCCCATTTAATCAACTCAATGTGAAGGTAATACTGCTTTAAAGGGCCCATACTAAAGTAAAGTATTCTTTTGTTTTGAGTTCATACACTACGAAGACAAAAGTATTGGGACACCTGCTTTTTCATTGTTTCTTCCAAAATCAAAGATATAAAAAAAAATGTATCCTCCTCTCTGTACTGTCCAGAGAAGGATGTTGGATGATCAACACCCTGCCTCATCCCCAATTCCCCAACCCTTCCCAAAAGTACTGGATGGAGGGCTCTCATTCCAGAGAACACAGTTCAACTGCTCAATGCTGGGGGGCTTTATACCCCTGTACTCCACCAGGCATTAGACACGGTACCAATAACTTTTGTTGAAATGTTCCAGAGAGTTCATTTGTCCATAATTCTCTACAAAGACTAGACAAGCTGTATATGTGCATTTGCACATCTGTGTCAGCAATGAGCACAACTAAAAGCATCTGAAGGCATTCATCATAAGGGGTGAACACAAACATTTGGACATATAGCCCATACAAGTATTTTTTTGATGCTTGCCATGAGTTACATGCCCCTAGAAGCATACACTTCAAAACACTCCAAACCCATTGCACTTTCAGCGCAATTAGCTAAATTAATCAACAATGGTAAGAGTACGGAGTTTGATAGCCATCGAAGTTAGCTGACAACAGAGATCAGACAGAGTTTGGACTGAGTCACCCTACTCTGATTGTTGGCTTTGTCCTCAAAAGAGTAATACCATTAAATGTTTCAGAGAAAAACTGCATTACATTTTGGGCTATGTGCCTGCCCTCTGATGAAACTCATCTGTCGGTGCATTCTCTCTCTCTCTCTCTCTCACACACACACACACACACACACACACACACACACACACACACACACACACACACACACACACACACACACTCTCTCTCTCTCTCCTCTGACAGGTCCATGTGTTTAATATTCATGACTAAAAACAGTTACAGTAAATCACTGTTCCAGTTGAATGGAACTTATGGCATATGAAACTTACCTTTCAGCTGACACAGTCTTTCCAGCAGTGTCACACATTAGCAATACAAATTGAGAGGAAAATGATTTTAGAGTTTGCAAAACAGTGGATGGCATAATGAAAAAACTGCTTAATATCAGCAAAGTTGACCTACAAAAACAGAGTTGGCACAGTTTATTTTTGCACAGACCACATGCTTGTTAATTCCTAAATTCATATTGGCATTCCCATACAGTAGCATTAATCATAAATTCTATGTAGATAATAATAATTGCTATCGTTAATCCCTTCATAAGGTTCTAATTGGTTTCTAGCTGGAGGAAATTTATCATTGTGATGCCGAAAAGGACTTGAATTGTTGCATTTTTATGGGGAAATAGCTAATTTTCGCAGCAAATTTTAGGCCTCCATACTATCTTACAATCAGTGAAGTGGTGGAGAGAGAGAGAGAGAGAGAGAGAGCGAAAGAGAGAGACTGTATGGGATTGTTATGCGAGAAGGCCGTGTGTGCTGTATTTAGCATAACTGAGACACTAATGTTTTGAAATTAGTAGATAAAACATCTTAAGCCCTTAAATGCAGGTAATATCTAATCTTTCTTCAGTTTTGTCTTCAGTTTGTGAAGCATGCTCAGGTGGCTTGACGTCTGGTGTGTTGACTCATATTTTGACCATATTTTGTCTTAAGAAACATTTGGATCGCTCTCATGACATGTTTAGAGTCATTATCTTGTACTGTGAAGTGCCGTCCTACTAATTATGCAGCATATAACATAGTATAATGAAAATGTGTAGCTCTACACACTTCAGAATTCATAATGAAAATTGTATCTGCAGTCACACCATCATCAATAAACAGCAGTGACCCAGTTCCACTGGCACCCATATGTGCTCATGCTATAACACTGCTTCCACCATGTTTAACATATGTCTCGATATGTCTTTTTTTCAAGCTGTTGACTTTTGGCATGTCAGTGTATCTTTTGGGAGTGTAAGTACCGCAACTAAAATGATTAGATATATTGCCTACATTTGGGATGCTTTCTCTTAATGAGATGTCCTTTTTTGCAGTGTAGATCACACGCCAGCAGTGCAATACTTCTCTACTTGCCTTTATCACATCTCTATACTCAAAGCCTTTCCCTTCCTCCTGTACTCAATCTAACTGCATTTTTTACTACTCTTTTACAGCTTGTTTGTGTTCCCAATCACCGCCCTGGACCTCTGTCTCTCCCACTACGGTTCTGTACTGTGATCTCTCCAAAGGGCTTTGCCCCCCAATAAGATTCTATCAGCTACTCTGATAGGAATAAAAAACAAACAGAAACAAACAGACAGAGGAAACAAAGAGAAGAACAGCAACAAGCACATAGCTGGCCTTACCAAATAAAAAGCCTGTTTCAGTCCGCTTCCTCTGAGCCAGGGTTGCAGAGCGTCCTCTGTCTCTCCCTGACCGCTAGCTGTGCCACAATCGCTATTACACCCATATCAGACAGGTTTCAATGGTCAGACGCTTTCAGTACTGTCATTTCAGGCCCAATGGCCCGCAAGAGGCTTTGTCTCCTCACAAATAACTATAATCGCCCTTATCTACAGGCTGGTGAAGCCCTACAACACTATCTTATCGCCCACCAAATACGTTTCTGTGGACTATCTCCAGAGGACGCATGAGGGAAAATTGCCACTAAACCCATACTAGCTACTGACATAAATCACTAGTAGAAAGGAGAATTGATAAGACCTATCTCCCTCCAACTTTAATCCACAAAGCACTTTTTGGGCAAGAGCAGGATGGCTAACTTATTTCAAATTCAAAGGGCCATTACACTTTAAAGATAACAGGAAAATGGTGGTAATCAGATCAATCTGCAAGTTCAAGCCATGGTGCCAAAGCCTTATTTTAAAGGAGAATTAAAAGGATAGGACAAAATTGAGATTTGTTTTTGAAACAGAACCATCTCACAATCATTGACCACCTCAACTATATCCATACATGGGCTGCACAACAGTGATAAGCTTCTGCTTCTGCCTTCAATAGCTACCTTTACCTCTTATCACATACATGTGCAATACCTCTGCGCCAGCTAGGAGGTCTATAGACACCATCCATCATGAGCGGCAGAGGAGAAGAGTCCGGCATTTCTGCCATTGTTTAATGCATAATAGAAGAAGAAGAACAATGGAAAAGGACACTAAATATCGGGTAAATGTCTGACTCTGTCCTCAGAAGACCCAGGTATTCATAAAGAACTCCACATAAGACCCAGGCATTGACATATGATCTTTTATATCACTCATAGACACCCACCAACATCTGCTTGGAGGTGTGGAGACTGATGTCATGGCTGGGTGGAAAGACCACTATTAAATTTAAAATGACTACATATTACTTACACATTTACACTCTCTCTCACATCCTGTTCAGACATAAACCTAATGCAGTTTGGAAGGTCCGTATGAAATGTTCTCGGCAGCAGGTCTCTGAAACATTTGGCAAAGTTGTCTGTGTTTAACATTCCATAAATCTGCCATGACACAGTTAAATTTACACTAGTTTGCTAGCACCCGAACCTATTAAGGTGCCTTAGCTCAAGCTGTCAGAACACTGACAGGTTGCAGGCTGCTTTGGTCCACCTCCTCACATTACATCTGATTATCCTATCTTCAGCAGGTACATTTGCTGAAGATATGATAAACACTTGGTGGAAAATTCATTTTGTTCCCCAGTTCTTCAGGTCCCAACTCTCAAGGAAATGAGACAACCATGTGTACACATGAAGACAGGGTATTGTATGGGGCCCTGCTCAAGCTGCTCCTGTTTTTCCCCTTTGCTATGCAGTATACATTACAGTGTGGGCCTGGCCATGGCCATCTACGAAGAGCTTAATTGTCTGTGATCACCTGCAGCCCTACAATGAGCCGAAGAGCCAGCAGCATGAGCCATGGTTAATGAGCGGACTGCTGTTATTGTTTCTGAAGAAAACAGGACAGAGAATGAGTTGCTGGAGAGAGACAGAGAGAGAGAGACAGAGAGACAGAGAGAGAGAGAGAGAGAGAGAGAGAGAGAGAGAGAAAGAGAAATGTCACAGTAATTCTTTTCCTCACTCTCCCTCAACAGCTGTCAGGGAGTTGGAGCTCCATCTCAGCAGCTGGTTCTGAGGTTTTAGTGCTCACTGCCAAAAAGACTTGAGTCTTGACAAAACGCCCCTCAAAACACAGATTATAACTATCATAACTCAGTTTAAATGAGACTCCAAAGCCAATGTGAATGTGTCATCAAATCTGAGGACATTTCTCTGGACCCAAGTGCAAGTGTGTGCAGATCCAGTTATTCTGCACGAACACCCAGTGTCAGACTGTATATGATTCCGCTGTATTAGCAAACTATGACATTGTGGAAAACACATTTTCCCTCAGCTCGACTGCTGTTACTTCTCATAAGGAGTTTGCACTAGCATATGGTTCCATGTGGGCTAAAGGTACACTGGCTACACCCTGCAAGGAAGCAATCATTGGAGAGAACTGAGAGAGAAAGTGTAGAAGGGAGAACTGTTAGTTTACAAATGATACAATTACCGGGACACTGGAGTAGTGCTGTCTGAAGGAGACAAAAGTGACCTAAACGAATGCCATGGGGATGGGGGGTGGGTAAGAGATTGACATTCAAGCTGTAATTGTGCTTAATCTAAATCAGGCATTACTAGGGGCCTGATTCTGTCAAAGTCAATGAGTTCATCTATTTAGTTTGGGGACAATTAACTGCTGCAGATGTTTGCATTTACTGTTCTTGAGGCTGACTGAGGAGACAGGCAGAGAGTCCCAAATGTTACAGCCAGCCTGGTCCTGTCCTGAGTTGGACTTTGTTTTTTTTTCATAAGCTCAGATACCACTCCTCGCATGACGTTGTATTTTCCGAAGCAGATGTTGTAGCATCCATAGCTCCTCCTTTAATGAAGCTTAACCCTCAGAACCCTTCAAGCATCTGGAAAGGAGATTTACCACTGCTGTGAGTCACACAGGACACAGACCATTCACAGCCCTAGCTACCCTGTTGATATTTCCGCTACAAGATTGTCTGTTGTTTTTGTTCATGTCTGCTCCTCTTTTCCCACTGTGGAAATACGAATATAAAAAGAGCAATCCACAAAATATCTTCCATCTCTCACTTTGTCTAAAAATCTGAAATGCGTGCATGTCTGGTCTAAGTCACCTGTCTTCCATTGAAAAGTGATGCATAAGTTGCAGATGTGTAGTCCCATTATTAGGCAAAGTGTGAAAAAAACTTGTTTTAAATCTATTAAACTATTAAAACACAAACAGTTGTACTGTTCATGCTTATTTTATCGGGCAGATTGAGTAAACATTTAATAGTGCAGGCTAGAAAAAGTCAGTTCTCTGGTTACTGATTCAATTAATTGCAAGATTTGAGATGGAGGTCAAACCTGCAGGAAGGTTGGACAGGAAAAGGGTTCTAGAGATACATGAAAGTCAAAAAGACTGAAAAAGCACTGCATAAGATCCGAGTGTACATTCATTCACAGTTAGGCAAAAAGTTTCTCCCTAAGGTTATATATCCTGTCAACTCCAAGAGCACAATGGGCAATCCCGAGGGAAGTGTGAAAGAACCCAAAGGTAAGAGCAAAAATATATTGTAGTACGGTTTATGCTAGAACTGCAAAATTAAGGGTGTACTCACACTAGGCACACTGTACCATGCTCCAGCAAGATTCCCTATCAAAGCTGGTTCATTTGATGAGTGTGATCACTCCGAACAGTGCTCAGGTTCTCTCAAAGAGGTGGTACACATTATACACCTCCAGTGAGAGCCCTAATTGTGTCTGAATATGGAACCCAAACATGAAGTGCTACCTCTGTGAAGTCTTTTTTTTTTGCTGCACGATTAATAGAACTTTGTTGTACTGTGCATCACTGGAAATGTGAAACTTTTACTGTAATAACTATTTAATATGACATTACGTTGTCTCAAAGTCTGCAATGTGCCTTCAAGTGTTCCAGTAAAATGCCATTGACTTCATTCTTACCATGAACGAATGAATGAATATAAAAAAACGAAACAACTGATGACTAAATGGAACATAACATCATTTTAAACATTTGAAAAAGCAGCTACATCACTGGTCTAGATACTTTGGTCTGATAGAGAGTTGGCTAAACATTCCCCCAGCATCCACGTCTCAGACACAGATCCCCAGAGGTTTTAAAATTACCCAGCTTGAAGAAAGTCTGCCAGAGAGTAAACATCATAAAAACTTAACATACTGCAGGACATACAGATCAGAAATCAAATGCAGGAGCATGATGTCAACTACAAACTTTAGTAAATATTAGTGCAATCAAATCCTCACAATGAATGAGTAGCTGTCTCAGGAGTTTTGCCCTTTATTTGTATGTGAATGGGAGACAATGTGAGTTCTTTCACCTCTGCTTTGGAGGTACTGTGTTTTGAACACACTGTATGGCCTCCTGTGGTGAGCATTCATTTATCAAATATCTGCAGAGCAAAACCTGGAGAACAAGGTTCATGAAATATTATTTTAAACTTATCACCCCCTAATTACACCCTAATTAAACGGCAGGCTTTTTATTTAGATAGCTAACTTAAAACTTCTGACCATTCATTAGCTACAGAACTAATAGTATGTACATTACATAGTGATGATAGCAAACAACTGAAACTAGGTCAAATGATTTTTCCCATCCCAGATTAATACGAGGACTGCTGGAAAAGGGGAAATCCATTCAGAATGGAAAGTATTGAGGAGGGATGTGGCACGGATTCATATAGAGAAAATAAACATATATGAGATACAACAAAAACAGTACGGAAAAGTGCAGACAAAGCAGGTTGTCCTTGCCGGTTTCCTCCATAAAACAAGGCAAATGTCTTCTCGCTGGCTTGTGAATCAAGGGCCTTCTCCCCGGCCCGTTACCACGGCTGCCTGGCCGAGGGGACGCAGGGCGGGGCACAGCACGGGGGGAAGCCAAGCGCTTCCTGCGCCCAGTGCTGGCACACTGAAAGACTCTCACGGGAACAGGGCACAAGAGCAGGAAGTGTGTGTGTGTGTGTGTGTGTGTGTGTGTGTGTGTGTGTGTGTGTGTGTGTGTGTGTGTGTGTGTCTGTGTGTGTGTGACTGCGTGCGTGCGTGTGTGCGTGTCTGTGTTTCTCTGTGCCAGGCAAGCACAGTCAGACCCCACTCCCCATGGTTCTGGATGGGGAAATCTGGCTTTATGGCAGGAACAGATGTAAAAACATGCAAGGACACTCAAACAAGCAACACATGAACTCACCAACACGCACACATACACAACCATTGGACACACATGGTGATCCATGGAAGCGGATCAAAAATAAGATCACATCATCATCAGATGACCTATTCAGCAAACAAACACTTCAAAAGGAGGGCTGCGGAAAAGGCAGCAGGGTGCAAGTCACACATTCAACACACACACACACACACACACACACACACACACACACACACACACACACACACAGAGTTCTTCGATTATATATATCATGATGTCACAATAAAAAAACAACAGTTTATGATATCCTTTGTGTGTTTACCTTCTCAAAGCAACCTCCTCAGGAGCCACCTCTGACATCTGATTCAGTTCACATAAAAAAAGTGGTAAAGCAATGTAATTCCCACAACTCACCCCTTTACCACACCCCAAACGACCAATCGATACGCATTTGGTACCTTTACTTTGGTGCTTTATTTTGCAGTGGAGCAACATGGCTAAGATACCCAAGTACCTGACCTCAATCAGCTGGTTTACACCTGGTGTTAACATGCAGCTTGTACCTGGAGAGTATCTGGATATATTTTAACACTTGTCAGTAAATTGTGTCCCCACTACATGAGCACACGTTCACCTTCACATACACAATGGCACATTCATATACACACACAGTGAGGAAGACAGAGAGAGCAACAAGGAGATAGAAGAGAAATAGATCCACAGAAAAAGTGAACAGTGAAAAGTGAATCAAAGTGAATAGTTAGTAGGTTATACACTTATTAGTAATAAATGTGGTCAAGATCCGTCTCTGACCACCTTCAAATGTGATTTGCATAATCTGGTCGCAATCCGATCACAGTGTGTCTAGGGAGTGTTTATAGCCTGCTTTTAATGCAAACAATTAACATCCAAATGTGATCATTAAAATCTATATGCAATCACCACATGCACATGTTTATACTGAGTGTAAACACGCTCAATGTCACTAAAAATACATTGGGTGCATCTCAATTATGTACTACACATTAATACTCTAAAGAATATGTTATTTTACTAATCTTAATAATGCAGGTTCAGCAGCTAAGTGCAGCATTATGAGAGAATGGATCTTCTTGTTTACAAAGAAATTTATGGACAAGCTGACAGATAAAGAACCAGCATCTGAATGTGAAAGAAGCAATCGGACAGTTGTAGTAAAGAAATATTTCAGGATTTTATAAAAATGATCATGTTATGTAGTTCTATGCAATTCCTGTGAGTGTTTTTCTGCCCACTTAAGTTGCATAATCATTTTTAAGCTGTTCTTTTACCGTAAAAATGCTACATAATGCTCCTTTAATACACAAAACACACTAATCTGTTTCATACTAACAGGAAATGATGAAGTGCTACTTTGCCAATATATGTCATATTCTCTTGCCACCAGTGTTGCTGCACCTAATACTGTTGTCCAGCATTTTTATTACATTTTTCTAGATGTGTATAGGCCCTGCCTTTCCATTTAATGTTGCAATGGGCAACAACAGTGTCCATCAAAATGATAAAAAGTATGGCTCATGGATATTTGAGTATACTGAACTTTGACACGTCTCAAAGACGAGTTAGTGTTACTATTTAGTACGTAATTGGGAGGCAGTCATACACTTCTATTATATTAGCCTTGTAGCTAAGAGTGTAATGATTTCAGTGGAGATTGAAAGATCTTATTTGGAACAGTGAACGTGTATCACTGATACACTGATACAACCCTCAGTGTCCTCCAGGGGTCCCTCATAGATCATCTTCTGTGTACACCACAATCTGAGTATATCTTATCAGAGGGTGCAGATAGGGGGAAAGGCTTATGATTTGTTATGCATGCACCAGCACTCAAATGACCAGGTTTTATGGCTTTTTTGTCATTTTAACTCATTATGTTTGCCATTGGAGACAATGAAATGGCTCTATTTGAGAACACTTTTATAAATCTATTGTGTGCTGAATAATTACAGTTCTGCAGAATTAATGTTAACATCCAAATGATCAAAAATCTTCAGAAGCTTCTGAGTCTGCACAAATGCAGATTGCATCCTTATTGCCCTACTGCACATGCATGTAAGTGACAATTTTACAACAGATGTAAAAACTTTCTTAACTTTAAATGTAGTTCAATGTAGGGAAACACAATGTCAAAAAGGGAACATAGAAGTATTTTGCATTGCAGAATAGATATGAAACCAACTCAAATTTGAATTTTTGAACAAAATATGTCTGGACTTTAAACTCAAATGGCACTGGAGTACACCATTACAATGCTATTTCTACATGGTGGAAAGAGACACTGCACCTTTGCAATAATACTAACAGCAAGCAGAATGCATAGCTCCACTGTGGTATCCTGTCCACTTCCCTCTCTTTAAAACATACTGGTGACCCTGTTTCCCCTTCATCCGGCACATCTCTCAAACATACTCTCACACTGATGGATTACAGTTGGCATATGTAGCCCAGATATTCACATAGTGTGCTGGAAAAAGGAGAGAGGAAAAAAGAGGCTAGCAACAGCCCACGGCAGCCCCAGGCATGCCAGCAGATCACACAGGCAAATGTAGAGAGATTAGCTCAAAGCCTATCCATATGTGGTGGAAGCCATGCATGCAAGGAACACCTTTCAGTGCCCTTCACCTTCCTCAGATACTCTACCTTTTATATAAATGTTATGTATTAGTGTAAATAGGTTCTATGATTACAGAGACCCATTTTAAAGATTGTTTAATGAACAATATATAGCTTAACCATGCTAAGCAATCAAATGTTTATTTGAGTAACATTTGAATAATGTTTATTTGAATAACATTAGCACCACTGCCAGATGAAGTGAAAAACACTGATTATTTTCATCTTCAGTGGCATCTGTCAAGGGGTGGATATTGGACAGCATGTGAACAGTCTGTTCTTAAAGGTGATGTGTTAAATACAGGAAAAATGGTCAAGAGCCAAACTGCCATGTCTAACCAACTGGGTCAGAACAGGTCTTGTGGACCAGTGACAGGGAATGCACACCTAATGTAATTCAAGGAAGCCCCCTTAAAAAGTTACAGGACTTAAAGAATCTACCACTAACCTCTTGGGGCTTCTTTACACTTGGCATTGACAGGTGTTTTGGCCGACTGGGCCACATTTGGGTTTCTCTTGTCTACAGGTTTAAACACCACTAAGATGCTTTGTGTTTGGATTATGATTGGATCAATCAAAACACGTTCAGAAGTGGTCAAAGACAGATCTCATCCACATTTAACACAAGTGTAGAAATGTGTTTTCTGTGATTGGATTCCATCTGGCAAATGGAAAGACTCTAATGTTAATACCAGATGTAAACATGCCCATGGTGTCAAGATACCATAGGATAACTGTGAGTCCATGCCTTGAACGGTGAGTTCTGTTGTACAAGGGGAACTTCCTTAATATTAGGTAAGTGGTACTAATGTAATGGATGATCAATAAATAACCACTGACTGGATTACATGTGACAATGGTTTATGACTGCAGGGGTGCACATTTGAATTCAACGTTGAATTCACTTTCCATTTTCAATGTGTAATATAGCTGAATACTGCATCACTCCAGCAGCTGAGTAGGGCCATTTCTAACAGATGGCACAGGGGCACAGATCCCAAGGGAAGCCCTGGCCCTGTTTGTGTGATTGCTGAGATGTTGCTCCCTCTTTTAAACATGTTTAATGTGTTTAAAATGCCTTTAAAATATATATATTATATAAACATGTAAACATACCTACAATCAGGTCCAAAGTATTTGTACAGTGACACAGTGTCTGTAATTTTGCTTCTGTACACCATCTCAACTGACTTGAAATAAAGACATGAAGATATAAGTGAAACATAGATTTTATTTGATAGGGTTAAATAAAATCTGTTTAGGAATCACAAACATTTTCATTGAGTGAAAAGCAGTTTCATGACCAGGTCTGGAACTATGGAATTAAAGGTCTGGAGTTGATTCCACATGCTGAATTATCTTATTCAGAGGAACTTTCAATGTGCAGCCTAAAGAGGTGTGAATACAAGTGAAGGAAGTCATCATTAGGTTGAGAAAAAAAGATAAGTCTGTCATTGTCTACAAGTCTACAGTCAAGATACGCCTTCATGAATGTATGTAAAGGAGATGCAAACCACTGGTAACACAAAAATAAGGGTCAAAAATCTGTCTAACATGGTGGTGGCATTATTATACTACCACTCCAAAGTTTTAAAACTGACATTTAAGCTCTTCAAGCCCAGAGAATAACCTTTTTTTGGGAACAGGTCAATGGTTAACAACTTACAGCTGGTCTCTAGCAATGGAAGTAAATTAAGCTTTGTAAATTGCTGCAAACATTGAAAGCCAATTTTACAATTCAGTGTTTTTTTTATTCAGAAAATTCAGTAGTCTGCATAAAAGTAGTGTTGGAACAGGCTGTGCCCTCTCTGTCATAGTATTTAGACAGCATTGCAATGACAATAACAAACCCTTGACAAATTAAGACAGAGCATTATTTTTAGAGCATTATAACTCTAAAAATAAAGCTATTTCCTTTAGACAAATTACAAAAAGAGTGTGGTACGTACCATTTCCTACATCATCAAAAGACTCTTGGAAACTGTAGAAAATTGAAGAGGTCTGCGAGAGGAATAAATCTACAACTCAAATCCACAACAGCATAATGTGTTGTACATGGGTTACACAGTTGAGTAGTGTATGTCAAGGACATGTATGGCTGTCAGTATAATCGGGTCACTGGTGAAGGCAGTAAAGGCTGGGTAAATTATCACATGGGAGGTAAATTTTGAGGGGTGTTGAAAGAAAGCATTGGCTGATGTTTACAGACTCCAAACCTCAGGATGTCACTGACTGCAAAAGATTTGCATCCAAATGTAAAAAATGTTTGCCCAATTATTTTTGAACTGTGAAATTGAAGAACTATGTAAAAATGACTGTTAATCCTAAACGATTATGATTGTCATTTTAGATACAGTGAGGTGGTTTATAGAGTTCACTGTATGCTATTCGTATTTGGACAGCAGTCACTGTCAAAACATACTCATCATCAAAAAAAAATTGTTGCACCCAGAAGGAATCAACTAATTGCAATGCACGACTGTAATGATGTCACTCTGAATAGCAGCGAGTCATCTTTAGTGATGAGTGCAACTTTTCTCCCCGGAAGTGCCAATTCCTCAACCCCATTACCATCACTCTCCCCCTATCCCATGCGATGCTCCCAACACTAGGAGGGTGAGGACGAACACATGCTTACTCCAATACATGAAACACTGCCTTTATTGGAACTACCTTCTGCCAATGGCAAGCAGCATGACCTGGGATTCGAACCTGCGATCCTCAGATCATAGTGGTAGGAATTTACACCATTGAGCCACTCTGAGTTATTAATATTACATTTTTAATAACTTATTGTTCTTCCTTCTGAATAGCAAAGTAATTTGCCACTTTCTTAAGGGTGCAATTGTTTTTTTGACAATAAGTGTACTTATGGACCTGACTGTACTTGCAAGGAATTTGAGACATATAGGTGTTATTCCCAAAACTGTGTCTTCAGTTTGTTCTGTAGTTTTGTGAAAAGATCTGATAAAGAAAAGTGTTGCAACACTATGGCAATAAAAAGACAATACTCGCTTCACTGAAAGCTGTCCGTGATTCTATTAATAATATCAACCATTATCTACACATATTTAAAAATCACAACTTTGTCCATTTTATGTCCAGCTGGCATTATGGGAAACATTTCAAACTAATTCTCTAAACCTCCTAGTGGTTAAACAACCCAAAAGACTTCCCAGGCTCCTAAGTGCATTACTTAAGTCTAATGTGTAACACATTACCCACAATGATCAATAGAAGGTAGCTCAGACTGCCTCTTGGTGTGAGAGCACTTTGCTGCTTCACACAGCTCACATGGCATGTTGTCTCTCCTTTTTTTAAAAAAGAGCTGTGTGGGGCTGCAATTTAAGTTAGTGTTGTACACAGCTGTGGCAGGAGCTTTGTTCACATTAATGCTCACGTATGGGGTGTTAGACCCCAGCTGGACCTCTACAGCACTTGTATCTGACATAGCCTGAGAAAAACCAATACAGCCCCTATACAGGAACACTTGGTGTATCAGTGAATGTAAAAATAACAAAAACTTCTCTTGGTTGTAGAATAAAATTCATGTTGTGAATAGCGGAATATGTGCACAGTGCAGTAACAAGAGTTAGTGAGCACATGATTCAACTACTGAACTGTAGATCACACACAGACATTCTTTAAAATAAAGTACTTCAATGTGTTCTGTGAGCGATGCCATGGGAGAGCTACTTTTGATTCCCTAGAGAACTATGAGACCTTCACCAACTGTTCCTAAGAAATGTACTTAAAACCCTTTTACGCAGTTCTCATTAAAATTCTAACATTTTACAAGTATTTGAGATTTGTTCAATCTGAAAGGACAATGGGATCCATCCTTATAAGAGCAGAGCTCTGAGCATCTGTGAGGTGTAAAATCACATGAATCTGACTTAGGCAGTTTAAGACTTTACTCTAAATATTCTTAGAAAGATAATGATGAATGAGATTCCTTGTCTGTAATAGATTAATTTGTGAATGCAAAGAGCAAAGTATTGACATCAAGTGAAACATTATAAACATGTCTTTTTCTATGGCATCTTTCAAAGATCCCCTTATAGTACCTTTATTTTTAAGAGTGCAGGGGCCATGTAGTAGTACACCTGTCTGGCATGATAATCTACAGCTTATTTGAAGTCCTCAATCCCCAACCCTCCCCAGACGTGAAACAGTAACACCAGGAAATAACAATAGTGCAACAGAGGCCCAAAGTGCCCTGTCAAAATGAATCAATTGAACACATTCATTATAAAAAGGTTTTGCAAAGGATTCATGCCCTCTTGATTTCATTCCAAAAATAGCAAAGTATTTGCAGCAGATGGTATTGAATAATGAATCCTCAATAGGTCATACACGTTTCACTTTTGCCAGTGCATAATGTGGTTGCTTTCGCAGCGAGTTGGCCTACTCTAACAGCATAAAGAAAGTAGAAAATGCAATCTCTTTGCAGTAAGCTACGTATAAAATTTACCCGAGCACTTGAATGGCTCGCTTTTTCCACACCATTTGCTGCTATCAAATTTAGCAGAAATATTTTTCATTATTCTTTGTGCGTGTGTGTCTTGTATTATGCTTTTGTTCTTAATGTGATATAAACAGGGCCCAGCTGAGAATGAAATCTTCTGGTAAATGGTCCTGCATAATTATTCATTTTCATTTTCAAAAAGAAGAAATTCACAAGTCTTTATCTGTTTACCAGAGAAAACTGGAAATGCTTGTACAGTAGGATTACAAAAAGACAAGTCGGAAACCCAGAAAAAAAGGTGCTTGACTGCCCTCAACTGGGTGAGCTGCTCACAGCAGCCTTTGTGATGTGTTTGGTTTTCTCTCAGGCACATAAAGTAGATACATCAAACGCCAACCCATGTTACTGTAGGTTCACTAAAACGAGCATGAAGGTCACCATGCAGATATGAATGATCCTACCTGAAACTACATGACAATAGAGCAATGCTTCCAAATCACCCATTTCCATCACATCCATCATGTCCTGTGTGTTACTGGGAAGGTTTGTAGCCTGCAAGCAAATGTGCACACACTGCAAAAGCCCAACTGTAATACTTGTAACACTTACAGCTTTTTGAGGACTTTGATTGCATGGCTGATGAGCTTCTCTTGTGTCTGTTTCTCCTGAGGCTGATTCTTTTTCCTCTCCTGAGGAGCCTGGTTCTCTATGGCTTTAAGTCTCCGTGGAGTATGGCTACAGAGAGGACACACAACCAAGCAGCTCAGTCTTTTAGTTATTAACCACAATTCAGAAGCACAAATAAAAAAAACCCATCAGAAATACATATACATCTTTACACAACTACAAAGCTCTTGCAAATTGTTTGAGAAGGAAAATATCATCGAAGAAGAAAGAAGTCGTCAGATTGCCATATTGTTAGCAGCTGCATGAAACCAAGCACCCTGCAGTCAAAATTACCTTAACTGGAGCTCATGACATTGTTTTAGTGGTAATCATTGTGGCATTTGCCATTTAAACCAGCCCATGAATAACTCCTTGGCAAGCTCTTTACAAGATGCCCCAGCTCCAACTGAGAGCGGATCTATATTCAAGCCAATTAAAGGCATGACTCATATGTCACTACCCACAATAACATTCATTTCTACAGGCCTGCCAGCCTGTTCCTGCACTGTAAACATTACTCAATCTATACGAGTGGGATTGTTACGGGGCAGCTTTGACTGACAGGCAGCAGCTCCCTGCGTCACGCCTCTCCAGGGGAACAGAGAGAGGCAGCCCACGCGCCTTTTGTCTGAGATATCCTGTTTGTGACTTTCTTTTTTAGCTACTGGTAAATGCACAGATGCAAACAATGTGGAACATTTCCAAGAACAAAGAGACACACGTCCGTTTCCAAAGCCATTTTTAAATCAGAGGGACAACTTCACTAAAATGCCACAAAAACAACAAAAGAATGCCACAAAACAGCTGTGAAGCATTGACGATTTTTGATATCCGGTTTTGCAATTGTCAGCTCAAATGTACAGAACTGCTGTAACATAACTGATCTGAGTCAAATCACTAAAGATGAAATAACTTGATGGATGGATGGATGGATGGATGGATGGATGGATGGATGGATCCTGTAGGTTTTTAAAACATAATAAATAAAGATGTAAATACAATATAATAGGGATGTAGAAAAAAAAACTATACAGTGTGTTTACAGAATACTGAACTATACAAAAAAACAAACAAACAAACAACAAACAAAGAACATACAAGAATCACTAAGTTGAGTCCTGTGGTGAAGTCTGCAACTGGAACATCCTCAGTGCAAACGGAGGCTGTACAAAGATGCAAAGTGTACAGTGATAAAATGATGTGACATGATGTGTAAAGTAGCTGAACCTAAAATATTAACCAGTAACTGTACAAGCAGAAACTGCAAGAGCGAAAAGAAATAAATATGTTGATATATGTATACAGTGCACATACATATGTAATAATGACTAATGATTGTATGACTGGTCTTAAGAAAAACTTGTCCCCAATGGCCTCTCGTCCCCCAGGGACAGAGATAGAATGTCTGATGACTGTTGGAACAAATGATCTCCAGAGTCTGTCAGTTGAGTCTGTCTTCCACTGAACAAAACTCCTCTGCTTTGTGATTACAGTGTGTAATGGATGGCTGGCATTGTCCATGATAGAAAGCAGTTTATCTCCAGTCCTTCTCTCCTCTACAGGTGCTGTAGACAAGGCCAAGTACTTGCAGTATAGTGTGTTTGATGATGCAGGACAGAGAACCTGACCCACTAACAGAATTTCGAACCTGGATCAAACTGAGGTTAAGTGTTTTGCTCAATGGCACTGGGTAAACTCCATTCTCTGTGGTACCAAACCGAGACCTAAGCTACCAGCAAGTTATCTAGCTAGCCTGTTGAGGAACAAGGTGCTTCAAATAACCTTCAGGAAAACTTTATGTTTTTATTGAAGGTTCCTTGAAGCCCATTAAGAGGTTCCTCTATGGTTTCACACTAAAGAACCTCCAAACGTTCTTCAAGGATCTTCAAAGATCCCTTCTGTTGGTTCTCACAAGACTCAGAATCACCGGATCTGCATGGCAATGGTTTGCATTGTACCTGGAGGAGCATTCTTACCGGGTAACATGGTAGGGGGCCACATTTGCTACACGCACACTCTCCACTGGTGTTTCAGAAGGTTCAGTGCTTGGTCCTCTTCTCTTCTTAACTCAGTTATGTGTAAGATGTTGAGTGTTGGGTATCGAGGTCTCCATTCTGACATATGTATTTGGCAGCAACTAAGCTTGAGGTATCTCTGGATTCTAGCCAAACTAGCCAATTATGTATTTTCTGAGTGAACAGCAAGCAGTTTTGGATAACAGCGTCTGCCAAAGGCCGTAAATGGAAATGTACTTTTAATAGTGTACATAATGGTGTAAAATGCCACTGTAATGTTTGTTACAATCAGTCATGATTATCTATTCATAATACTCACACGTTGCTCCCTCGGTCCAGCGGGATCACAGGGTGAACTTTCTTGGGCCGCAGGAACATCTTCTGATAGGAATTCATGAATTCCTCATGAGCCTCCAGAGAAGACTGAGAGTCCCTGCTTTAAAGAATAATGACCCAAACATTACAGCATGTCAGAGAGATAAAATATCACCATATCTTAAAAGCAGAATGATATATTCTCGTATTTATTCCAGGGAAAAACAGTGATTACAGCTACTCTTCAAAACACCCAGTAATGTGTGGTCCACCAGAGGCTGCCAGTCTTCTTACCCTTGGCTTAGGCCGCTGATTCTGCACAGGGCTCTCAGCTGGGGGTAGTTGATGCCAGTTATTCTCTGCTCATCTGTGACAGAATGGTTTGCATTTACTCACCCAGTGTCAATGCCTCCACTGCTTTATACTGCTTTATAAAGGTTCTCATGTTAAACAGAAATGAAATAATGTCGCTGTTTTAACGCACCGGTGTGGAGCAGGCGGGACCTGGTCCCGGCGGGCTGCAGAGGCATCGCTGCGAATGGAGTTAGAAAACAGGTGATAAGACAGGAGCCCTTCAATGCTTCGGGTTCACTTGCTTCTCCACTTGGTCCTCACTGCTGCAGCCGGCATCTGAATGACTGTCGTTTCCATGGCAACCTGAAAACAACGTAGAAGCACGCTGTAAATAATGTAGACGTTTTTGCCGCAGCCTTCCGCTCAGCGATTGGCTAATATCGCCCAACATGCATCGCTAGGATTGGCTAGTTGTTCATTAATGACCCTGTGTTTCTATGGTACAGCACACCGTACCTTGTTTATGTGTTAGTATTAATATTTAGAAAATTATATAATAATAATAATAACAACAACAACAACAACAACAACAACAATAATAATAATAATAATAATAATAATAATAATAATAATAATTATTATTATTATTATTATTATTATTATGGTTATTGTTGTTACAGTAATAATAATAAGATGAATAATAATTATAATTATTGTTGTTATTGTTGTTTGATGTTTTTGTTACAATAGTAGTAGTAGTAGTAGTAGTAATAATAATAATAATAATAAAAATAATGGTGTTACAGATTGAAGCCCATGGAGAGAGCAATGTAAACCACTGAGCTCAACCCACCCTCTGTCTCTGAACTGAAGTGCACAGATTCTGTAAGCGTGTTAACTCCCGCAAAGCCACTGGCCCAGATGGCGTTCCAGGGCATGTGCTTAAAGCATGCGCAGATCAGTTAGCAGGAGTCATTGCAGACATTTTTAACACCTCTCTCCCTGGTGCCAGCATGATTTAAACTGGCTACCATTGTTCCTGTTCCAAAAACAGACAGCATCACTTGTTTAAATGACTGGTGCTCATAAGCAAGTGCTCATGTCATAAGCAAGTGCTTGGAGAGCATGGTCAGAGACTTCGTCTGCTCATTACTGCCTGCCAGAACATCCCTGTACTCCCTGTACACCCATGACTTCAAAGCCAGACACAACTCCAACGTCATCATTAAATTTGATGATGACACAAAAATCATTGGCCTGATCTCCAGTGACAACAAGGCAGCCTACAGGGAGGAGGTCAGCCTCCTGACACACTGGTGCCAAGAAAACAACCTCTTTTTAAAGGTCACCAAAACAAAGGAGCTGATAGAGGATTTCATGAAGCAGGAGAGAGAGCACTTCCCTACCTCCATCAATGGGACCACTGTGGAGAAGGTCAGTAACAGGTTCCTTGAACTGACTGTATTATCAGTTGTGTAACTGGTTATATACCAGTTAATTTTGAAACTCTAGGCTTCATATGCATTTAATGCATGTAAAGAATGACACAGATAATAGTCTGTCTGGTGAACACTAATAGTTCACTAGTATTGAGACTTTAAACATTACAATTTCATACAATCCATGTGATAAGGAGTAGTGTTTAAAAATTCGTTCTGACCTCCATTTGTGAGCATTTCAAAGTATTGGAGTGACCTAGTCAGGCTCCAGACCTGAACCTGAACCTAATAGAAAATCTTTGGAGGGATGTTCCACAGTGACAGCCCCGAAACCTGAAAGATCTGGAGAAGATCAGTATTGAGGAGTGGGCCAAAATCCCTGCTGCTGTGTGTGCAAACTAGATCAAGAACTACAGGAAATGTCAGACCTCTGTAATTGCAAACAAAGGTTTCTGTACCAATTTTTTTTTTTCAGATTCTGTCTCTCACAGTTGACTTGAGTTGTACCTACAATAAAAGTTAAAGACCTCTCCATTCTTTGTAGGTGGGAAAACATGCTTGTTAATCAACTACTTATTTTCCCCACTGTATACATATATTTAAAAAAAAAAAACTTTATTATTGTGTTATTTAAAATACGTATCAATATTATCACTTCTCAGGACTTTTATTTCTAAAATTTGAAAAAGAGCAAACATCCCTTCCTTTCTCATTTTCCTCTATAACCCAATATCTTGTCCAGTGACCTCATTAGCACTATCCCCTCTTGCTGATAAGTCTGGAGTGCTGGAGTCTGCATTCAGATTGAGCATATTCACATGGACAAAGCAATAAACATGCGCTGGAAGCTTCTTTAGCATTTAAACTGGGAATGTATTCAGTTGAAAACTAGTGAGGTTTAGTCACTGACAATCATCACTCATCACACATTTATGAGATAACCATAGTTAGATAGGTTAGATATGTCTTGTAGTTTGTTAAGATGTGTATCATGCCTGTAGGTTATGAGTTATGAAGCTTAGAATACTGGCATGTAACTGCACACAAAGTGCAGATCTTGGGTTGTAATAGTCATGCAAAATTAAAAATGACCTTTATTGTACACTATGATGTTCTATTATCATGTCTATTTAATGTCTACTTTCATATCAGTACTTCATGCTCTTTCTATGACTGTTTTTTTTTTTTTTTTCATATCAAAAAGTGTTGGCTGGCATTTTCAGGCCAAGATCTCCTTTCTCAGGTTGTCGGTTCAGCCACTGCCCAATAAGACCACACCAGTAATCCCTTTTAACTGAAGAGGCTTACAAGGTTTAATTAAGTAAGTGGCTTTCAGCTTCATATGAGCAACACAAATCAAACAAAGTGAACTGGCTTCCATACAGTGTCCATGATCTGTTAGACTATGATGTATGTATGTATATATGTATGTATGTATGTATGTATGTATTTATGTGTGTGTGTATGTATGTGTGTATTTCTCCAAAAACAGAATGGTTCCTCAAAACAATGTTTTGTCATTATCACATGTACACAATTATGAACATCACTAAAAATTTAATAAACATATATCAAACTTACTTGTATCTGCATTTTTAACATAAACTATAGCTTCACTATTGTGAATATGTCCACTCGAGCCACAAGGGGCATTCACATGATACTACATGGCCTCAGTTCACACTGTGGGATTGGTGTTACAAGGGGGTATTAATGGTCTAAAAGCACTAATTACATCAGGCCCTCATGTTTTGAGGACAGTTGCTTTAGGGAGTAGCTGAACACTGATCTCCTCCCGACATCCCTCCAGACGGCAGCAGAAGTAGTCTGCTACTGGCATGTTTAACACACTGAAAAAAATCTTCAAGGGTCCTGTGGTTGGTTCAACCACGGCCCCAGGCCCTACTCCTGCTCCTGCTTCAGCTCCAGCTCCAGCACCAGCCCCTGCTCCAGATCCAGCACCAGCCCCAGCACCAGCTCCAGTTCCTGAATCTCAGCCAAAAGAGGTACATTGTAATGGTTATACAGTGCTCTGAAAACATTAATTTAGGAGCTTCCAATCTGCCTTTTCTATTTTCTGTGGAAATGTAGGATTTCTCAGTATATTATATTTGTGCTCCACAGCCTAATTATCACTGTGGACAATTTTAGTATGGTTATCGTGTTATGCTGTGGTGTGGGTGCTGTGAGATGTAATGTTAATACTGGCTATAGTAAGCAGTTAACGTATGGATACACATGTGATCCAAAGTAGCCTACATCATCGTGGCAGTTAAATGTTGTACATCAGCAGGAGATAACAACAGTAACAGACATGCTAAACTAAATTGTGACTAAAGTCTGACTGGTTTCTTTCCTTATCAGTTAAAAAAACAAACAAGAAATTCCTTTACAAGCTTAAAGACTGAGATTTGAATCCAAAAAGAAACCATAACCAGATTATTTGTAGTATTTGTATTTATACATATTTATACATTGAAATAGCACTATGATTAAATAAGGGAGGGTATATGCAAAATGATGTTTCCTAAAACTGTTATTCTTATTGATATCAATAATCATTGGAGATCTGAAATTTATCCTAATATATACAGACTTTAACTGTCTTTCTATTCTGTTCCAGCAATGTAAAATGAGTCTAATCTTGATCACTATTAATAATCATGTATTTGTGTTGTTCATGTCAAATTTCCTACCAAGAATTGATTAAGCATGGTGGCTTGCACCATTGGGAGCGAGATTAGTGCATTATTGTATTTGCTTTGTACAGTTATAGATAGGACAATGGAAAAGAGAAGCATGCAAAATTCCAAGCACTCTGAGAGGTTTAAGATATCAGATTACTTTTATAAAGGTCTCAGATCATAATTGGCTTGGTTTGCTTATATGTCACATTTAGTCATATAGTCATATAGTATTAATCATATAATTATAGTTACAACATTAGAAGAATATGAGTAGATAAAGCATCATTTCAGGCAGCCTCATTTGGTGGAGGTGGAGGTCAAGCTGAGGTCTGGCAGACATGACATTCAGGTAGATTTAGCATTATAGATTCTGGAGTTTTACTGTACACCTGCACAAATATGACCTACATAGTAATCATCAGAAGAAAATTTTTCGTGCTCCATATAATTCAGCAACAGAATTATTTAAAGGAACATGCAAACAAGGCTTGTGTGTTCAAGAAGTTATTTTTTTTTTCTTTCTTTTTTTTCTTTGCTATCATCACAAAGTCTGCAAAAGTATTAAAATGAAAAATGGCTTCTACAACAGAGTAGGGGTCCTAAACACACACACACACACACACACACACACACACACACACACACACACACACACACACACACACACACACACACACATAAAAATATCACAGAACTATGTAGAAGCCTTTTACAACGAAACATAGGGAATACATTTCACAAAAGAACTGAAAGAGCATTAATTAGCCATGCAAAGAATTCACAAGCTGTGATACTTGCCAGATGTGTGTAAATAGGTAGTCTGCTGACTGTACAGAGTGCTCAAATGTTTTGCTTTGTGCATTTTTATACTGGGCCATTGCAAAGTGTTGATGCATTTTACAGAAAGGAGAACCTGCAGACAATAAAAATGAAGCCAAAGAGAACAAAGAAGAGCCTCCCCCAGGTGGGTCAACAGCTGTTATACATAAATTGGGTTTAGAAAATGTATTAGTGATTTATGACCTTATGTGACATCCTGCACCAAATCCTAATGTTAACCTCAACACAAAATCTTATCCTAACCCTCATCCTGGCACTAATCCTAACCCTCACCTCAACGCAAAACTTTATCCTTATTCATTTCAACCTAATCAGTTCTCCATGCTCCAGTCACAGATATGTCTGTTACATCTCATATTAACATCCACAGATTCTCCCAATAAAGTGAAAAACAAATAAATCTTACTGAGTCTAACCAAATTTCATTTTGGCAGTTTCTGCACTTTGCAATCAATAATGTACACTTGAAAATGTACTGATCACTAATATGTTGAGATGTTATTAAGAGTCTGATGAGTGTTTATTTATTCTTTAATCTGAAAAAGACCAATCAGAATAAAGTCTCACCTTTTATATCATTATATGCATATGTCTGCTCACTTTTATTTTAATAAGATACTAAACCATATGCCTGTCAACACCTCAGTAGGAGAACACAATTTAAATGTGTTTGTGTGTTATACCATCTCCAGCCCAAACGTCTGCCCCTGCTCCTGTCCCAAAACCAGAGGAGAAACCCACTGAGCCTCCTGCAAATGGACAACCACCAGCTGAAGGGTAGCATTGCAACATCCCTACATTTATTTCTTTACACATCTGTAGTCGCACCTGGAAAACACTATCATGCAATTATTAAAATTAGTTTGCTTATCATCTGTTTTGACTGTGTGACTAAAATAGGAATCAGACCAATTACAGATTAAGGTAAAGAGGCCTGCTGGCCAGATCCTGTGTTTGATCAAGAAGCCGATTAAACAAAGTATCTTGCCTAATTAATTAAAGCATCACAGGCTGAAACCCAAGTAAGGGAAAGAGTGGAGCTTGAGACTTGCACTCAGCAAACATAAACATTACTCATGTGGTCCATGTGTATCTGCCAGAGAGTGGGAGGATTACTGAGGTGAGGAGCTATGAGAAGATTATGAGATTTGCAGCTCTTGTGTTTTAAGAAGCTCCTCGGAGCTTCTTAGGTTTAAGTGATGGGACCATAAAAATATATAAAAAAAATTAAAAAGCCTGCATCAAAGCAACAGGGACTCCATAGTGGTTGTTAGTATAATGAAGAACACATCCCCCATTTATCCTTCAGCATCAGAGAGATTCAGCTGGCTGCAGGACAATGAGTGGGCATTACTTCCTCCAGTATGCAGTTTATCATGTTTATGGTGTGCTGAGTTTGAATTAAAGCTTGGAAAATAAAATTTTGCAAAAGTTTACTTAATTTCTATTGTTAAAATTTCCCCAGCAGAGGGAGACAAAGCAGGACAGAGGCATCCCTTTACTGCAATATTTGACTGTCTTGAATGTTTCTGAATATCTTGGTAGCTTGGTTTATTTATCTTAATAAAAATCATTAAAAGAACACCTCTCCAACTGTTAAGTATAGGGCAAATTAATGTGTTGCAGCCAATGGTATGGGGGATATTTTAGTACAAAAGCAAGAATGGATTCAGTTAAACATCAGCAAATTCTTGAAGTAAGCATAACACTGTTAATAAAAAGCTAAAGATAAAAAGTGAATGGCTTCCACAGCAGAATCCTGATCCAACAAATACCTCAAAACCAACAGTAGACTATCTGGTACAAGCTGAATGTTTTGCCATGGCCCTCACTCTCTCCCAACCTGAACATCAAGTCAATTTCTCTGATTTTCAGTCTATATAAGATTGATTGATTTGCATAGTAAATGTTATCAAATTTGTTAAATAATTTTGTCATTTGTCTTCTGTAATTGATATTCTTTAGTTTGTTTTGCTCTGAGTGCAGTAGGGTTTAGCTACTCATTTTAGAATTTGTTTGAATTTGTTTGTCTTAGGGAAGAAGCAGTACCCCCTCCACCAGGTCCAATCATAATAAATCAATACTCAGATGCTCAACTTCGAGACATAATCAAAAGAATGCGTGAAAGAACGAACATGTACAAGGAGAAAGCCATAGACCCCTATGCATCCTCCCCAGAACGGAGCCCTCCAGTCAGTGAGTATAAAACAGTCTCACAGTTTTACATACACACGTTAACTAGGGTTGGGCAATTCAATGGTAATAAGGTTTATTGCAATATTTGAAAATAATGATAGTCTATACTTTCACAAGGCACTGTAAATGGCCAAACACTAGTACATCTCAAAGAAAATATATTTTAATTCATAATTTAATTCATAAAGGTAAACTGTCATATATATTATATTCTACATACGTAACATGAACTATTTCAATTCTTATTTATTTTACTTTTGATCAGTTTCCCTTTTACCTTCCAGTTTCTTAATTTATTCAAAAATTTTATTTCAAGTTTGAGTACATTACGATTCAGACAGCTATAACTATTCACAGCAACTACAGTCACGTGAAAGACTCTGACCTTTCAGTTGTGAAGAAGGTGATTATCGACACCCTCCACAAATAGAGAAAGCCACAGAAGCTCATTGCTGCCTGTTCTCAGATTGCTGTATCAAATCATATTAATGGAAAGGAAAGGGAAATGTGGTGGGAAAAGGTGGAGAAACAATAGGAATGACCACAGTCTTGAAATGATTGTCAAGGAAAGTTGATTCAAAAACTTGGTAGAGCTTCACAAAGAGTGGACTGAGGCTGGTGTCAGAGCATCAACAGCCACCACACAAAAATATCTCCAGAAAAGGGACTTCAACTAATATCGAGCCCTTCCTAAAGCAAAGGAGAAAAAGGAGGAAATCGCTGTACTGTTTCCAGTGCTCCAGTGTCCTTGTTTCAAATTAAAGTCAATTTTGCATTTCATTTGGAAATCAAGCGTCTTTGAGTCTCAACTCAAGGTTCTACAATCTGGAGGAAAAGTTAATAAGTACATAATTCAAGGTGTCTGAAGTCCAGTCTGAAGTTTCTTCAGTCTGTGATTGTTAAGGGGGGCAAGCTGATGTTTTTTCAAGTGCAAACTTAATGCAGAATCTATCAGAAGATTTTAGAGCTCCTTATGCTTCCATCTGCTGACAAGCTTCATAAGGATGCCAGTTTTCTTAGTGTCTTCTAATGAAATATTCTAATTTGAGAGACTGGATTTTTGTTTTGTATGAGCCAAAAGCTATACAGATCAAAACTTTCTTTTAAAGTAAAAAATAAAATGACATGTAATATTTTACTGTTAGAAGGGACACGGGAGGTGGTGCTGTAGGAGCACAAATGAAGCAACTGAACAACACAAAGCAGAATTCCCTTTACATTCAGACATTTATGAAAATGTCAAGCTCAGTAAGGATTTTAATGTAAATCTGTTATTTATGTGTACATTGATTTTTTTAATTGATTGTTTGGTTGGTTGGTTTTGCCTGTTCCTGAACACAGCGCCTGTGTTGAGAAAGAAAGATTTCTTAAAGAAGCAAGAGGAGGAAAGGAAAAGAAAAGAGGAAGAGGAGCGAATGAAGAAGGAGGAGGAGGCCAAGAAAGCTGCAGAGGCAGCTGAGAAAAAGAATGAAGAGAAGAAAGAGGAGAAGAAGGAAGAAAAGAAAGATGAGAAAAAGAAAGATGACAAGAAAACAGAAGCTGTGCCAGTCAAGGAGGAAGGTGATTCTATTTGCCCCAAAATCAGATGCACCTGCCTAGAAATCATGTTGAAACCTTTGGAAGACAGAATGGACAAAATCCTGGGCAAATCCATCGATCCATTCACAGGTTAGACACACATCACACCTGAAGTACAGGAAACCAATACCATTTCTCTTTCTCCCTCTCACTGATTCATATGTCCCTCTCTAGATCGCCGATATATCACTTGGCTTAGCATTGTGACCATTGCCTTCAACTACAACCTTTGGTTTATACCTGTCCGCATGGCTTTCCCCTATCACACTCCTGGGATGATTCCCATATGGGTTGCCTTAGATGTCATAGCTGACCTGATGTACATCATCGACATGGTTATTTTCCAGCCTCGGCTCCAGTTCTGCAAGGGTGGAGATATCATTGTAAGCCAATACTTGAGCAGGATAGTTCATTATTGGCCTGTTCATTTCACATACTGGTCAAATATTATATATAACAAAAATGTCACTCTATTTTGTTAGTTTGACAGAGTTGTAATTAAGAAGCACTACAGGGAGTCTACAAAATTTCAGGTATTGAATTACAAGGAATTTAATTATTGCATTTCACATAGAATTCAGGTCATTTCATTTATTAATAATGAATTTAATTTATTCATTCATTAATAATGTTGTTTAATCTACATGCTTTTTTGCTAAGTATGACCTGCTGTCAGTCCTGCCTTTGGATCTGCTGTATATTCCATTTGGGTTCCAGTCCATCTTCAGAGCCAATCGCCTCATGAAGGTAGGCATCACTGTAACTCTCCTGTACATTGTTATTTATAATCAAAAATCTGGACTGTCTTTGAAAAGTCTGGGGGTTTTTTATCTTAAAGAATATTCAGGCTAAATTCTTATGCTTAAAATGAATTAAAATTCAGCATAATTAATTTTTATTTAATTTGTAATTCCCACTATTAGTTTCTAATTATAAATATAGTTCAGTTTATAGGTAGTTTATTGTAGAGGTGTTGCAGATTAGGGCTGGGTATCGGTACTGTTTTCCCAAATCGATTTGATTCCAAATCACAATGTTGATTTCGATCATGGATCATATTTCACTTACAATTACAGGTTTTATAATTTATCTCCACAAACTGCAGCACTGAAATATGTGTTCTGACCTAGCTGGCATAGAAGTTAATCAGTGCCCCTCACACAGTTAATAACAAAACAAATCAACCAGATTTTACTGACTCATACCATCTTCTTTGGGAACAAATCAACTTAAAAGGAAATTGAAGCCTTGACACTTTTCTTCAGTGCTGTATGTGATGTGAGGTGGCAGGCATGTAGTTGTGTGGTGCAGCTTTATTAGCTCCAGCTGAGAATTGTTACCATGCTTCTTGAAGCTCCAAAATGAGTGTGAAAACAGGAGAAAAATGGGACTTTAAACACATTTTCTTCATTTGTAATCACAAATAAAAGCTGCCAGACTTTTCTCACATCAATGTAATGAAATGTATTGTTTCAGATGTTTTGTTATATATTTGAAAAGTAGTGTTCAAGTTTTCTGCGTGTGTGTTTAAAATTAGGTTGGACAAAAACTATATAGAGTTATATAAGTGTTATATAAGTGTTTTTGCAACATTTTTGCAGACTCCACAGAGTAGAGAAAGATCTCTCTCAGGCTTGAATCAATAGTGGATAATTGAAATGAAGATCAAATGTTCTTGCCCCATGTAACAACACTGGTCATTGTTTGCTGATAATATAGATATGGGTTTCTTTGCTTTTTGTCATTGTGTGATCCCAAAGTTATTTCACAGATGTCTTAACTATTGGGCAACGATATGGGAAACACTGTAATGGAAATATAGATACTAGGTGTTTAAGATAAGAGAGATAAGATAAGATAGAACTTTATTGATCCCTTGGGAGGGTTCCCTCAGGGAAATTAAGGCTTCAGCAGCAACATCAGTACAGTACAGAAAAGAGTAGAAAAAGATAATAATTTAGTAAAGAAAAACACTATATATATATATATATATATATATATATATATATATATATATGTGTGTGTGTGATATTGTTTCCATATTGTTTATACTTATATATTTATATACTTGTGCAGTCACAAATTCCAACTTTCTTTTAAAGTTTGAGGCCTTTTTTGAGTTCAGTGATCGACTTGAGGGCATTATGACAAAGGCATACATTTGGAGGTATGTAACCTTTAACCTAAGTTCAAGTGAGTAGAACAATTCAAATCATGTTTATTCATTTTTCTGATTTTCTTTATCCACTGTAATCAGCAGTGCTCTGCTCACAAATTCAACTTTTGCTGTTAGCTGGTTTCAAATGCTCAAGGAGGTTGAAAAACTGGTCATCCACTGTAAAATAAAACACCTTATGGTTAACCAGGTTTGCTCTTTACCACAATATAGTATGCTTTCATTTGAGTTTGATGGAAGAGTCATCAGCTAACTGTCTAACTGATCAAACATGAGACAACATGGCCATGCTGGTCATATTGGTCAACTAACATAGTCATGCTGAGCATGCTGGTCAACAAATGTGGTCATGAATGATGGTCACATTGATCACCCACCTAAGTCATATTGGTAGACCCACTAAGAGTTAAGAGCTAAGCTGGTCAACCAACGTGAGCTGACTTTTACCTGCTTCCTCCAGCCATGCCAATTGGTGGTTCTTTTTTCAGAGTAATTCGTACCATTGGGTATCTCCTGTTCAGCCTTCATATCAACTCCTGTCTCTTCTATGTAGCATCTGCCTACCAAGGCATTGGAAAAACCAAGTGGGTCTACAGTGGTGAAGGCAGTGCGTAAGTATCTTCTTCTAGTAATGAACAGACTCGAGAGTCCATATACTCCTCAGTCTCCTATAGCAAAAACTTTTTATTCTTAGAAACTTTTTTATAGGAATTTTTAATCATTGTAATTTAAAATCATTGTATTTTATTGTTAACATTTTTCTAGTCTGAAAGTCCTCTCTCTACCTAAAACTTAAATGTGGAGCTAAAAAATGCTGAAATATTGTGACAGCAATAGCCTTTTTTTATATTCTCATAGCTACCTGAGGTGTTTCTTCTACGCAGAGAAATCCCTTTTGATGATCGCAGAACTACCTTTTCCAGACACCTTATTTGGTCAAATCTTTCAGATGACCAACTATTTGTTTGGTGCATTTTTTTTGTCCGTCATTCTTGGCCAGGTAGACTTTTTGTCTCTACGCTTTTTTGCTTGAGTTTTTTTTTTTTTTTGCACTGATTTTTCCATTGGCTTTGCTCATTTTTATTTATGTCTCTGATTTGCTTGATAAATGTTAAATATAAAAGTTACAGCATGTGCAGTTGAAGTTTAAATGGTTCTCCCTTCCCTACAGGTACTTGCGCTGTTACTATTTTGCTGTGCGGACCCTGATCAACATTGGTGGACTACCAGAGCCTTTTACAGTTTTTGAGATCTCATTTCAGTTGACAAACTTTTTTGTTGGTGTATTTGTCTTCTCAAGTTTGATCGGGCAGGTAAAAGATAAAAGGTGTAGAATTCCTGCAGGATTGATTAAGACCCCTCTTCAGGCTTATTATTTCTACAGACCCGACCAATAGCTATAATTTTTTTTTTGTTAGATTTATTTAGACCATAGCAGTAGCCACTCCTTGCATTAGTTGTTGACATGGAAAAGCTCTTATTAGTGGTACTTTTAGAGCTGTTCAAATAGTTTAGAAGTCCAAAAATAATTAATAATTATTCCCAAACAGGAGTAATGAGACTGATATTGGAGTGGATGATGTTGTATTGCAGATGAGAGATGTCATCGGTGCAGCTACTGCTGGTCAAACATATTTCCGAGCCTCTATGGATTCATGTGTGTCTTATATGGTGACCAATCATATTCCTAAACTGGTGCAGCATAGAGTGCGGACATGGTACAACTACACCTGGGACTCGCAAGGCATGTTAGGTAAGATCTATGATGCTACAAGCTTGGCACACCTGTTTATGGGACGTTTCTCCCATTCTTCTTTGCAGAACCTTTCAAGCTCTATCAGATTCAATGGTGCATATGTGCACAACCATTTTTAGAAATCTCCAGAGATGTTCAATTGGGTTCAAGTCAGGGCTCTGGCAGGGCTACTCACGGACATTCACAGAGTTGTCCTGAAGTCACCAGCTCTCCAAAGTTCTTGAATCAACTTTTCTTGACAATCTTCTCAAGGCTATGGTCATATCAAATTTTCCATTTCCAGTTAACGTTCCATTAATATGCTTCAATAAAGCACTCTGAAGACAGGCTTCTGTGTCTTAACCTCTTATGTACTGTAGAGGGTGTTGATCATTTTCTGGACAACTGTCATGTCAATAGTCTTCCCCATGGTTGAGGTTGCATGTGTGAAATTAGACATAGCATTAATACAGTTTGAATAGTAATTTACTCAAACCAGAAATAAACAATTCTAAACATTTGGATTATAAATCCAATAAGCTTGATTTTGATCTTTGATTTACCTGATCCATAAGCCATACTCATTAAAAGTAAAACAAAAAAGGATTGATATATTTTTGTGAAACAAATACTTTACATGTGATGAATATGAAATGTAAAACTTTTTTTGGATTACGCTTTTAAAAACTTTAAAACGTTTTTAATGATAATCTAATTTCCAAAGGGCCCATATTATGTGAGAAGTCAGTGACATATTTCTCTTTCCCCAGATGAGTCAGAGTTGCTGGTGCAAATGCCCCTTGTAATGAGAACAGCCATTGCTGTGGACATCAACCTTGCCACTTTCCAGAAGATTGACCTGTTCAAGGTGAGGCTGGGTTATTCTTGGTTCAGAAAATAACAATGGAATGTGTACAGTAAGGCTCACTGACAGTGTTGTGATGCTACAGGGCTGTGATAATCAGATGCTTGTGGACATGTTGTTGAGATTGAAGTCCATTGTGTATCTTCCTGGAGACTTTGTATGTAAGAAGGTAAGTTCAGTAAACTAAAATAAATATATTAACATTGACTTCAGTTGGTTTCAAAAGCAAAATGGAAGTGAGCACAATTTCACACAGAATGTAAGACATTGCTTCAGAAAGATCATTTGAACTGTTTCCAAAAATAGAGTTATGTGCTCTTTTGAAGTTACCCTTTTTTGGCCCACAGGGTGATATTGGTAAGGAGATGTACATCATCAAGGCTGGGGAGGTGCAGGTGATTGGTGGGCCAGACAACAAGATTGTATTTGTGACACTCAAGGCGGGCTGTGTCTTTGGAGAGATTAGGTCAGACTGTAATACGTGAATATGGGAATGCATGCATATATTTCTTCAGGTAAAGGTTGTCTGGTAGACTGCATGAATGTGATGGCAAATTGCAATCCCTTCCAGTCTTCTACAGTCATCAGCTAATGGAGGAAACAGAAGAACAGCTAATGTGGCAGCACATGGATTTGCTAACCTCTTTGTGCTGGATAAAAAAGACCTAAATGATATTCTGATTCACTACCCAGAATCTCAGAAAGTCCTGGCCAGGAAGGGAAGGTGAGCTGCCTAAAACAAGCCCATACTGACTTATTATTTTGACATAAATAAGTACAAATACTGAATATTGAACTTTTTTTCGCTGACCTACAGAAAACTTATGAAAGCCAAAGGTCCAGCTGCAGCCAAAGCAGAAGAAGAGAAGAAGAAAGGACTTGCGCTGTTTGGACCAAAGCCTCCAACTCCTAAAATGCTCCGTGCATTGGGAGGATTCACCCGAAAAGGATTTTTTGAAAAACTTAAGTCATGACTGGAGCAGTTGGGATGTATATTATTATTATTATTTTATTTTTTCTTATGCACTGTGCTTGTACAAAGGGAAATGTGTCCTCTGCATTTAATCCATCCACACAGCAAAACACACACATACACACAAGTGAATACACATACACTACTGGGCAGCCCTATCCCCAGTGTCTGGGGAGCAATGAAACTGGCAACCTTTCAGTCACAAGACTGGTTCTCTAATCACCAGTTCACAGTTCAACATGCCCCATTCAACATTAAAACAGCCCTGACCTCAAAACACATTATTTTAAAGAAATAGATTTTGACAAGAAAAATACATTTGAAATATACTGAAATGTATTAATCTGTATTTAACCTGTAAGGTTACAACTATGTATACCTGTTACTCAGAAATGCATAAACAACACTAAATAGAATTGGTTAGAATCAGGAATCAGGAATCATTTGTTATAATAATTCTGCTTCTCTTTTACAGCACTCTAAAGATGAAAAATAATTGTATCAAAAGAAAAGTCATATTATTTTCCTTTGAGGTGACAGTAACATAGTACATTTTCATTTTTGTAAAAAATACAGACTCTTGAAAAGTTGTAACCATTTATGAATTTTGCAAAAGTCTAATAAATGAGATATTTTTCAATGTAAGTGTAATTAAATTTATTTGTAAAAATGTTAGCATCCACTTCATGCAGCCCCTACAACAGTAGCATTAGTAACCACTACAACAAATTTAGATCTGTTCATAATGAAGAACAGCATTCTGATTCTAAAATGATTGGGACATCTTAGACATATCAAGAATGAAGTTACAATAAAATTCTGAATGTAAATAATATTACTGCTGCATCTAAATATCTATAGTGATATAGTGATCTATAGTCATTTTTGCTTGAAATTCTATTCAAAAAAGGTCAACAGTAATGATTCATATTCATAGCATGCAAAATATATTATATATGTGTGTGTGAATTGAAGTGTTCAACAAAGCAAAATATCTAGTTAGTAAGTCTTCTTTTCTGTAATAACAGGGTTACGTTCCTGTGAAGGAATAAGCCTTAATGAAATCCCCTTATCCTAGAACTCAGACTGAGAGGTTCTGTTAAGTAAGTTGTTTCTGTTTGTGTGGTCAGATTACACATGTGCCACAGTTTACAAATAGCAGACCATACAAACATAGTACTGCTTGTAATCTTCTGGACTGTAGTAAATCCTAAAATGTAATTCTTATTGAGATATAGTAAAGATAAGAATATTCATTCGATTTATTCTCTGTGCTTGTCAGTGCATTTGCACGTGACACACCCAAAAAAAGAAAAGAACATCAACAGTCACATTCTATTACTCTTGGCCTACTGAGATTGGCACTGGGTGGGGAGTGCTCTGATAGGTGAACTCTGTTGACCCATGGGAAAAGAAGTGTTCCTCAGAGGGAATTAATAGAGCTAAAAGAATTAATTGCATCAGTCTGAGGTCAAGTCTGCTGAAACAGTTGGCTGAGGATATCTGAGAAATAAACCTGGATGCAAACAACGGCTTCCTGTGATTCATCATGTTCAGCAAGCTGAAAACGCTTTTATGGCCCACTGTAGCTGTGAGTCAAACTCCAGAGCCACCATCTACAGCTCCTACACCAGCTCCTGCACCAGCTCCTGCTCCAGCTCCTGTGCCTCCAGCTAAGGTATGAAATGCATGCACACCACAATCACCAGTTGTTTTTTACTAACGCTTAAAACATAACAAAGATAAAAAGTTTTATACTCTAGTAACTATTGAATCTAGTATAAAAGCAAACAAGGTAAGGATATACAGGGACTTGTTTTCCAGTCTTAAAATGTCATTGAAAATGTCCTGGAAATAGAAGGGAGATTCAGAGAAGTTCCTGATGCCCTGATTGAAGTTTGTAGAGCTGCAACAGATACACCCACCACCATGTGTTAAAACATTTTAAATTAATATGTGCATCATTACTCTTTACATAATTATACAAAAGGATTTGTATCTACTAATATGTATAGGGCATGCAATATGTACTACTAAAATTAAACTTCTGCTGAAGTATCAAGCTCTACTAGGAGTGAAAACAGATATTATATACTAATATACCCAGAATCTTTTTTACAATTACATTCTCTCAAAATCTCATTTAACTCATTAATCTACAAATCTGACCTCCATATTTTCCTTCAGCTTGTCAAATTGTCTTTTTTGCTTGGTTTATCGGACCTGTGTTCTAGGCCATTATTCTTACACCTGATATCTCTGCATGTTTATTCTAATACATGGTTTGGACAACGTAATATAATGAAAAAATGTGTTATTAATACCTAACACTTTAAGGTGAATAAGACAGGCATTTTTTCAACCAAAAAATTTGCTTTCTGTGTGCTTGCCTATGCACACATTGGATCAACTATGGTTAAACTGAGTTTTTAGTACTTAATGTCTGTGTTTTGTGTCATTAGTCCTTTTAATATAAAATTAAATAATGGTAATTGCAAGCCACATGTCTGAGAGAACATTCATAATATGATAATATAGCTGTACTCAAAAGGGTTGTTAATATGTGCAGAATATAAATGTAAATATCATGTCTGTTCATGCAGTATATTCTTCTCTTTTCAAGCATAATATATGGACAAAAGTATCGGGACACCTGCTCATTGATTTTGTTTTTCTTTGTTGAAATCTCTACTATCCAGGAAAGGCTTTTGCTTTGAGGATTTGATTGTATTCAGTGTGACAAAAGCATTAGGATGTCAGGATGTTGGATTATGGAAGGAGCACCTTCATTCCAGAGAAAACAGTTCTATTGCTTTAGAACTCAATGCTGGGGGCTTTACACTTCTTAAACCCATGCCTGGCATTAGGCTTGCCCAGATGTTTATGTTTTTCTGAACAGGGACTAGACTAATGGGTGTAACGTAAAGTAGCTAAATGCCTTCATTAGAACGGATGTCCACAAACATGGACATCAGCAATTAGCAAATTGGTTTTAAAATATATGTATTCATGTTAATAATAACTGTGAGAACAGGACTTACTTATATTTTATATCCCTCAGGATGAAAAGCCAGAGAAGGAAAAAGATAAAGATAATAAAGAAGATCCTAAAAAGGAAGAAAAACCTGCAGGTGAGCATGCTATTATCTTCACTGCAGTCATATTTATTTTTGTGTTTGATTGCAATTTGCTGGATTTTTATTGTCCTATGCTAGTTTGCATTTGGCTGTTGGCATTTTATTAATTTATTTATCTGTGGGTAAATGAGTAAATAGCGTTCACTTCACAGGTGGCACTGAGATATTTGTTTGCAGAGAACAAACATATTCATTGTTTAATTTTTCCGAGGAACGTATGGTATTTGCCTCATCCAGTGTTCCCTCATACCATTATGAGAAGGAGCCTCATTGGCATGGGGCAATATACAGTCTTAAGCAACATTTTGGACACCCTTGGCCAATTATCCATTATCCACAATGGAATCCTTCATGCAACTGCATAAAGGTCTGAAAATGAAAGTAATCAGGGCCCACAAGGTCGGGGGAAGTCTATACGTAGATTTTCAGCTTTTTCACAGTGTCACTAAACTGTCACTAAAAAATGACAGGTAAGCTCTATCTGACTATGATAAAAGTGTGGGGTTTATTGTGTGGAGCACTGTTCTAATGTGCAGCATCACTTCCACAAACATCATCTTTATGGAGGAGTCATAAGAAAGAAACACTACCTGTAACCTTATCACAAAACACAAGACTTTAAATGTTTTAAAACATCTAGAGAAGCCAGGTGAGTTTTGTCATCAGTCCAAGTGTTGTGGACTGATGACAAAATTGAACTATTTGGCCACAATTAGCAAAGAAAAAGGGACTGAAACAACAACAAATACAAATTGTCAAAATGTGAACTGTGGAGATGAATCTATCAACTTTAGGCTTGTTTTACTGCCAGTGGCAATGGCAATAGTTGAGGGATGGTGAATAAATTCAACAAAATATCCTGGATGGTTGGATGGTTGAAGCTGATAAGAGCACGGCTCCTAAAGCAAAATAATGATCTAAAAAAGACCCCATGTGTGAGTGTTAGTACAACAATGTATAAAGCTTGGAAATGTGAAGCATGTTCCAGTTCCTAATTACAGTTGGTGATATGAATCATACCTTATTTGCTAACCAAGGTTTATGTTAAAATGGAGAATGCAAATTTCATAGATTCATATACTTCTGTAGAAACTGCAGCAGCCCCTGCACCAGCCCCTACACCTGCCCCTGCACCTGCCTCTGCACCTGCCCCAGCTCCTGAGGCTGCTAAACCTGAAACTAAGCCAGCAGATGCAGCTAATAATACACAGGGAGCCCCAGAGGGGTAAGAGTTCAGCTTCTATATAAATCTCTTCAGACAGTGTAAGATGTGTGTCTGGGAAACCCTGCTATGTTTAGCATCTTGTTGTGTCATTGTTTGGGTTTTGGGTGAATCAAAATTCATGTTCACCAAGTACCAGGAGTAGAAGAAAAAAAGAATATGACATTAGAAGCAATGCTCACTGTTCCTTTACCGTTGTTTAGTCAAAAAAAGAAGACAAATGTTACACGTCTACCAGCCCCCTTTGAAACAAGTTCCTTCCTTATAGCCATAAAGCCAGAGGCATTTACTGAAACATTTCAATTTGCATCTAACATCAAAAGTGACAAACAAATTTCTTATAGACTTTAGCTCCTAGTCAGGCCCAAACCATTGCTGTCCAGCTTGCGTCTCTGAAAGGAGATGAAAGAAGATTAGAGGATTTGTGGTATTTGTGGCTTAAGCATGTCATAGGTTAGCATTCACGTGCAAAAAGGTTTCTGGGTTTTCCTTAACAGTGATAAAAGCTGGAAAACAGCTCTGTGAAAAAACAATTAAGGGACCACTCCACATGATCAGTTTCTTTGGTTTTACTATTTACAGTGCTGTGTTTGAGTAAAATCAACATTTTCATTCGATTCTATAAAGCATTTACAATATTTCTCCCAAATTCCAAATAAAAACATAGATATTTAGAGTGTTTATTAGCAGAAATGAGAACCAGTGTTTATAGACCTCACACAACGCATAGAAATCCAGTTAATAATCAACTCTAACCAATATTATATTAATGTTTAAATTACAATAGAATTCAGAAATCACTATTTGATGAAATAACGTTGTTTAGAGCTTTCATGTCTAGTCATGTTCTCCACCAGTCTTTCACACTGCTGCTGTTTCACTTTATGACAATTATTGCACTGAAAGTCAAAGTAGCCCATTCTTACTGATGATAGGATGGGAAAGAAATGTCTGATGAATGTGTGGAAAATCTGATTTCCGAAAAGACAATTTGAACAGTATATTGAGCACATTGGTGTAGGAAATACAGACCTTAATGCCAGGCTACAGTCTATGATAAAACTAATTTGTGGTAAACCTCCTACAGGACTCTAGTTGTGTAATTAGTTGGCTTACTGAAAACCACTTTAATATTTTTGGGCATTTTTAGATTAATCACAGATATCTAAAGCCTGTGAAACATATTCCATATTTGATATGTTTGTAACATATATCTTGAAAGTATCATGTATTTTGCAATATAACTCTTTTCAGTACAGCTTTGACCAAAACTGGCCTCACCAACTGTGACTGTTGTTGTAAAACCTAATTAGATTTTCACACACAAAAAACAAACAAACAAGGAGATTCCTAAAACTGACAAGGAGAATCAAACCAAACAAATGGGATAAATACTTTATTTATATTTATTTAACAAATATTATTGAATAATGATCCACAGATTGTGTATTCCAAAAATCCCAGACCATTATTACCCTCCCCAGGAGTGGTCAACAAACAAAGATCACATAACAGTGTGTAATAGTCTAATTCTAAAGGAAAATATCAGGACATCTCTCTGAGCTGAATCTAGCATGTGTGTCATGCACAAAGACAATGACCCTAAGGACACAAGACATTCTAACAAAGAATAGTTAAAGAAAAATAAAGTTAATGTTCTGGAAAGTCACAGTCCTGAGCTTAATTCAGTAGGAAATTCTGGAAAAAAAAAACCTGAAGCGAGCAGTTAATGGGAGAAAACCCACCAACATAACAGAGTTGAAGCTGTTTTGTGCTAAAATTCCCCCAGACTGATGTGCTGGACTAATCCACAGGTACCTGAAATGTTTAGTTACAGTAAATGCTTTAAAAGGGCAATTTATGCAGAAATATAAACAATTTTAAAGGGTTCGCAAACAACAATTGTTTTGTTATTAATATTATGCAGATTGCCATAAATCCCATGGAAATATCAGGCCTTTAGTAATTTCTTTTAAATGTTCTGTTTTGGGGTAGAATGAGACATACATTCAAGGGAGAAAACTATTTTTTTTTGTTTAAGTTTCTATTTTATCAACACAGCTGCAAAATTATTTAAATTGAATTGTTTGCTTTTCTTGTGAAAAACAATTTTTAATCATGTTCCTTCTATTGAATAGAGGTCAGGACTAAAAAGCTTAATGTTAGCCTGCTTCATCCATTTCATAACCACTTTTAATGTGTGTTTGGCATCATTGTCCTGTTGAAAAACCCATTTGTGTTCGATAGTTTAGTAGATGATTCAAGCATAGATTGACTACTCTTTGTCTATATGGTCAAATGTGTGCTAAATATTTTTGTATTCTATTAAAGATGCATGTTGCACATTCTGAAATAGATTACTGAAGGCCCAACATTGCCCTGAAGCTCATGTCCATGTTAATTTTACAATTTTACAAAGGAAGGCATTTTGGGTTCAGTTTTCAGAACTGTAGAAAATCTTAGATTTTTAGATGTATTTCTATAATTCCTAAAGGTTTCGTATGTTTTTGATGTTTTGGGTTTTTGCTTATTTTTTTTCAGTGACGAGGAGGCTCCACCCCCTCCTCCACCCATTGTTATCAACAGGTACTCTGATGACCAATTACGAGACATTATCAAGCGGTTAAGAGATAGAACAAATGCATACAAGGAGAAAATTACAGACCCTTATGCCTCTTCACCAGAGCGCAGCCCTCCAGTCAGTAAGTCTAAATCTATCATATGAAATGTACAGCACTGAAAAAATTATTTAAATATAATATTAATATACAATACCAAACATTTGGACATGCCTATACTCTTCAAACTTTAAAGATCAACGTCACAAAAATATGCTTGTCCAGTACAGTATAAACCAAATGTAGTGTTTTGTTTATTTAAACACAAATGACCAATGGGGTGGGCTGGTGATAATTCAACATCCTGACCTCAATAATGCTCTTATTGTTGAATGCAATCAAATCCTCACAGCAGTGTACCAAAATCCTACCATTGATTTTGGAAGCAACAATGAAAGAGCAGATGCCCCAAAACATTTGTCCATATAAAGTACTTTATCTAATTAGCTCTTCATAAAAAAATCTGATTTCCGAGTCTAATCAGAACCTTTCTGTTTACATTAAGCACCAGTTTATCGAAAGGATGACTGGGCGAAGAAACTGGAAGCAGACAGGATAAAAAAGGAGGAGGCTGAGAAGAAAAAAAAAGAAGATGATGCCAAAAGAGCAGCAGCCAAAAAAGAAAAAGAAGAGAAAGAAAAAAAGGAAAAGGAGGAAAAACTGAAGGAGGAGCAGGCAAAGGCAGCAGCGGCTGCTGCAGAGAGAATGTGTCCAGAAATCAAATGTAATTGTTTTGACATTCTTTTGAGACCTATAGAGGACAAAATGGATGGCTACTTAGGATCTACTATAGATCCTTTCACTGGTAAGACCTGTGGAAAAAAAGACCAATAGTGTGATTTGATCAGATAATCAGATTCATATTGAGTCCTTTTCTCTTTCTTTTTTCATTTAAAAGACCGGCGCTATATCAAATGGCTGAGTGTGGTGACAGTGGCTTTCAACTACAACATATGGTTTGCGACGGCACGCTTGTGTTTTCCATTTCACACTCCAGAGTCTATTCCTTTCTGGATATTTTTTGATGTTCTTGCAGATTTAGTAAACATTGTTGACATAGTCATCTTCCAGCCACGACTACAGTTTGTCAAAGGAGGAGACATCATTGTAAGTCTTGTGCACACAAACATATTCAAATCCATTTGCTAAGACAGAGGTAGCATTGCCATTGTGTTGAGTGACAGAAAATGAAATATTTTTTATATCCATTTGATCTTATATATAATTTTTCTTCTAGAAAGACAGAGAAATGGCAAAACAAAAATACAGAGGATCTATAAGATTTCAGGTATGTTTTGGTTAGAAACTAATTTTAGTACATCCATATTAATAATTATAGCAATAGTAATAACACCTTTTAATGTCTATGGAAAAAAATGCATGTAAAATTATGTTTTTAAGAAACTGCCATTATAAACACAGTTTGAGAAAGTCATAGAATTAAATTAATGAAACTAAGATCAAATTAAAATGAACAAAAATAGAAATATAAAAGGTAATAGTATGCATACATGGTTTTGTCTGGACAGCGATGACATGTAAATCTCTTGATTCTTGATCTTAACATTTCTTTCTGTTTTCTCAACAGTCTGACTTAATCAGTATAATTCCCTTTGATCTGCTGTCCTTCCAGTTTGGCTTTTCATCACTGTACCGATTTAACAGATTCATGAGGGTACGTACAAACCCCAGACACAGAGGAGCTGTTCTTTTATTGTATTATGTTGTCCACTTTTGTTCCTCTTCTGAATGCTTTTCAGATCGAGTCATTCTTTGAGTTCAGTGATCGTCTTGAAAGTATTATGGCCAAGGCTTATATTTGGAGGTAAAAAGAAAGTGTTGTTGATTGTAAAATTGTTATTCAAGGGAGAATTTTTCCTATTTCAAACTGAGTGTATTAGATGGTAGATGGTGGGTTTCACAAATTAATACACAATATTTTGTATGTTCCAGAGTGGCTCGCACCACTGGTTATCTCCTATATTGCCTGCACATCAACTCTTGCCTGTACTATGTAGCATCAGCCTATGAGGGACTTGGAAGTACGAGATGGACTTATGATGGCAAAGGATCAGCGTATGGGCTTTTTCAGCTTAGGGTGAAATGCCCTAACGTTAATGGGTTAACAAAACACACATAATGGCTTTCCAAAGGTTCAATTTTAGATTAAGGTGGAGCAGTCTGTAAACAGAAAGCACCCCCAAATGCAATAATGTCCCACATTAGGCTAATTCACCCAATCTTACGCATAAGCCCAATGGCTTTCATCTCCACCAAATTTGTAATTGCAGGAATCAGCAATCTTGTCTCTACTGTTTTCACTTATAGATACCTACGATGTTATTACTTTGCTACCCGAACACTGATCACCATCGGAGGCCTGCCTGAGCCGCACACACTTTTTGAGATTGTATTTCAGATGGTAAACTTCTTCACAGGAGTCTTTGTTTTCTCCAGTTTGATTGGACAGGTACATAATATGTGAGACAGACAAATGATTAAGGAATACAATTATAGTTTACACCCCAGGATGAAAGACTCATCTTTAACTTTAAACACAGATGAGAGATGTCATTGGAGCAGCCACTGCAGGACAGACCTACTTCCGAGCCTCTATGGATGCGTGTGTGGCCTACATGAACACATACACTATCCCCCGTCTTGTGCAGAACAGAGTGCGCACCTGGTATAACTACACATGGGCCTCTCAGGGCATGCTGGGTAAGACCTAAAAAAAGGGTTTTCAGTAGTGATGCAATTGAAGAACCACATTAGTTTCCCTAAAGAACATTCCGCAGGATGTTTCTTTAGAGGAACACTTGTTGTAACTGACTGAGCTACTGAAGTGACAAATGAAACTCCAGCAGAGCTGTGTTCTTTTTTTTTTAAGGTGTCTTCTATGGCATCTCTCAAAAAATTAAAATTAAGTGTCTTGAATTTTAAGAGTGTGCCACTATTTAGTATCACCAGAATGGCGGGCAGCCATGTCATGGTGGTTAGGGAACAAGCCTTGTGACTGGAAGGTTGTCTGTTTGATTCCCTGAACTGGCAGGACATAACTGAAGTGCCCTTGAGCAAAACACATGCTCACCACTCTGGGCATGTGTGCTCACAACCCCCAAGGTTGTATCTTCACTAGTGCAGGGGTTCTTAACCTGGGGGTCACAAATATGACACTAATTAAGACGTTTTGTAAGCTAAATGTGGGATGAATCAGATTTAAGCGCTAATGTTTTTCACACTGTATCGTTCTCAGTCTTGATAGAGTGTCTTGCATGAAGGACATGACTTGGCAAACCACTGTTGCTTAAAATAGAGCATTTTTAGAATGTTTTTTTCACTGAATCAAACTGACTCACTCGCCGTTCTGCTTGACTCTTCGATCTGAATCTTGATTCAGGTTCATGCACATTGTGGCTCGGCACGTCGTCAAGGCTGGATTAAAATGGACCGTTTTTAGAAGGTCGAATAGGAAGTGGGGATGCAAATGCCTGCATCCAGGAACACCAGAACAGAAAAAAAAAACAAAGAAAGTGAGAAAATATGCTGAAAAGTACTTGGAATATTTTACTAGTTATGGATACTGTTTTTTCCCGGGGGTAGGGGGGTCATGGAATTTACTGGAGCCTGAAAGGGGGTCGCACAGTGAAAAAGGTTAAGAACATCTGCACTAGTGTGTATGTGTGTGTTTCACTGCATGGATGGGTTAAATAAAAAGGACAAGCAGCATTGCAAATGGCCATTGAGTGAACACACATTGCTATTAAATTCATAAGCAACTGTCAAAAATAACATTAATGTAACACTGGCATGGTTTTCCTGATAAGGATTAAGCCGAGTCCTGGACTACAGATGATGTATTTAACACTTGTAATGGAATATGGGTAAAATGTGTAAATATGTGCTGGTAGCTGGAGTCAGAATTATTACACCATCAAATAGTGCTCAAATCAAATGCTGAAAATCAAATATCATGACGCTAGATAATCACCTGCCCACCTCATCCCTAACTCCCCAATGATGTAGCGCCATCATTCCAGAAAACAGCGCCATTGCTCTGCAACTCAATACTCAGGGCCTTATACCCCATATGGCCCTATGGCATTAGGCATGGTGCCAATAGGTTAATCTGCTCCAGAGTGTGCTGTTCAATTAGTGGTACAAGACAAGTGGTGTGTGCATTTGTATTCCTGTCTCAGCAATGGGTGCAACTCTAAAGTAGCTGCATGAAAGTGTGTCCACAAATATTTGTCCATCATTAAATTCACTAAAATGACTTTTTCTAAGACTCTGATACAGTGCTGTGAATGTAAATGTAATAGATGTCACAAATGTGAGAATGTGCTTTCCTCTGTTTAGATGAATCAGAACTACTGGACAAGATGCCCCTGGTGATGAGAACTGCCATTGCAGTGGACATCAACCTTGCCACTTTCCAGAAGATAGAACTTTTCAAGGCAAGAATGTCTCAAGCATACAAAGCTGTGCAACTAAACAAAGTACAGTTATAGTAATACATGTATAGTAATACATTATAAAATAGCATTTTATAATGTGAACAACTGGCAGATTTGAGTCCTACACTGCCTTCATTAGAGAATTATATGTTGCCCTCTGGTGGAGGCCATGTAGTACAGCTAATGGGATAAATATGGCCATATTATGTATATTAAAATTTGGATACAGAGTGTTGTGGCATCTAATTTCAATATCTCCTCGCAGGGATGTGATAATCAGATGCTTGTGGACATGTTGCTCAGACTGAAGTCCATTGTCTATCTGCCTGGAGACTTTGTGTGTAAGAAGGTGAGAAAAATGAGGAATCCAGCACTCCAGGACTGGCATTGCCTACCCCTGGTTTAGGGGAAGACGTGGATTAACAGTACTAACAGAGGGAGGTTAGGTTGAGGCTGAACACTACAGTGTTGTAAACTCATGTGCATAAACTTTACACAGGGAGACATCGGCAGAGAGATGTACATCATCAAGGCTGGGGAGGTGCAGGTGATTGGTGGGCCAGACAACAAGATCGTATTTGTGACACTCAAGGCAGGCTGTGTGTTTGGTGAGATCAGGTACAGAGAAATGATATTAACATCATATATCATCCAATGAAAGACTTGTACCTCAAAAGTGGTGAGTTTAAGTAGTGGTGAGGGCAAAATGTCTTAGCTTTGGATGGAAGTAAATTGAAAGTGAGACTAATTAAAAGTTAATTTGTTTAATGGTTTAAACAAAACAAAAGAAAAGGTAAATATAAAATTAACATATGTTTTCATTGTCATTTGTCTGTACACATGATGTACGCATCAATGTTCATAGGGGTCAGTTTAACCCCAGGCTGTTTAAGCTGTAAAAACATATAGTAAATGTCAACATTTTAAACACCTACTGTAGGTTTAGGTTACTTTGGATAATACTGAAGTCAGTGTGACATGCAATTTTATAATCATAAAAAACTTTAGGGTCCTAATCTATCAACCATGATTGTAGTAGTGCTAGAAGCACACCGTTCTCATGAGAACTGTGATGTTTTCCATGATGTGTGGGCGGGAAAATAGTGAAGATTCATGTGAAGATTTTAATAGCTCACAAAACAAAGGGGAGGAGCAAACATGCAAAACATGCAATTTTAATTATAACCTTTTTCTGGAGGTTTAAATTGCTGAGGTCAAATAGACCCCAAGGATAAACAATATCAGCAAATTTGAAGGTAACAGGAGGGTTAAACTATGGAATTATTACTGAACAGTAACTATTAAAAAATAAAAAAATAAAAAAATAAAACAAAAATAAAATCACAAGTGTCATAAAAATGTTTGATACAGGTGCATCCTTTTATAGTTTCCTTTGAAGGCTGGTAATTACAGTGGCATGCAAAAGTTTGTACACTCCTCGTCAAGAAATCTATTAAAGGTGAAAAGCTGAGTGAAAACATCAACTGATCTTCAAAAGGCATGTTAAAGTTAAAGATGGGACAATGTCTCCTTTTCAACACTTTAAGCAAGACTAGTGAATTATTTTTGTTCTGAACCATTTCAGAGGAGCACCATTGAACGTTTTGTGCAGCCAGAGAGATTTGAGCTCTTAGAAACTTTTAAGTGTCTATTTGTAGCCACTTTCTAACAACCTGTCACATTTCAAAAGTTTTAACCACTGAGGGCTGCCATTAAAAATGTACATATTATTATGTTATTTTGACATTTTTAGTTTTTTTTTTTGTTTTGTTTTTTTTTACAATTTTCATTAAATGTCTTTTGTATAACATTGTGCAAAACATTTGTGCCTATACCTCTTTATTACAAAACTGCATTTTTTTGTAACTGATAATTGTTTACAAACCCTCCTTTTCAAACTAGTCTCTGGATTTTGATCCGATCTTTTCCATCTTGGTCTCACAACACTCTTTGGCCTCTCTTGGTAAATAATTATCAAAACATTGGAACAGATGAACTGCAGTCTGTATTTTTAGAAATAAAGAGAGTTCATAAGTGGATATAACAGAAAGTAAAGATGGAAGGAATTGTATGTAAAGAAGTAGGCAGCTAATGTATATTTGAATCATGTTGTCTTATAATAAAAATACATACTGTTTCTGAAGTGTAATTTTCGAATGTTCATGTAAAATTGTTCAAAGGATCAATTATGAAGCAGCTCTGTTATTATTGCAAGTATATACTTTTTGTGTCAGTATTCTTTGACTGTATGTCACTATCGGCCTAATGGACTAAACAAAAAGCTGCAGAGCCCATACTGTTGTGTGCTTGAACCCGCTCATTGCTGCTTGCTGCTATATTTGACTTTGAAACTTAAAAGATGCAAATAAATGTTAAAATAGTGTGATCTTTATATTTTTCGCCATTCACAAAACAGGCCATTTGATCAGGGATGCCCAAACTTTCAAACATCACTGTAAGCAATAAAGAAATAATTAACACAATATTTAGAGCTCTATACAGTAGAATCAGAGCATTTAATATAATAAGCTGAAGACTTGAAAATCATATATAATCCAAAATTTGGTTTAAATACTGTTTAAGTAGCAGAATTTTATAAATGCTTTGCAAAATTAACCTCAAATGAACATTTTAATATTAGGGTTTATTACTGATTAGAGATTACAAGCCATTTTGTATTTATTGCATAATTCAAAGTACAGACCATGATGTTTATGGGTTGAAAACAAAAGGGAAAATCAATCAATCAATAATTCCGTCAATCAATGTTGCATTCTAAAGCTTCCGTCAGAAATGATGAAACAGATAACCTTTGCCCTATATATCCATGCTGTTCACTGGCAAATAATCTCTGGATCAGTCTCTTGCAGTCAGCAAAAGATGGAGGAAACAGAAGAACAGCTAATGTGGCAGCCCATGGATTTGCCAACCTCTTTGTGCTGGATAAGAAAGACCTCAATGACATTCTGGTTCACTACCCAGAGTCACAGAAAGTCCTGGCCAGGAAGGGAAGGTGAGTTCCCCTCAACTTTTTCTTGGGGCTGCTGAGGTTGATAAATCCAAAGACTGCTTCAAAATAAATAATCTGATCTGTGAAAACCATGAAAACAATTCAGTGGATACCATCTCTGACCAATAGGAAACTGATGAAAGCCAAAGGTCCAGCTGCAGCCAAAGTAGATGAAGAGAAGAAGAAAGGACTGGCACTGTTTGGACCCAAGCCTCCAACTCCTAAAATGCTTCGTGCCTTTGGAGGCTTTGGAAAAGGAGGTTTATTGGAAAGACTAAAGGTACTTAAAGGCAGTTATAACAAACATGGCTCTTCTTGGCTCATATGAGTCACCCAACTCAAACACTACAATCTGTCAATGGAAAGCCGAATACCACTCTCTTTCTGTGTCCTTAATGGAACTTTATGTTGTCTGTTTATATCAGATATTTTCTGTTTCTCTTTAGGCTGCAGAGAAGAAATGAGGTTAAGAGAACTGAGCGCAGTATGTTACTACATTATTCCTCTATCAAACCACTGGAGACAGCAAATGAATGCAAGGGAAAACATTTGTTGTAGTGAATCCTGTAAATGTCTGAAAATGTGCAAATATTCAAACACTGTATACATGTTTTCTTTTCATAAAAATGTCAGAACAAATGTTCATTATGTCTTCAGTATTGCTTCTAAATGTATCCTTGAGTACACAACCAAGCAACTACATACAGAATGCTGCAATGGAGGCCATTACTGTGGTGCAGTCAATATAAAAACACAGGAAAAGGTGAGTCTGAGAATGATACTTCATATTTTATGTGCTATAATTGATGGCGATAAAGTGATCTTTTACATCACTGAACATTTACAATTTTATAGATCATCTCTCTCATTGTTTGCTGTTGCAGGAATTTGCCTTTCCTTAAAGAGCTTCAATTCAAAACTGAAACACACATGTTCAGAAACTATGCAAACATTGATCAAATTCAACTAATACACATTTAAACATATCTTTTTTCAAAAATGTATGTTTTCCAAAACACTGGCACGTGATGTGATTTTCAAACAAAAAAATCTGTAAATTAAAAAACAAAACTCAGTAATATTGTAATATATATATCAGAGACATTACTTTTTGCAGTGCACAACTGTATAGAAGCAAAGCCTATAAACATATACATTAACAGACAACATATATAATAATTATTTTCAGAAAAAATAGGAGAAAATTCAATACAATACACTTCTGTGTTTTACATAAGGTTTAAAGAAGACATGACAAACCATAAGGTATCGAGGTCTGAAAGATCCACTGCCAGAGTTTCACTGCATTACCAAGGGTCAATAGGAGCCATTTCCAGAACAACACATGTTCACTGGACAGAACCTAATGTGATGCCCTACCTGGCACAAAGCTACTTGCAAATGAAACGCCAAAGCATTAAAATGCACAAAAGGTCAACTACGTGCATTCCCCTGTACATGTCATGTACGTGGATCATTCAGTTAACATGGCATTATTATTTTATTGAATGTTATGTTATGTGTAAACATGGCACTTACATAAATAAATGGCTTACATTAGTCACAACAGCACTCACGTGTACACCAAAGCAGAGCTAAATCAGCTAGATATATTTTAGAAATATTTTGGCAACCTTTTTAATGCATAAAACATTTTACTCACAATATTAAAATAATTTGTAAAATGTTACAAAAAATATATGTTTAGATTAAAAAAACTAAATTCCAGCTTAGATACATAAAAAAAATGTACTCTTTAAACAAGAAATGATTAAAATAAAATGAACAGTAGATACATAATACATACATTTGAAAAAATGTGTAAACATGCATTTTGTTAAGATTTAAATGGTATTTAAATCTCTTCCTAGTTGATAAGATTTACATTAAGATGGTCCTTTTCTGGTCCCTGAATATTCAACTGGATGCATTCTGTAGAGGGACAGCAAACAGAGCTCAGCAGAGGATTTATGCATGTATGTAGAGAAGGGTTGCTCTTGCTGAGAGGTGACAAAACTGTTCTATGCAGTCAGTTTGTGGTTCATTCAGCATTAGCTACCGGAGTGCTACCAGAGTTGAGAGGGCTAAGCTTCATCATGTTGAAGAAAGTGACAACTTGACCAGGAACTTCTGCCAGCACAGACTGTGACAAGGCCTCCTTGGGAGCCTAAAGAGAAAAAATAGACAATCATAATCATTTAAATGGAAAAAAAAAGACGAATAAATGGACAGAAGTAACAAGAACTGCAAACCAAAAGACACGTTTTCATGATCTAAACTATACAAATGTTTGCTTAAATGTTTGTGAACGAATTTTCTACATTTGTGTATAAATTTAACCTAAAACTAAAGTAGATTAGAAGAATCAAATCAAATGAAACAAACATACTACATTTGCTCATTTGTTTACTGAGGAAAATTAACCAATATTACATATCTGTGAGTGGAAAAGTATGTAAACCCTTAGAATTAGAAGGTAATTTGCATGTGAAGTCAGGTGTTTTCAATCAATGTGATGAAAATCAGGTGTGAGTGGACACCCTGTTTTATTCAAAGAACAGGATCTATCAAAGTATGATCTTGGCATGAACAAAGGAGATTTCTGAGGAGTTCAGAAGAGGAGTTACTGATGCTTATCAGGTTGTAAAAGGTTACCGTCTATAAAGATTTTGGACTCCACCAGAATGTATTTGTTGTATCAACCAACAAAGATCACACCAAGAGCAAGGCATGTAATAGTCTGCAAGGTCACAAAGGAAACAAAGGGAACTTCTAAGGAACTTAAGTCCTTTCTCACATTGGCTAATATTAATATTCATGGAGTCAAACATCAGGAAATCACTGGACCACAATGGTGTGTGTGGCACAGCTGCAGGAAGAAAGCTCCCAAAAGAACACTGCTGCCCATCTGGTCCCCATTTAGCTAAAGATCACATGCACAAGCCAGAGCGCTACTGGCAAAAAACAATGTTTTTTGGATGGATGAGACCAGTAGATGTTTTTTGTTTAAATGAGAAACATTACATTTGGAGAAATGAGAACACTGCATTCCAGCATTAAATCCCTAATCCATTTGTGAAATACAGGAATTGTCTGTAGACCTTGGAGACAGAATTGTATCAAGACACAGATCTGGGGAAGGGTACAGAAAAATGTCTGCTGCACTGAAGGTCTAAGTGAGAAAAGTGGGCTCCATCATAAGTAAATGGAGGCAGTTTGGAATCTCCAGGACTCTTCACAGAGCTGGTCCCTCAGCCAAATTGAGTGATCATGGTAGAAAGGCCTTAGTCAGGGAGGTGACCAAGAACCCAGTGGTCACTCTTGACAGAGCCCAAACATTGCTCTGTGGAGAGAAGAGAACCTTCTGCAGAATTCTACCCACCAGGCCTATATGGAAGAGTGGCCAGACAGAAGCTACACCTCAGTGAATGTGAAAAAAAGAACTCTCACACCATGAGAAACAAAAAGATGTACTATTCCTACAGTGAAGCATGGTAGTGGCAGCATCATGATGTGGGGATGTTTTTCTGCAGCATGAACTGGGAGACTATTCAGGGTCATGGGAAAGATGACTGCAGTGATGTACAGAAACATCCTTGATGACAACCTGCTCCAGAGCGCTCTGGACCTCAGACTGGGATGAAGGTTTAACTTCCAACAGGACAACGACCCTAAGCACACAGCCAAGATAACAAAGGAGTGGCTTCAGGACAACTCTGTGAATGTCCTTGAGAGGCCCAGCCAGAGCTCAGACTTGAGCCCAATTGAACATCTCTGGAGATATCTACAAATGGATGTGCACCAATACTCCCCATCCAATCTGATGGAGCTTGAGAGGTTCTGTAAAGAAGAATGGGAGAAACGCTCCAAAAACAGGTGTGCCAAGATTTTAGCATCATACTCAAAAAGACTTGAGACTTAATTGCTGGCAAAGGTACCTCAACAAAGTACTGAGCAAATTCCATGAATACTTGTGTACATGTTATATTTTTGTGTTTTGTTTTTTTTATACATTTGCAAAAATTTACAGCAAATGTTTCTCACTTTGACAGATATAATGAATTGAATCCATTTTGGAATAAGGGTGTAACATAAAATGTGTGAAGTGTGAATACATGTGTGTGCGCACACACACACACAAAGACGTATATATATTTATATATATAATTTCAGGACATGCAATGCAAGCACCTATGCTCAAAAAAGAAAGGGTGAATCCAGCAGAAAATTGTATTAAATAAGGAGCTTTTTGTAGCCCTACATGTCTATGAAGGATTTGGATCATTGGGAGGCAGCAGCTTTTTATATCTGAAGTACGACACAAGTTGTTGAGGCAATTCTGCTAGTACACTCTGAGCAAGTGCTTCCCTGGATGCCTGAAATGAAATGGATAGAGAGGGAGACATAAAAATATGTCTACTAAAGGCTACAAAAGCTCAGATGGTGGAAAAAAAAACAACCACCAAAGGCATGTACAATGTATTATGTCTATGTACTTCTATGTGAAAATGCATGACATAATACTGAATGACATAACACAGAATGCAATGACTAATATTCACTGGAAATAGCACAGAGTACAACATGGTATTACATACAATAAAGCCTGAAATTACTCCTGCCTCTGGCAAATTTCTTACTTTTATTCGACCAGCAATATTCCCAGAAGATAACAAATCAATGTACAAGAGAAATCTCAGCTTGGACAATTTGGAAGGGTACAGAACTGTGGATCTTCCCATAGACTGACAGTTTGCAAAGAGTATGAATAATTTTGGATTTGTTCAAATGTAAATTACTGAGAAATATTTTCTTCCACAACAATGTCCTTTCCTCTTGTACACCATCTTACTATCTTCTAGGAGACACCTCATTTCTGCTAAAAAAAATGGCTGGCTGAAAAGTAATTTTAAGTAAACATTTGCCAGGGGCATTAATAATTTTGGTCTTCACTGTATGTAGATATAGTATGCAACATAGAATATATATATATATATATACACATACATACACGCAGAGTAAAACACTTTACTTTGGTCAGAACCTGAGAGTTTATATTATTGGCTGATGATGGTTACATGTTTATATATGCAAATCTCAGTAGCACAATATTGAAACCAGCTAATCTGTTATTGTAATGATAAGTACAGCAAGTATAGAAAAAAATAGAAAAAAAGATCAGGAGACTGCTACATCTTTCATGACCAGAGGTACAGATCTGAGTAGTCAAAGGAGCATACTCACGTTTTGGAACTTTCGGAAAGGCACAAACTGCACAATGTCTCGCACGGCCATCTCCCCAGATGGAGACCTCAGGCGTCCATCATCGCCATCCAAAATCTCCATGTCGGTGAAGTCAGCTCCGCCTACACCTACTATGATGATGGACATGGGCAACTGGGAGGCAGCTACAATGGCAGCACGGGTCTGATCCATATCTGTGATCACACCGTCCGTGATGATGAGCAGAACATAGTATTGCTGCCATACAGAGAGACGAATGTAAGAGAAGTTAATACCATGCAGTACAATGATTTCACAACACTGCACCTAATGCACTACAACTGTTTTCTATTAAACCTTATATTGTCATAATTCTGTGCCACCTCTGACACAGCAATATAATAACATGGCAAATGTTTAACATTTTATATTAGTGTTCTCAAAGGACACTTACTGAGGCTGAGTTCTGCTGTAGCGCTTGTTGAGCAAAGCGGCTCACGTGTCTGATGATGGGAGAAAAATTCGTAGGGCCATAAAGTTTGACCTGAGGCAAGCACAGCCTGTAAGCCTCCACCATCCCCTCCACACCTGCAGAAAGCAAATCAAATACATATAATAATCTACTATTCCACATCTACACCACACATACAAGAGCAGAGCTATTGTACAGCCACCTGATTCTGACAGTCACTTACCTGCACAGAATGGATTTGATGGATTGAAGTTGAGAGGGAATTCATGGGACACCTGTAAAACAAACTTCATTGTAATCATACTCTTGAGGACACTTCACAGCACACTGGCATCACCTATGAACAAGTAAAATAAAAGTCTGTTTTTTTTATTTACCTGCCACTGTGGTGGAATCTGGGCACCAAAACCAAAAGCTGGGAACAATTTGTCACTGTAAGAAACAAAAGAGCAAGACTTAAGCTGGCAATCAAAACACACAAGTAGAAGAAAAACATTTCACACAAACTGTATTCAAATAAATGTATTAATATTTACAACATATACAACATGTACAATATTACAGCATATCGCTTCTGTTCAATGAAAAACATGTATCTCCATTTTTATCCGTTTTTAGTTTTTCCATCATTTGAACTCTGCTGAGAACACTGCTTTGTACTGCTCTGTACACTGTGTAAATTTTGGATGAGTAGAATAATAGAAATTATTAAAGCTGGGAATAAAATATAATTTTACTTTAACTTCCATTTACTTCCAAAGATGACTGCAGAAGATTTGCCTTCTCCTGCAAAGTCACCATTTTCATTGAACACTGACAATATTTTATGCATTATTAACAATTAGCCCTGCTGTGTCTAAGCCATTACAGAGGGTTACAAAGATTCCAGTGGTAATTTCCCCTTTTACAGTTACTACTATGATTTTGGAGAATTGGTATTTTGGCTCCCTGGCTCCCTCAGCAGGCAGAGAGGTAATTCACTGCAGTAAAAACAAATTGTGCTTGGAGCCCCAAACTCATGGCTCATATGAATTTCACAAGCTGAGAGATACAGAACTGGCATTAAATGTGAAAGAATCATGTGAACTGATGTGGTAGAATAATCTCATGAGTATCACCATGCCGACTTCTCCAAATCACACAGTGCAGAAAGCAGCTTGCTAAGCCTGGAGTAGCAATGATAGTAACACTATTCTCCCTTTTACAAATCAGTGGTGCATCACAATGACTTTGAAGCTGTTGTACTTAAATATTGTGGGGGGAAAAAAAATCTGAATTTTATTCAAAAAGTTAGACTCTTATTTGTAATACTCCTTACATTTAAAAAGTGATACTTCACGTTTTCTTTTTATTTAATTTTGATACTGCGTAATTACCGTAGTCATTTAGTCAAACTTGAAATTAAATATTCTTATAATATGAGATTCTGTATTTCTGATTTCCATGAGCTATAAGATACAGAACAACAGTAAACAAAGGTATGAAATATGTCACTTTTTAATAAAAAAATCTGACACTTAATGCAATTCAAAAAGGGCTTAAGTAAACTCATAACGTAAACTCATGTGCGCCCCAAAAATTAAAGTAAAAACATTTTCCCTGTGTTGCCTCTGATTCAATTATTTATTGACAATACATGTTTTGCTTATGATGTTTAAAACCCATAATGGTTTAGCTCTTAAAGCATTATACAGTGTCCAGACCCAGTTGCTCAGCTGGGACATACTAAATGATTATAAAGTGTTCAGCTGATTGACCTTTACTTTTTATTCTGTAGGTTGTAGAAGCACTATTATTTTTTTCAAAAGTAGTTTTTCAAATAATGTTGAAATATTTTTTAATGGTACTGTTACCACTGCCAACACTGTTTGCATGTTTTTCTATGCAGTTTCTAAAAAATAAGAAATGTCTCATTTGACTCTCAACTAAACTGTACAAACTATACTTGGCAGATCATTTTTATCAATTGATCAGGTGCGGAAAATGGCTGCATTAAAGGCTTTACAACTTTGCTGTGTAGGTCATAACTTAACTTACTTAACTTCCTTGTGTATTAAGATTAAATGCCTGCTGATTCACCTGTCATAATCCTGGATCACCAGCCCAACAGACCAAATGGCAGTAAGGTACTCGTTTACTCCATTAGGACTGATGTAGTGCAAAGAGTCAGGAGACCTTGGGTCACCATTTGACCCTGTGAAGTCTACTCCTATCTACAGCAGAGAAAATAAACAAGGTGTTATCAACATAGTCTTATACTGAGGACTAAACAATTCAACATAAGTCCCTTGGAAATGTATTCAACAATCTTAAATGTCATCAGATTTATCTGGATTAGAAATTACACTTCATAAAAATAAAAATTCTAAACTAAAATTCAAAATATACTTTTGTCTTCAGACAAAAACAACACATGCATATACAGTATACACTATTTAATAAGCTCCTCTCACCATATAGGAGCACTTTGTAGTTCTACTATTACAGTCAATCTGTTTCTCTGCATGCTTTAGTAGCCTCCTTTCACCTATCAATGGTCTTCAATGGTCAGGACCACCACAGAGCAGATATTATGTGGGTGGTGGGTCATTCTGCACTGCAGTGACACCGACTTGGTGGTGATGCGTTAGTGTGTGTTGTGCTCGTACAAGTGGATCAGACACAGTGTCACTGCTGGACTGAGAATAATCCACCAACCAGTACTATCCAGCTTCCTTTGGGCAGGAACCACAGATGAAGCAGTAAAGAATGAACAAAACAAGCTGTGCAGAAAAAAAAATGAGCTTCTGTTTTTGACTTTATATCTACAAGGTGGACCAATGAGGTAGAAGTGTCTAACAGAGTTGACAGTGAGTGGATACAGTGTTTAAGAACTCCAGCAGCACTCATGTGTCTGACCTACTCATACCAGTGCAACACACACTAACACACCAACACCATGTCAGTGTCACCTCAGTGCTGAGAATGCCAACCTCCCAAATAATACCTGGTTTTGGTGGTCCTGCAGGGTCCTGACCATCGAAGAACATGGTGAAAGTGGGCTAAACTCAAAAGTATTAAACAGTTTCCACAGCACTGAGGTTTGATATTTATGAAAACAGCATTTTTCAGTAAGTTCTTTAATTTTACAAAATGTCACTTTCACTTAATTTTGAAGTTCAGCATTTTAAAACAAAATATGAAGCAGCTCAAAATATCAAAGTGCCATCTGTTATCCAAATTAATATAATGACTGTTAAGGGTTGCATATATTTGCAAGGCAAAATTATTGAAATGGGCTTACAGTAAAATTTATCTGGCAACCACCCATGATGTAATCCAAAAACGTATATTCCTTCACCACCTAAACAGTGAAAAAGGAGAATTACAACATTAATAATGTGACAAAGCAAAAAACAAAACAATTGGTTATTATCCCTTTGTAGTCAGAGTTCTTAATGTGAGCTCATTTTTTGTGATCCTGTTGTTATAGCCTACTGTTATTAAGAATTGTGGTGTCATAACAAAAATATAACTACGGCAAGTACCCTTGTTTTCCCAAAACAAGACATTCAAATCATTTTACAATATTAATTTTACTTACAAACACAAATGTGGCACTGACTAAAGGTGTAGAAGAGAATTTCTCTATTTGTTTCAACAAGTTTCTAGTGTGTGGGCACACAATTCCAGTCCTGGAACGCTGTATTCCTGCACAGTTTTGTGCTTTTCCTGCTCAAGCACACTTGATAATTGCCTGATTTTGCAGATATGTTAGGGCAGTGAATTCAGCAACCTGATCAGGAATCTGGTACTCTAGGACTGGAACTACCTTACCCTGTTCTAGTGAGAAATTCTTAATATCAAATTACAACATGCCTTTATGACTTCTATGGCTTTGTGTTGGTGATAACAGTGGGATACGGGTGGGATACGGGGCTTAAGATCTGTTAAGCATAGTAAGACCACACTCACATGAAAAAGCACAAGAGATCTGATACAGTACCTGACAGAGCTTAAAACTCACAACACCCGAGTTCTTATAATTCTTCTTCTTCTGTTTCTTCTTCATGTTAATACAGTCAAACTCTGCCTGTAGGACAAAATTCACCACTCTGAAATACACACCCCCATATCACACACCAACCAAAAATGAAAAAACTAAGTGTTTCATATGGTGGTCTCACCGGTGAAGCACGTGTAGCCTCCTGTAGACGTTTCATATTGGTCTCAAAAATTCCAATAAGATCATGTGACCCATCATTGTCATAGTCATAGCATTCGACCTTATAAAAGGATAAAAGTACAGTATATCATAATCCAAATCTCACTATCCAACCCCCATTTACAAATCACTTCAAATTCACACAGCATGCCAGGGGTACAAAAGTCAATATGTTCACCAAAACCCACCAAATCACAGCAAGCATATATCTATGATTCTGTCTATGCAATATCACTGAGTACAACTACAAAACGCAACACACTGCTTAAAAAGGCATACCAGGACCAAGCAATACTGTAAAGTGTCCAGATGGAAGATGAAACGAGTTCCCCCATCTCCAGTGTCTATCATCAGATATAGTGCATTAGTCAGGAATTTGTCATCTCATTACTACTGATACAATAAAAGTCACCATACCAAGTACAACAGATATTTAGATATCTGTCTCAATAGCTGAGTAGGACCACAATGAAACATACCACAACAGTGAAATACAACACTCCAAATGGGAGGATGAGATGACTCTAGTACTTGGTATGTGCAAACACAACACCACATATAAGATGAACATCATGATTTGCAATGAAGCTCAATAAACCAATGGTGTGTGACACTTCTATTCTTTTAGAGACTTGTGGAACAAGAAACCCATCATCAAATAAATGAACAAATAAGCAGCTAGTGGAAAACTCCAGATGGATTAGTAGACAATTCATAAACAACCTGCAGCCCACAAAGGATATAATGCAGTCCCTAAAGAGCCATGACTGAATGTGTTAACGCAAGCCATAAACAAACCATAATCATGTTAGTTGGTCAAATCCATTTACCAATGAAAAGAAATCCGATTTATTTAAAAGGAAGGAGTCTCTACCTTAATGGTTTTTTCCAGATCTCCTCCACACAGAGATTGCAGATTGATTTTGAAAGGTCTCCAAGAGGGGTTAAGGTTGTTCTTTACCACCTTTAACATTACAAAACCAGATCAGATTTTAGGTCATATCATTGAAGCCAGTATTTCATATTGGTCTGAAGATGAATATTGTGAAAGCAACTGTTGAAACTATTAAACTAATAAATCTGTAAACTATTCTTGCAGTTAATGACTATAGTAGTTGGACCATACCTCTGTTCTGTGGGCTAACTGCCATCCTGTCTCTGTTTGCCTGTAAAACTCCAGGTAGGGGTCTGACTTTCCAAAGAAATCCTGCAAAATGCCCATTATGCAAACATATTTTGCCAAAAGTCAAGATAATGAAACACACATGAAAATAGAGTGGGATGTATTCAAGGAAATACAGAAGTAACCCTATAAATGTGAGATTAAACCTGGTATTTCTGTCCTCTCTATACAGTTGAATGCAAGTTTGGACCAGTTACATTTTCTTGTTACTGTGAATAGTTAAGTGAGTGATCTCCACAAGGCACACAGTTAAACATGGAATTCTTTTTCACATTTTAAGATTAGTGTATTATATGTATTTTGTACAAAAGTAAAGTAAACAAAGGAAAGAAAAAAATTAGGTAAACAAAGTAAATTAAGATCTTAACTTATAAGCTCTTATCCTAGGACTTTGTGCTTGCCCTTGATCACAATCTTTGTTAGGAAAGGCCAGGAAATGTATTTAACAGATGTATAAACTCATTTAGCCTTGACCAAACATTCAGCATCCGTGAGCTCTTGCAAGCCGTTGCCTTGCACAAAATTAAAATAAATCTAATGCCCACAAAGCATTTTGGAAACAAGTCCTGTGGAATGATTAAGTTGAAAGTGTGCTGAAATGAAAAACATTTACCGTGGCATCACAGAAAATTTGTTTTGGAAGAGTTGTATCTTACTTAAAATGCAAAACGGAACTGTAAAACGGGCCAATTCCAAAACCCCAAAACATAACAGTTTTAACTCCTATGTTTACCCCCAAAGTGCACCCCCAAGAGCCAACTTAAATGCAATGAGACTCTGAATACTGAAACAAGGCTAAGAGCTAACAACTGCCAACTAAGGTGAATCACTGCTTGGAAAAGGGCTGACTGGATCGAGCACTGCTGAGGGCATTTGTGTGACAGCCAGGTAGAGAGAGCGAGCTGCATACAACAGCCAGCAGGGGAAAGGGAGATGCATGTCACTATTCTATTAAATACCAGTGAATTCTGAAACCAAACCACACACCATTTATAAAATGTTGAGACGAGACCTCAATAGGCTCTACCAGTCTTCTTATCTCTAAATCACCAAACATCTGTGGATTGACCTCAATAGAGCAGTAGATGCAGAGGAATCTCACAGAATTAAAATATTTTGTAAGAAAAGGGGGGATGAAAGTCCCCAAAACAGCAACTGAAAAACTCAGTTGAACACACTACACTGACTACACTGAGAGTCAAGATGTGAAGCTTGCCAAAGGCAGTGTTAGCAAGTACTGATCATGCAGGGTGCCCAAACTTTTGCTTTAGGCCCTTTTATTTGTTTTGTTAATTTTAAACATTTTTGTTATTTTAAAAAGTAATCTTGGCTTAAAATACTTTTTTTAACTGTGAAAACTTTAGGCAGGTCAGGTCATTTTTTTATTCATCTAACTATTCAAAGTAACAGAAACTTTAACCAGGGTTACCAATTAACCATTTGCATGCCCCTGTAGAGCAAATATGTATGTGTGGTGCTTCATTACACACGCACACACGCATTTAGCCTGATGAGAATGCAGCAACAGGCTTTATTTCAGTGTCAGTTTAATGGAAGCTCAACCCACTTGTATATATAAACTTGTTTATATTCTTTCCTTCAGCACCACTCTTTCCTTCAATAGTGAACATATCCTTCATTTTCTCAATAACTGCTCTTAAGTTCTATATTACCTTATTATCCAGTTTCCTTGCTTCTGCTTCAAAGTTTACCACTCTATTGTCCTTGATTTCTTCTGCACTGACCTAAAACAAACAAAATATGGCAATGATCAAAATGAAGCCACAGTGACAAGGTGAGCAAAGACTGCACTATCAGTTATACATTATTATCTTGTCATGCTTCCAAGGTAGGTGAGGGATTGTTTTCAACTGAACACTGAATAAGTGGTTTGACAAGTCACCAGCACTGACACACCCTGACCAAACACAGGCAATAAAACCTTGGCAATAAAGACTATAAAATTCAATACAAATTCAAATTGAAAGCAAAAATTAAATGCAAATCACACATTTAACCATCTACTCAGGCTTTGGTTGAGTATAAAGGAAGGATAGTTACTGTAATGGTGCCTTTTCCAGCTGGTTTTTTGTTCTTCAAGATCAGTGGCCTGGTCAGCTTCCCACTGGATACAATCTGTGTTTTAACAATAACTAGTAATAATCACATATCAAAAATAACACAGCTGGTTTTTCATGCAAGTCTTCGTATTTCTAGTGAAGACTGATGTTAGACTAAATAAATGTTACTGCGATAACAATAATTAAAGACAGATTGTCTCACCTGACCCAAAGAGCACTCCAATTCTCCAAGGAAATCATCGTCACTCAAGTCAACAGTTTTATTGTCTATATCATAAATACCAAATTTAAGCTTCTGTACTATTTCAAAATGATAATCGATGACCAACTTCTTGGCAAATTTGGGATTGAGGCAGTTCTTAACTCTCTCTGTGCGAGCAACCTGAGAACCCAAATACATAATACCTAGTTAGCATTCAGAACATTCAAATACAAGTTAGCATTCAGAACTCTAGGGATGGCTTAGTTAATATTTATCTAGCATTGTGTTACATGAACTGACCTCAAACCACTGGTTCCCAGATGTATTCATATGTAATACACACAATGGGTCAGATTTGGATCCCACATCCATGTCCAAGAGATTTTCACAGGAGATTGTCAGCTCCACTTTGGTAACACACTGCGTCGCCATTGATGAAGCTTGAAAAAAAAAAAAAAAGATCCACAATTGTTGACTGTTGTGTGGAAAACATTTTCCTTCAAAGTGTGATTTTGCTAGTATGGACCATGCCTGAGAGAGTGCACAGGGAGGCAAACTCTGGAGAATTGGGCTGGAGTTCTGGGTGGCTCTTAGGTGGGTGGGAAAATGACAAAAATTTGAGTGTTGTTTTACCAATTACATACCTAAACCAGACAACTATCATTGTCTTTTCATGTCACTAGATCATAAATCTCTTTACTCCCACCTACACCCACAGACATATTTGCCCTATGCTGCAAGAACTAAGTTAAAGATGCACAATACTGTAATGCAAAGGTTTTTTCCAATGCTTTGGAAGAACCACACCAAAATGTGGACTCTCCATTTTTTGTATTATTCTTTTCAAATCTCTTTGCACTGACACTTTACTTTTCATGTACATAACAGGACAGGCTCACTGAATATGGACATCATTACTATTTATATTACAATTACTTTGCACTGAAACTATCAACAGGATATAGCTGAATATAGCTGGACGTTATTACTCTATCACTTTGCACTGGCACTTTATCCAAACCTACATAAAAAGACTTAGCACCAACTGGTATTCCACTATGTACTGTTCTGCTATCTGCATAATGTTATACCATACTTTAATATTCATAATGGTACCTGTAGCTCATTAGTTCTAGCATTTAGTTTATTGTATTTTACTTCATCTCTTTATTTGTATTCATAAAGTTTGAGTACTGTGCTCATTTACTCTCTGATGTTCTCTGTTCTGCTGTAATGTGACTTTCCCGTCCATTCATCAATACTCAACCCTGGTCCTGGAGGCACCCCTGCCCTACTCTTCTTTGGCTTTAACAGACCCCATGCAACCAGGACAGCCTTCTTGATGAGCTGAATAGGTGAATCAGGTTTGGTGGCAGCAGGAAAACTTGAGTAGGGGTGCCTCCAGGACCAGGGATGAGAAACACTGTATCTAAGACTATCCCAAGACTGCTTTGAGAAACACTGGATCTACCTCTGTGCAACAGATACACCGCCCAAACACTGAACATACCAGTCCAGCTACGTACCTTTTCGCCTCTATTCTCTATAATCCTTCTTTTGTCTTTTTGGCAGCAAGTCTTTTGGTGTTTTTAAACTATTTTAGTTACTTTTACCCCCAGTATGAATAAAGTATGGAAGAAAAAAACTCACTACACAAAATGTAAACTAGTCATAGGTTATTAACTTTAAAGATCGGGTGATTTCTAACTAACGTTCACTAATGAGGTGGTGAAACATGTTCATAAGCGCACTGGTTACGTCAGAAGTGAATTTCGTTACGTTGGCGTAGGCTGTTAGCTGGCTGGCTGGCTACCTAATCCTGGAAGAAAATTCGTTCCAGGGTTTTGTTTCAACCGCCCAGGCGGCTCCATCCGCAGCACAACATCGTTGGCAGTTGGAAGAAAATCTTGGAACGGACTAATTTACTTTCTTGATCTGGACCAGCTCACAGCGGAGTGGTTTAAGAGACTGGCAGCCACTGTTTACTACCTCCACGAGCCAGTAGAGCAGTAACGGTTAATAAACCCCCCTAGTCACTACTTCATATATTTACTTTTCAAGAGATAATGTCAATCCTGCATAAACTGCACCGACACTGGCTTTGGCAGAAGGGTTAAGATTGTATTCCGTTGTTAACTCGCTGTCGTTCCTTAAGCTTCGCGAACTTTCTGTGAAGTCAGCTGGCGTCTGCTCATGGGTTTAACTTACATTTCCTGTGCTCTTCAGCTTCAGACGGGCCACAAACAAACACACTGCAAATTTAGGGCGCAACCCTTCGGCTCGAAACCCTTTCCGCAGCTTGGATACTTCTGTGTTGACATCAGCTCCCCTCCCTCTGACAGCTGGAGCCCCGCCTGTGGGCGTGGCCGAGACGCAGCTCAGTTTAACTATTGGTCGGTTTCAGAGGTTTACTCGGGGAAGCTCCTAGACTTCGTTTCAGATTCAGAGTAACCTACTACTCTACCCACAAACCCTATCTAATCATTGTGGTCGCATTACTGTGTGATGAATTATGTGCCAATTATCCAACCCGGAAAACATCCACATATACAAGCCCAACCTGCAGGCAGACTCTGACTAAACAGCGAAACAGCGGGGCTAATGATGTCACTGACCTAGGTGTTGGGTTACAGAGGACAGCAAGAAGGGAGGGGCTGTTTGCTAAGCGTTCATATTTCAGAATAAAAGTCCTGAGACGAATGCATGAATAAAGGACATTTGGGTTGTTTGTTTTATTTGGACTGCTGTCAAATATTTTAAATAATATATCTGTCAATCTAATCATTAAAAATAACTAATTTCTGAGATGTAATGTGTTTTTTTTAGTCCTCGTTAGCAAAACTAAATACATTTGTAGGTGCCACTACATGTTTGATCAAAACATAAAACACAAATTCTTAAATTCTTTAAATTTTATGGTGAATAAAAGTACATCAAAAGTACAGCAAAATTAGTATTATAGGGTTTGTTCTAAATTTTATTTGCAGTTTGTTCAGTTAAACACCTTAAATGCCTCTCAAATATATTTATATGTATGTTTAGTACCTGCATTATATAGACAATCCTTAAACCACGTCAGTGCCTGTTGCTCAGATTCTGCATAATTTTATAAAAAGTATTTCATCCAAATATGATGAATGTAGTTTGTTCCCTGTTCATTCTGATTTAGAAAACTGCCAGGCTGTGTTAACTTCAGCTTGGCTTGAGCAGGTCAGCACTCAAACATTGTCATATTTTTGAGAAATGGCCATGTTCTATCATTTGCCTTTCATAGCTTTAAGGAGGCTTACAGTTAGCATACACTTAAGCTATGTAAGAAAAAATTAAGTTTCATCCTTTCCTTTCTATTTAATTCATCTGAGCCATGTTGAGAAGGCATCAGTTGATCAGTCTACTCACTGCTGAGTGTTAAATGGTGTGAAAATTGTTGAGCACAAATTCATGGTACTTCCAAGAGAAACTACACAGTCAACTGACAAATATAACAACTTTCTTTATTCAATTGGGCCACTGACAAAATATATATAAAACATTCTGAGTCTAGAACAGGAGAAGAACATATCAGACAAACTGAATGTCAAAAATATATTTATTCAGTTGAAACTGACTGCACAAATACATTTGTTTTTCAATGTTTAGGTTCAATAACATTTACTTCAAATACAGATATAAGCAAATTTTCTCAAATGACCTTAAAGTCTTCAAGAATAACATTTTCATTCATAAATATCGAAAAATGCATTTGAAATTTAAACATTACTCATTTATAAACAGTCAATATACAATTTATTCCAAAACCCTAAGTAAGATATAGGCAACATTTCACAAAGATAGCAATTTAAAAACCTGCAGCAATACATTAGAACAAAAGTAAACTAGTGGAGGTTATGAGATATGAAGCAAAAAGTGCTCTCTGCCCTGCCAGGACTTTGCAGCACGTTTCCTTTAATCTCACTGATGAACTTCTTTTTTTGCAACAGCATAATGAGGTCGGCCTCTAGGCAGCATGCATACTCTCTCTTCCTGTGGCGATACTCTTTAGCTGCACAAGTGACAAAGGCAAAACACCACACTCACTGGCTCCTGAGCAGAGCAGAAAATCAGCTTCCATACTTCACCAGACAAACGTATGCAGACAGGTCTCGAACACATACAATATACAGGCAATGAAGCTGTGACCTGTTTTTCAGCACTGGCTAGACATCTGAGTGAAAAGTGCTTTTACCCAGATGCTTGCAGAAATCTGTGAACAGCACAGTCTCTTTAATGTCTGGCCTCAAGGCACCTTTCACTATTCAATTTTGTGACAATACAAGTCTTTAAGTGCCTTGAGTTCTTCGATGAGCATCTTGTTTTGATTTTCGAGCACGGCAACCCGATTCTCAAGACATTTGACATACTCTTTCTTCTTCCGCCGGCATTCCCGAGCAGCTTCCCTGAAAGCAACAACAAAGACGTACTATGAGCATAATCAGACCCAGTATGATATCAAGAGCTGGGAAAAAGGAATGTTAAGGAATGTTAAGGTCAAGGTTTCTGGAACACAGAGATTATGCTTTATGCAGACCTTATAAATCTTTATTAAATTTTTGATGAATTGGTGCAAATACACTAATTGTGTAAATAGTTGCATCCAGAAGGAAGTGTCAGATTCCAAAATTACTCAAGGACATCCGGGACAATGAATGATTAAATATTTAGATTCATATGGGCAATATTTATTGAGCTACACATACAGAAGGTGTCTCTCTCAGTATGCAAAATGCCAGATGTCTTGGAAAGGAGTTGTAGATGTTCCTAATGGTATCTTACAATAATCTATCCCATGTTACTTGAATATTTTCACTCAGTTCCTCCAGTGTTTTGTGGTAAAAGTGGGGTATTGATAGTGTGCCCAAAAGTATCCCACAAATTTTCAGTTGGAGATGGGTCTGGTGATGCAACTGGCCATGGCACACTATATGTGCTTTCAAGGCGAACTCTCGAGATGGCAGCAGTATGTGTATGAGTGTGGTCCTGTTGAAATGCACATGGAGTGTGTTCAGAAAACGTAGGGCCACAGGCTGTAGAACCTCATTAACACAATGCTGGGCTGTCAAAGTGCCCGTAATGCAGACCACAGGTGATCTGGCATTTGTGCGTACCACAAACCATGACACCAGGCATTCTGTATGTGTGATGCTTTATAATAAGCCATTGATCTTGATGTTGACCAAAGTGCCTCCACAGATGGATTTGTTAGTAGTCACCGCCAAGACAAAAGCAGGACATGTCACGGCAGATGACCCGCTGCCATTCTGAGTTACTTCACAACAGTCTGGCATGACACCATTGTAGTTGTGCATTGCAATAATTAATTTCTCATAGGTGCGTCTGTTTTCTTTTCTACGATGAGTGCCTTAAAGACACAGACACTATGCCACAGCTAGTCACATCACTAGACCTATCCAAAATTGAAAATGTGTGGGATGCTATTGGACATGTTACCAATACTCCGCCTTTCCTGCAAAATCATCAAAATCATCAAAATTATCGCAGGACATCATTAGGAACCGCCAAAATTTCATGATGAGATGTCAGGCATGATGTGTTATACCTGACACCATACAAAGAGACAATACTTTTGTATGTGTAACTCAATATATATTGCCAATATCAATCTACATTTTTAATTATTATTGTTTGTGTTAACATTCATCTTCCTTCTGAACAGCATTGTATTCTAACAATATGTGCAATTATTTTTCGTTATGAGTGTAGTATATACATTATAGTATTAATGGAGAGTATGCAGATGGAATGCAGTACAAAAATGTCAGACATAGAGTCTTAGTACAACAGTTAGGGAGTATACTTGGTTGTTTTTATCACATGAGAGCTAGCTCATATAGAGAAAATATGAGAATTATCTGGGGTTCCTGAGGCCTGTATTGGGAAATGTAGTGTATTTAACTCCAGCCAGGTTCAGTCCTTAAGACTTACTCTTCTGCCAAATCTTACACATTTCCTAATCTACTGATTATTTAGTCTTCCATGTGCTGAATCATGTGGGTTGCAAGGAAATAAATCCTCCGGACTGGAGTTGAGACCCACAGTAGATTACTGTTTATAGATTAGAACACTGATAGTCAGGTGAATGGATGTATTAGCTTAGTAGATGGATGCTGATACAGCTTCAACATGAATGAAGTAAGATTTGCAGTTCAGAACAAAAGGAAAGGTTTAGAAGATGCAGGTTTAATCCTGAAGAATCACACAGAGTAGTAGGTATTGAATTACAACCCATACAGCCTAGTTTGAAAAATTCTCATCACAATTTTGTTATTAAAAGTTATAAGAATCACATATAGTCACAAACATATATGTGATTAATTCAAAAGTAAAAACAAATGCAACTAGTATACCTGCAAAGCTCAGTGGATGTTTTTGTAAAACATTTGTGTCCAAAGTAAAGCTTTAATTTTTTTTATTTTGTCAGTGCAAACAAATAAAAATTTGAAAATAATCTCTTTTTAAACATTAACTCATGCCCAAGCCATGTTTGTAGAAGAAAGAATTAAAAGAACTGGTGCTAGACATGTGAAACTCTGAAACTCTGACAGAAGACTGTGCTAAGTAGGAATGGAGAAAGTATGCTACCTGTTTTTCTGCAGGCGGAGCTCCCTCTTGTGTGAGGCCTCTTCAACCTGTTGCTGTGGACTGTGTAAGGAGCCTGGTGAGGTCATCGCTACACCATGTGGCAGGCTGGAGCCAGGTGAATGGATCTGATACACTGACATTTTTCTCATAGAACCTACTGTAAAACATAAATTCAAACATGCACAAATGAACAAAAGAGCAGAGCTTTTCCCATCACGTTTTATATCCATTAACATTTGTGCCTGGGTGAATAAAATAATGTATATCAATCAAATATTATACTGACCTGAGGTGACTTATGATCTATGGCTTGATTAATAAGAAACTGGAATATTTGTTGAGAAAAAAAATCAAAATATTCTTTTAAAATTAATGAGATAGTATGTTGCATTTTTAAGTACTTGTGACAAAAATTGAACCCTTTTGTGGTATAAAGAATAAGAAATATCCTTAATTTATGTATGTACGTATGTATGTGTTCTTTATTTATTATTATTTTAGTTTACGTTAATCTGTCCAATTCTGTGTTTGTCTTGCATGTACACTGCTGCACACTCCAATTTCCATTTGGGGATTAGTAAAGTCTTATCTTATCTTATCTTATCTTATCTTATCTTATCTTATCTTATCTAAAGAACCATCTAGAGTTGAAGAACCATTTTACCACACAAAG